>JAKDEW010000281.1:0-408489 GCA_021963965.1 Artemisiospiza belli | reverse complement strand
AAAGGCTTACAAACACTCTGGAAAGGAGATAGGTTCAAATGAAATGCAATTGAAAAAAGCAGAAAACCTGGAATTTTAGTCTCTTCAAAAAATAGGCTGTGAGGAAATCAGCTGCATTGCAAAGGACCAAAAGGTGCCAAACCTAGGCTCACAAATGTTGCAAAAGCAGGGGAATAAGTCAAGGAGGAAGACACAACTTAGGGGGCAAGATATGAGGGACATGGCATGAATACTTAAAATAATAATAAAAAAAAAAAAAACAAAAAATCTTTCCCAAAGTCAAAGCCATCAAAATGCAGGCAGGCCATACGCCACCAAGGGCAGGCACATGCAGCAAAGCTTGCCAAAATTGATCCCCACTGAAGGCCAAAACAGAAAAGAAGGACCTACAAACACGCTGGAAAGGAGTCAACATCAAAGGAATTGCAATTGGAGGAGAAAAAAAGAAAATTTGGGAAATTTAATGACTCTAAGAAACTGGCCTGGGGTTTATATCAGGTGCAGTGCAAAGGACCAAAAGGTGCCTAAACTAAGCTCACAGATGTTGCAAAAGCAGGGGAAAAAGTCAAGGAGGAAGACACAACTTAGGGAGCAAGATATGAGGGACATGGCATGAATACTTAAAAAAAAAAAAAAAAAAAAAAAGAAAAACCTTTCCCAAAGTCAAAGCCATCAAAATGCAGGCAGGCCATACGCCACCAAGGGCAGGCACTTGCAGCAAAGCTTGCCAAAATTGATCCCCACTGAAGGCCAAAAGAGAAAAGAAGGACCTACAAACACGCTGGAATGGAGACACCATCAAAGGAATTGCAATTGGAGGAGAAAAAACAAAAATGGGAAATTTAATGACTCTAAGAAAATGGCCTGGGTTTATATCAGGTGCAGTGCAAAGGACCAAAATATGCCAAAACTAAGCTCACAGATGTTGCAAAAGCTGGGGAAAAAGTCAAGGAGGAAGACACAACTTAGGGGGCAAGATATGAGGGACATGGCATGAATACTTAAAACAAAAAAAAAAAAAAAAAGAAAAAATCTTTCCCAAAGTCAAAGCCATCAAAATGCAGGCAGGCCATACGCCACCAAGGGCAGGCACATGCAGCAAAGCTTGCCAAAATTGATCCCCACTGAAGGCCAAAACAGAAAAGAAGGACCTACAAACACGCTGGAATGGAGACAACATCAAAGGAATTGCAATTGGAGGAGAAAAAAAGAAAATTTGGGAAATTTAGTGACTCTGAGAAAATGGCCCGGGGTTTTATCAGGTGCAGTGCAAAGGACCAAAATGTGCCAAAACTAAGCTCACAGATGTTGCAAAAGCAGGGGAAAAAGTCAAGGAGGAAGACACAACTTAGGGGGCAAGATATGAAGGACATGGCATGAATACTTAAAACAAAAAAAAAAAAAAATCTTTCCCAAAGTCAAAGCCATCAAAATGCAGGCAGGCCATACGCCACCAAGGGCAGGCACATGCCGCAAAGCTTGCCAAAATTGATCCCCACTGAAGGCCAAAACAGAAAAGAAGGACCTACAAACACGCTGGAAAGGAGTCAACATCAAAGGAATTGCAATTGGAGGAGAAAAAAAGAAAATTTGGGAAATTTAATGACTCTAAGAAGTGGCCTGGGGTTTTAGCAGGTGCAGTGCAAACGACCAAAAGGTGACAAACCTAGGCTCACAAATGTTGCAAAAGCAGGGGAAAAAGTCAAGGAGGAAGACACAACTTAGGGGGCAAGATATGAGGGACATGGCATGAATACTTAAAACAAAAAAAAAAAAAAAAAGAAAAAATCTTTCCCAAAGTCAAAGCCATCAAAATGCAGGCAGGCCATACGCCACCAAGGGCAGGCACATGCAGCAAAGCTTGCCAAAATTGATCCCCACTGAAGGCCAAAACAGAAAAGAAGGACCTACAAACACGCTGGAAAGGAGTCAACATCAAAGGAATTGCAATTGGAGGAGAAAAAAAGAAAATTTGGGAAATTTAATGACTCTAAGAAAGTGGCCTGGGGTTTATATCAGGTGCAGTGCAAAGGACCAAAAGGTGCCTAAACTAAGCTCACAGATGTTGCAAAAGAAGGGGAAAAAGTCAAGGAGTAAGACACAACTTAGGGAGCAAGATATGAGGGACATGGCATGAATACTTAAAACAAAAAAAAAAAAAAAAAGAAAAACCTTTCCCAAAGTCAAAGCCATCAAAATGCAGGCAGGCCATACGCCACCAAGGGCAGGCACTTGCAGCAAAGCTTGCCAAAATTGATCCCCACTGAAGGCCAAAAGAGAAAAGAAGGACCTACAAACACGCTGGAATGGAGACACCATCAAAGGAATTGCAATTGCAGGAGAAAATACAAAAATGGGAAATTAAATGACTCTAAGAAAATGGCCTGGGTTTATATCAGGTGCAGTGCAATGGACCAAAATATGCCAAACCTAAGCTCACAGATGTTGCAAAAGCTGGGGAAAAAGTCAAGGAGGAAGACACAACTTAGGGGGCAAGATATGAGGGACATGGCATGAATACTTAAAACAAAAAAAAAAAAAAAAAGAAAAAATCTTTCCCAAAGTCAAAGCCATCAAAATGCAGGCAGGCCATACGCCACCAAGGGCAGGCACATGCAGCAAAGCTTGCCAAAATTGATCCCCACTGAAGGCCAAAACAGAAAAGAAGGACTTGCAAACACGCTGGAATGGAGACAACATCAAAGGAATTGCAATTGGAGGAGAAAAAAAGAAAATTTGGGAAATTTAGTGACTCTGAGAAAATGGCCCGGGGTTTTATCAGGTGCAGTGCAAAGGACCATAATGTGCCAAAACTAAGCTCACAGATGTTGCAAAAGCAGGGGAAAAAGTCAAGGAGGAAGACACAACTTAGGGGGCAAGATATGAAGGACATGGCATGAATACTTAAAACAAAAAAAAAAAAAATCTTTCCCAAAGTCAAAGCCATCAAAATGCAGGCAGGCCATACGCCACCAAGGGCAGGCTCATGCAGCAAAGCTTGCCAAAATTGATCCCCACTGAAGGCCAAAACAGAAAAGAAGGACCTACAAACACGCTGGAAAGGACTCAACATCAACGGAATTGCAATTGGAGGAGAAAAAAAGAAAATTTGGGAAATTTAATGACTCTAAGAAGTGGCCTGGGGTTTTAGCAGGTGCAGTGCAAACGACCAAAAGGTGCCAAACCTAGGCTCACAAATGTTGCAAAAGCAGGGGAAAAAGTCAAGGAGGAAGACACAACTTAGGGGGCAAGATATGAGGGACATGGCATGAATAATTAAAATAATAGTAAAAAAAAAAAAAAGAAAAAATCTTTCCCAAAGTCAAAGCCATCAAAATGCAGGCAGGCCATACGCCACCAAGGGCAGGCACATGCAGCAACGCTTGCCAAAATTGATCCCCACTGAAGGCCAAAACAGAAAAGAAGGACCTACAAACACGCTGGAAAGGAGTCAACATCAAAGGAATTGCAATTGGAGGAGAAAAAAAGAAAATTTGGGAAATTTAGTGACTCTAAGAAAGTGGCCTGGGTTTATATCCGGCAGAGTGCAAAGGACCAAAATATGCCAAAACTAAGCTCACAGATGTTGCAAAAGCAGGGGAAAAAGTCAAGGAGGAAGACACAACTTAGGTGGCAAGATATGAGGGACATGGCTTGAATACTTAAAATAATAAAAAAAAAAAAAAGAAAACATCTTTCCCAAAGTCAAAGCCATCAAAATGCAGGCAGGCCATACGCCACCAAGGGCAGGCACATGCCGCAAAGCTTGCCAAAATTGATCCCCACTGAAGGCAAAAACAGAAAAGAAGGACCTACAAACACGCTGGAAAGGAGTCAACATCAAAGGAATTGCAATTGGAGGAGAAAAATAGAAAATTTGGGAAATTTAGTGACTCTAAGAAAATGGCCCGGGGTTTTATCAGGTGCAGTGCAAAGGACCAAAAGGTGCCAAAACTAAGCTCACAGATGTTGCAAAAGCAGGGGAAAAAGTCAAGGAGGAAGACACAACTTAGGGGGCAAGATATGAGGGACATGGCATGAATATTAAAAAAAACAACAAAAAAAATAATAGAAAAAATCTTTCCCAAAGTCAAAGCCATCAAAATGCAGGCAGGCCATACGCCACCAAGGGCAGGCACATGCAGCAAAGCTTGCCAAAATTGATCCCCACTGAAGTCCAAAACAGAAAAGAAGGACCTACATACACGCTGGAAAGGAGTCAACATCAAAGGAATTGCAATTGGAGGAGAAAAAAAGAAAATTTGGGAAATTTAATGACTCTAAGAAGTGGCCTGGGGTTTTAGCAGGTGCAGTGCAAACGACCAAAAGGTGCCAAACCTAGGCTCACAAATGTTGCAAAAGCAGGGGAAAAAGTCAAGGAGGAAGACACAACTTAGGGGGCAAGATATGAGGGACATGGCATGAATACTTAAAACAAAAAAAAAAAAAAAAAGAAAAACCTTTCCCAAAGTCAAAGCCATCAAAATGCAGGCAGGCCATACGCCACCAAGGGCAGGCACATGCAGCAAAGCTTGCCAAAATTGATCCCCACTGAAGGCCAAAACAGAAAAGAAGGACCTACAAACACGCTGGAAAGGAGTCAACATCAAAGGAATTGCAATTGGAGGAGAAAAAAAGAAAATTTGGGAAATTTAATGACTCTAAGAAGTGGCCTGGGGTTTTAGCAGGTGCAGTGCAAACGACCAAAAGGTGCCAAACCTAGGCTCACAAATGTTGCAAAAGCAGGGGAAAAAGTCAAGGAGGAAGACACAACTTAGGGGGCAAGATATGAGGGACATGGCATGAATAATTAAAATAATAATAAAAAAAAAAAAAAGAAAAAATCTTTCCCAAAGGCAAAGCCATCAAAATGCAGGCAGGCCATACGCCACCAAGGGCAGGCACATGCAGCAAAGCTTGCCAAAATTGATCCCCACTGAAGGCCAAAACAGAAAAGAAGGACCTACAAACACGCTGGAAAGGAGTCAACATCAAAGGAATTGCAATTGGAGGAGAAAAAAAGAAAATTTGGGAAATTTAGTGACTCTAAGAAAGTGGCCTGGGTTTATATCCGGCGCAGTGCAAAGGACCAAAATATGCCAAAACTAAGCTCACAGATGTTGCAAAAGCAGGGGAAAAAGTCAAGGAGGAAGACACAACTTAGGTGGCAAGATATGAGGGACATGGCTTGAATACTTAAAATAATAAAAAAAAAAAAATGAAAACATCTTTCCCAAAGTCAAAGCCATCAAAATGCAGGCAGGCCATATGCCACCAAGGGCAGGCACATGCCGCAAAGCTTGCCAAAATTGATCCCCACTGAAGGCCAAAACAGAAAAGAAGGACCTACAAACACGCTGGAAAGGAGTCAACATCAAAGGAATTGCAATTGGAGGAGAAAAAAAGAAAATTTGGGAAATTTAGTGACTCTAAGAAGTGGCCTGGGGTTTTAGCAGGTGCAGTGCAAACGACCAAAAGGTGCCAAACCTAGGCTCACAAATGTTGCAAAAGCAGGGGAAAAAGTCAAGGAGGAAGACACAACTTAGGGGGCAAGATATGAGGGACATGGCATGAATACTTAAAATAATAATAAAAAAAAAAAAAAAGAAAAAATCTTTCCCAAAGTCAAAGCCATCAAAATGCAGGCAGGCCATACGCCAGCAAGTGCAGGCACATGCAGAAAAGCTTGCCAAAATTGATCCCCACTAAAGGCCAAAACAGAAAAGAAGGACCTACAAACACGCTGGAAAGGAGTCAACATCAAAGGAATTGCAATTGGAGGAGAAAAAAAGAAAATTTGGGAAATTTAGTGACTCTAAGAAAGTGGCCTGGGTTTATATCCGGCGCAGTGCAAAGGACCAAAGATGCCAAAACTAACCTCACAGATGTTGCAAAAGCAGGGGAAAAAGTCAAGGAGGAAGACACAACTTAGGTGGCAAGATATGAGGGACATGGCATGAACACTTCAGAAAACAACCAAAAAAAGAAAAAAATCTTTCCCAAAGTCAAAGCCATCAAAGGCATGGCCTGCCATCAAGTGCAGGGACATGCACCAAAGATTCCTCTATTGGTCCCCATTGAAATCGCAAGATTCCTTTTCCCTTCCCGAAAGGAAATGAAATTTCCTTTCGGGAAGGGAAAAGGAATTTGCGAATCCCAAAAGAAAGGCTTACAAACACTCTGGAAAGGAGATAGGTTCAAATGAAATGCAATTGAAAAAAAGTGAAAATCGGGAATTTTAGTCTCTACAAAAAATAGGCGGAGAGGAAATCAGCTGCATTGCAAAGGACCAAAAGGTGCCAAAACTAAGCTCACAGATGTTGCAAAAGCAGGGGAAAAAGTCAAGGAGGAAGACACAACTTAGGGGGCAAGATATGAGGGATATGGCATGAACACTTCAGAAAACAACCAAAAAAAGAAAAAAATCTTTGCCAAAGTCAAAGCCATCAAAGGCATGGCCTGCCATCAAGTGCAGGGAGATGCACCAAAGATTCCTCTATTGGTCCCCATTGTAATCGCAAGATTCCTTTTCCCTTCCCGAAAGGAAATGAAATTTCCTTTCGGGAAGGGAAAAGGAATCTTGCGAATCCCAAAAGAAAGGCTTACAAACACTCTGGAAAGGAGATAGGTTCAAATGAAATGCAATTGAAAAAAGCAGAAAATTGGGAATTTTAGTTTCTTCAAAAAATAGGCTGTGAGGAAATCAGCTGCATTGCAAAGGACCAAAAGGTGCCCAACCTAGGCTCACAAATGTTGCAAAAGCAGGGGAATAAGTCAAGGAGGAAGACACAACTTAGGGGGCAAGATATGAGGGACATGGCATGAATACTTAAAATAATAATAAAAAAAAAAAAAAGACAAAATCTTTCCCAAAGTCAAAGCCATCAAAATGCAGGCAGGCCATACGCCACCAAGGGTAGGCACATGCAGCAAAGCTTGCCAAACTTGATCCCCACTGAAGGCAAAAACAGAAAAGAAGGACCTACAAACACACTGGAAAGTAGTCAAAGGATTTGCAATTGGAGGAGAAAAAAAGAAAATCAAAGGATTTGCAATTGGAGGAGAAAAAACGAAAATTTGGGAAATTTAGTGACTCTAAGAAAATGGCCCGGGGTTTTATCAGGTGCAGTGCAAAGGACCAAAAGGTGCCAAAACTAAGCTCACAGATGTTGCAAAAGAAGGGGAAAAAGTCAAGGAGGAAGACACAACTTAGGGGGCAAGATATGAGGGACATGGCATGAATACTTAAAACAAAAAAAAAAAAAAAAGAAAAACCTTTCCCAAAGTCAAAGCCATCAAAATGCAGGCAGGCCATACGCCACCAAGGGCAGGCAAATGCAGCAAAGTTTGCCAAAATTGATCCCCACTGAAGGCCAAAACAGAAAAGAAGGACCTACACACACGCGGGAATGGAGACAACAGCAAAGGATTTGCAATTGGAAGAGAAAAAAAGGAAATTTGGGAAATTTAGTGACTCTAAGAAAATGGCCTGTGTTTATATCAAGGCCAGTGCAAAGGACCAAAAGATGCCAAAACTAAGCTCACAAATGTTGCAAAAGCAGGGTAAATAGTCAAGGAGGAAGAGAGAACTTAGGCGGCAAGATATGAGCGACATGGCATGAACACTTCAGAAAACAACCAAAAAAAGAAAAAAATCTTTCCCAAAGTCAAAGCCATCAAAAGGCATGGCCTGCCATCAAGTGCAGGGACATGCACCAAAGATTCCTCTATTGGTCCCCATTGAAATCGCAAGATTCCTTTTCCCTTCCCGAAAGGAAATGAAATTTCCTTTCGGGAAGGGAAAAGGAATCTTGCGGATCCCAAAAGAAAGGCTTACAAACACTCTGGAAAGGAGATAGGTTCAAATGAAATGCAATTGAAAAAAGCAGAAAATCGGGAATATTAGACTCTTCAAAAAATAGGCTGTGAGGAAATCAGCTGCATTGCAAAGGACCAAAAGATGCCAAAACTAATCTCACAGATGTTGCAAAAGCAGGGGAAAAAGTCAAGGAGGAAGACACAACTTAGGTGGCAAGATATGAGGGACATGGCTTGAATACTTAAAATAATAAAAAAAAAAAAAAGAAAACATCTTTCCCAAAGTCAAAGCCATCAAAATGCAGGCAGGCCATACGCCACCAAGGGCAGGCACATGCCGCAAAGCTTGCCAAAATTGATCCCCACTGAAGGCCAAAACAGAAAAGAAGGACCTACAAACACGCTGGAAAGGAGTCAACATCAAAGGAATTGCAATTGGAGGAGAAAAAAAGAAAATTTGGGAAATTTAGTGACTCTAAGAAGTGGCCTGGGGTTTTAGAAGGTGCAGTGCAAACGACCACAAGGTGCCAAACCTAGCCTCACAAATGTTGCAAAAGCAGGGGAAAAAGTCAAGGAGGAAGACACAACTTAGGGGGCAAGATATGAGGGACATGGCATGAATAATTAAAATAATAATAAAAAAAAAAAAAAAAGAAAAAATCTTTCCCAAAGTCAAAGCCATCAAAATGCAGGCAGGCCATACGCCACCAAGGGCAGGCACATGCAGCAAAGCTTGCCAAAATTGATCCCCACTGAAGGCCAAAACAGAAAAGAAGGACCTACAAACACGCTGGAAAGGAGTCAACATCAAAGGAATTGCAATTGGAGGAGAAAAAAAGAAAATTTGGGAAATTTAGTGACTCTAAGAAAGTGGCCTGGGTTTATATCCGGCGCAGTGCAAAGGACCAAAAGATGCCAAAACTAAGCTCACAGATGTTGCAAAAGCAGGGGAAAAAGTCAAGGAGGAAGGCACAACTTAGGGGGCAAGATATGAGGGACATGGCATGAATACTTGAAACAAAAAAGAAAAAAAAAATAAAACATCTTTCCCAAAGTCAAAGCCATCAAAATGCAGGCAGGCCATACGCCACCAAGGGCAGGCACATGCCGCAAAGCTTGCCAAAATTGATCCCCACTGAAGGCAAAAACAGAAAAGAAGGACCTACAAACACGCTGGAAAGGAGTCAACATCAAAGGAATTGCAATTGGAGGAGAAAAATAGAAAATTTGGGAAATTTAGTGACTCTAAGAAAATGGCCCGGGGTTTTATCAGGTGCAGTGCAAAGGACCAAAAGGTGCCAAAACTAAGCTCACAGATGTTGCAAAAGCAGGGGAAAAAGTCAAGGAGGAAGACACAACTTAGGGGGCAAGATATGAGGGACATGGCATGAATAATTAAAATAATAATAAAAAAAAAAAAAAGAAAAAATCTTTCCCAAAGTCAAAGCCATCAAAATGCAGGCAGGCCATACGCCACCAAGGGCAGGCACATGCAGCAAAGCTTGCCAAAATTGATCCCCACTGAAGGCCAAAACAGAAAAGAAGGACCTACAAACACGCTGGAAAGGACTCAACATCAAAGGAATTGCAATTGGAGGAGAAAAAAAGAAAATTTGGGAAATTTAATGACTCTAAGAAGTGGCCTGGGGTTTTAGCAGGTGCAGTGCAAACGACCAAAAGGTGCCAAACCTAGGCTCACAAATGTTGCAAAAGCAGGGGAAAAAGTCAAGGAGGAAGACACAACTTAGGGGGCAAGATATGAGGGACATGGCATGAATAATTAAAATAATAATAAAAAAAAAAAAAAGAAAAAATCTTTCCCAAAGTCAAAGCCATCAAAATGCAGGCAGGCCATACGCCACCAAGGGCAGGCACATGCAGCAAAGCTTGCCAAAATTGATCCCCACTGAAGGCCAAAACAGAAAAGAAGGACCTACAAACACGCTGGAAAGGAGTCAACATCAAAGGAATTGCAATTGGAGGAGAAAAAAAGAAAATTTGGGAAATTTAGTGACTCTAAGAAAGTGGCCTGGGTTTATATCCGGCGCAGTGCAAAGGACCAAAATATGCCAAAACTAAGCTCACAGATGTTGCAAAAGCAGGGGAAAAAGTCAAGGAGGAAGACACAACTTAGGTGGCAAGATATGAGGGACATGGCTTGAATACTTAAAATAATAAAAAAAAAAAAAAGAAAACATCTTTCCCAAAGTCAAAGCCATCAAAATGCAGGCAGGCCATACGCCACCAAGGGCAGGCACATGCAGCAAAGCTTGCCAAAATTGATCCCCACTGAAGGCCAAAACAGAAAAGAAGGACCTACAAACACGCTGGAAAGGAGTCAACATCAAAGGAATTGCAATTGGAGGAGAAAAAAAGAAAATTTGGGAAATTTAGTGACTCTAAGAAGTGGCCTGGGGTTTTAGCAGGTGCAGTGCAAACGACCAAAAGGTGCCAAACCTAGGCTCACAAATGTTGCAAAAGCAGGGGAAAAAGTCAAGGAGGAAGACACAACTTAGGGGGCAAGATATGAGGGACATGGCATGAATACTTAAAATAATAATAAAAAAAAAAAAAAAGAAAAAATCTTTCCCAAAGTCAAAGCCATCAAAATGCAGGCAGGCCATACGCCAGCCAGTGCAGGCACATGCAGCAAAGCTTGCCAAAATTGATCCCCACTAAAGGCCAAAACAGAAAAGAAGGACCTACAAACACGCTGGAAAGGAGTCAACATCAAAGGAATTGCAATTGGAGGAGAAAAAAAGAAAATTTGGGAAATTTAGTGACTCTAAGAAAGTGGCCTGGGTTTATATCCGGCGCAGTGCAAAGGACCAAAAGATGCCAAAACTAAGCTCACAGATGTTGCAAAAGCAGGGGAAAAAGTCAAGGAGGAAGACACAACTTAGGTGGCAAGATATGAGGGACATGGCTTGAATACTTAAAATAATAAAAAAAAAAAAAAGAAAACATCTTTCCCAAAGTCAAAGCCATCAAAATGCAGGCAGGCCATACGCCACCAAGGGCAGGCCCATGCCGAAAAGCTTGCCAAAATTGATCCCCACTGAAGGCCAAAACAGAAAAGAAGGACCTACAAACACGCTGGAAAGGAGTCAACATCAAAGGAATTGCAATTGGAGGAGAAAAAAAGAAAATTTGGGAAATTTAGTGACTCTTAGAAAGCTGCCTGGGCTTTTATCTGGTGCAGTGCAAAGGACCAAAAGGTGCCAAAACTAAGCTCACAGATGTTGCAAAAGCAGGGGAAAAAGTCAAGGAGGAAGACACAACTTAGGGGGCAAGATATGAGGGACATGGCATGAACACTTCAGAAAACAACCAAAAAAAGAAAAAAATCTTTCCCAAAGTCAAAGCCATCAAAGGCATGGCCTGCCATCAAGTGCAGGGACATGCACCAAAGATTCCTCTATTGGTCCCCATTGAAATCGCAAGATTCCTTTTCCCTTCCCGAAAGGAAATGAAATTTCCTTTCGGGAAGGGAAAAGGAATTTGCGAATCCCAAAAGAAAGGCTTACAAACACTCTGGAAAGGAGGTAGGTTCAAATGAAATGCAATTGAAAAAAAGTGAAAATCGGGAATTTTAGTCTCTACAAAAAATAGGCTGAGAGGAAATCAGCTGCATTGCAAAGGACCAAAAGGTGCCAAAACTAAGGTCACAGATGTTGCAAAAGCAGGGGAAAAAGTCAAGGAGGAAGACACAACTTAGGGGGCAAGATATGAGGGATATGGCATGAACACTTCAGAAAACAACCAAAAAAAGAAAAAAATCTTTGCCAAAGTCAAAGCCATCAAAGGCATGGCCTGCCATCAAGTGCAGGGAGATGCACCAAAGATTCCTCTATTGGTCCCCATTGTAATCGCAAGATTCCTTTTCCCTTCCCGAAAGGAAATGAAATTTCCTTTCGGGAAGGGAAAAGGAATCTTGCGAATCCCAAAAGAAAGGCTTACAAACACTCTGGAAAGGAGATAGGTTCAAATGAAATGCAATTGAAAAAAGCAGAAAATTGGGAATTTTAGTTTCTTCAAAAAATAGGCTGTGAGGAAATCAGCTGCATTGCAAAGGACCAAAAGGTGCCCAACCTAGGCTCACAAATGTTGCAAAAGCAGGGGAATAAGTCAAGGAGGAAGACACAACTTAGGGGGCAAGATATGAGGGACATGGCATGAATACTTAAAATAATAATAAAAAAAAAAAAAAAGAAAAAATCTTTCCCAAAGTCAAAGCCATCAAAATGCAGGCAGGCCATACGCCACCAAGGGCAGGCACATGCAGCAAAGCTTGCCAAACTTGATCCCCACTGAAGGCAAAAAAAGAAAAGAAGGACCTACAAACACACTGGAAAGTAGTCAAAGGATTTGCAATTGGAGGAGAAAAAAAGAAAATCAAAGGATTTGCAATTGGAGGAGAAAAAACGAAAATTTGGGAAATTTAGTGACTCTAAGAAAATGGCCCGGGGTTTTATCAGGTGCAGTGCAAAGGACCAAAAGGTGCCAAAACTAAGCTCACAGATGTTGCAAAAGAAGGGGAAAAAGTCAAGGAGGAAGACACAACTTAGGGGGCAAGATATGAGGGACATGGCGTGAATACTTAAAATAATAAAAAAAAAGGAAAAGAAAACATCTTTCCCAAAGTCAAAGCCATCAAAATGCAGGCAGGCCATACGCCACCAAGGGCAGGCACATGCAGCAAAGCTTGCCAAAATTGATCCCCACTGAAGGCCAAAACAGAAAAGAAGGACCTACAAACACGCTGGAAAGGAGTCAACATCAAAGGAATTGCAATTGGAGGAGAAAAAAAGAAAATTTTGGAAATTGAGTGACTCTTAGAAAGTTGCCTGGCGTTTTATCAGGTGCAGTGCAAAGGACCAAAAGATGCCAAAACTAAGCTCACAGATGTTGCAAAAGCAGGGGAAAAAGTCAAAGAGGAAGACACAACTTAGGGGGCAAGATATGAGGGACATGGCATGAACACTTCAGAAAACAACCAAAAAAAGAAAAAAATCTTTCCCAAAGTCAAAGCCATCAAAGGCATGGACTGCCATCAAGTGCAGGGAGATGCACCAAATATTCCTCTATTGGTCCCCATTGAAATCGCAAGATTCCTTTTCCCTTCCCGAAAGGAAATGAAATTTCCTTTCGGGAAGGGAAAAGGAATCCTGCGGATCCCAAAAGAAAGGCTTACAAACACTCTGGAAAGGAGATAGGTTCAAATGAAATGCAATTGAAAAAAGCAGAAAATCGGGAATATTAGACTCTTCAAAAAATAGGCTGTGAGGAAATCAGCTGCATTGCAAAGGACCAAAAGATGCCAAAACTAATCTCACAGATGTTGCAAAAGCAGGGGAAAAAGTCAAGGAGGAAGACAAACTTAGGGGGCAAGATATGAGGGACATGGCATGAATACTTAAAACAAAAAAAAAAAAAAAAAAGAAAAAATCTTTCCCAAGTTAAAGCCATCAAAATGCAGGCAGGCCATACGCTACCAAGGGCAGGCACATGCAGCAAAGCTTGCCAAAATTGATCCCCACTGAAGGCCAAAACAGAAAAGAAGGACTTGCAAACACGCAGGAATGGAGACAGCATCAAAGGAATTGCAATTGGAGGAGAAAAAAAGAAAATTTGGGAAATTTAGTGACTCTAAAAAATGGCCCGGGGTTTTATAAGGTGCAGTGCAAAGGACCAAAAGGTGCCAAAACTAAGCTCACAGATGTTGCAAAAGCAGGGGAAAAAGTCAAGGAGGAAGACACAACTTAGGTGGCAAGATATGAGGGACATGGCGTGAATACTTAAAATTATAAAAAAAAAAAAAAGAAAAAATCTTTCCCAAAGTCAAAGGCATCAAAATGCAGGCAGGCCATACGCCACCAAGGGCAGGCCCATGCAGCAAAGCTTGCCAAAATTGATCCCCACTGAAGGCCAAAACAGAAATGAAGGACCTACAAACACGCTGGAAAGGAGTCAACATCAAAGGAATTGCAATTGGAGGAGAAAAAAAGAAAATTTGGGAAATTTAGTGACTCTAAGAAAATGGCCTGGCAGTATATCATGTGCACTGCAAAGGTCCAAAGATGCCAAAACTAAGCTCACAGATGTTGCAAAAGCAGGGGAAAAAGTCAAGGAGGAAGACACAACTTAGGGGGCAAGATATGAGGGACGTGGCATGAACACTTAAGAAAAAAACTAAAAAAAGAAAAAAATCTTTCCCAAAGTCAAAGCCATCAAAGACATGGCCTGCCATCAAGTACAGGGACATGCACCAAAGATTCCTCTATTGGTCCCCATTGAAATCGCAAGATTCCTTTTCACTTCCTGAAAGGAAATGAAATTTCCTTTCGGGAAGGGAAAAGGAATCTTGTGAATCCCAAAAGAAAGGCTTACAAACACTCTGGAAAAGAGATAGGTTCAAAAGAATGGTATTTGAAAAAAGCAGAAAATCGGGAATTTTAGTCGCTTCAAAAAATAGGCTGTGAGGAAATCAGCTGCATTGCAAAGGACCAAAAGGTGCCAAATCTAAGGTCACAGATGTTGCAAAAGCAGGGGAAAAAGTCAAGGAGGAAGACACAACTTAGGGGGCAAGATATGAGGGACATGGCATGAATACTTAAAATAATTAAAAAAAAAAAAAAAAAAAAATCTTTCCCAAAGTCAAAGCCATCAAAATGCAGGCAGGCCATACGCCAGCAAGTGCAGGCACATGCAGCAAAGCTTGCCAAAATTGATCCCCACTGAAAGCCAATACAGAAAAGAAGGACTTACAAACACGCTGGAATGGAGACAACGTGAAAGGAATTCAATTTCTATGAGAAAAAAAGAAAATATGGGTAAGTTATTGATTCTAAGAAAATGGCCCGGGATTTTATCAGGTGCATTGCAAAGGACCAAAATGTGCCAAAACTAAGCTCACAGATGTTGCAAAAGCAGGGGGAAAAGTCAAGGAGGAAGACACAACTTAGGGGGCAAGATATGAGGGACATGGCATGAATACTTAAAACAAAAAAAAAAAAAAAGAAAAAATCTTTCCCAAAGTCAAAGCCATCAAAATGCAGGCAGGCCATAAGCCAGCAAGGGCAGGCACATGCAGCAAAGCTTGCCAACATTGATCCCCACTGAAGGCCAAAACAGAAAAGAAGGACCTACAAACACGCTGGAAATGTGTCAAGATCAAAGGATTTGCAATTGGAAGAGAAAAAAACAAAATTTGGGAAATTACTGACTCTAAAAAAATGGCCTGGGTTTATATAAGGTGCATTGCAAAGGACCAAAAGGTGCAAAAACTAAGTTCACAGATATGGCAAAAGCAGGGGAAAAAGTCAAGGAGGAAGACACAACTTAGGGGGCAAGATGTGAGGGACATGGCATGAATACGTAAAAGAATAAAAAAATAAAAAACAAAAAATCTTTCCCAAAGTCAAAGCCATCAAAATGCAGGCAGGCCATACGCCACCAAGGGCAGGCACATGCAGCAAAGCTTGCCAAACTTGATCCCCACTGAAGGCAAAAAAAGAAAAGAAGGACCTACAAACACACTGGAAAGTAGTCAAAGGATTTGCAATTGGAGGAGAAAAAAAGAAAATCAAAGGATTTGCAATTGGAGGAGAAAAAACGAAAATTTGGGAAATTTAGTGACTCTAAGAAAATGGCCCGGGGTTTTATCAGGTGCAGTGCAAAGGACCAAAAGGTGCCAAAACTAAGCTCACAGATGTTGCAAAAGAAGGGGAAAAAGTCAAGGAGGAAGACACAACTTAGGGGGCAAGATATGAGGGACATGGCGTGAATACTTAAAATAATAAAAAAAAAGGAAAAGAAAACATCTTTCCCAAAGTCAAAGCCATCAAAATGCAGGCAGGCCATACGCCACCAAGGGCAGGCACATGCAGCAAAGCTTGCCAAAATTGATCCCCACTGAAGGCCAAAACAGAAAAGAAGGACCTACAAACACGCTGGAAAGGAGTCAACATCAAAGGAATTGCAATTGGAGGAGAAAAAAAGAAAATTTTGGAAATTGAGTGACTCTTAGAAAGTTGCCTGGCGTTTTATCAGGTGCAGTGCAAAGGACCAAAAGATGCCAAAACTAAGCTCACAGATGTTGCAAAAGCAGGGGAAAAAGTCAAAGAGGAAGACACAACTTAGGGGGCAAGATATGAGGGACATGGCATGAACACTTCAGAAAACAACCAAAAAAAGAAAAAAATCTTTCCCAAAGTCAAAGCCATCAAAGGCATGGACTGCCATCAAGTGCAGGGAGATGCACCAAATATTCCTCTATTGGTCCCCATTGAAATCGCAAGATTCCTTTTCCCTTCCCGAAAGGAAATGAAATTTCCTTTCGGGAAGGGAAAAGGAATCCTGCGGATCCCAAAAGAAAGGCTTACAAACACTCTGGAAAGGAGATAGGTTCAAATGAAATGCAATTGAAAAAAGCAGAAAATCGGGAATATTAGACTCTTCAAAAAATAGGCTGTGAGGAAATCAGCTGCATTGCAAAGGACCAAAAGATGCCAAAACTAATCTCACAGATGTTGCAAAAGCAGGGGAAAAAGTCAAGGAGGAAGACAAACTTAGGGGGCAAGATATGAGGGACATGGCATGAATACTTAAAACAAAAAAAAAAAAAAAAAAGAAAAAATCTTTCCCAAAGTCAAAGCCATCAAAATGCAGGCAGGCCATACGCTACCAAGGGCAGGCACATGCAGCAAAGCTTGCCAAAATTGATCCCCACTGAAGGCCAAAACAGAAAAGAAGGACTTGCAAACACGCAGGAATGGAAACAGCATCAAAGGAATTGCAATTGGAGGAGAAAAAAAGAAAATTTGGGAAATTTAGTGACTCTAAAAAATGGCCCGGGGTTTTATAAGGTGCAGTGCAAAGGACCAAAAGGTGCCAAAACTAAGCTCACAGATGTTGCAAAAGCAGGGGAAAAAGTCAAGGAGGAAGACACAACTTAGGTGGCAAGATATGAGGGACATGGCGTGAATACTTAAAATTATAAAAAAAAAAAAAAGAAAAAATCTTTCCCAAAGTCAAAGGCATCAAAATGCAGGCAGGCCATACGCCACCAAGGGCAGGCCCATGCAGCAAAGCTTGCCAAAATTGATCCCCACTGAAGGCCAAAACAGAAAAGAAGGACCTACAAACACGCTGGAAAGGAGTCAACATCAAAGGAATTGCAATTGGAGGAGAAAAAAAGAAAATTTGGGAAATTTAGTGACTCTAAGAAAATGGCCTGGCAGTATATCATGTGCACTGCAAAGGTCCAAAGATGCCAAAACTAAGCTCACAGATGTTGCAAAAGCAGGGGAAAAAGTCAAGGAGGAAGACACAACTTAGGGGGCAAGATATGAGGGACGTGGCATGAACACTTAAGAAAAAAACTAAAAAAAGAAAAAAATCTTTCCCAAAGTCAAAGCCATCAAAGACATGGCCTGCCATCAAGTACAGGGACATGCACCAAAGATTCCTCTATTGGTCCCCATTGAAATCGCAAGATTCCTTTTCACTTCCTGAAAGGAAATGAAATTTCCTTTCGGGAAGGGAAAAGGAATCTTGTGAATCCCAAAAGAAAGGCTTACAAACACTCTGGAAAAGAGATAGGTTCAAAAGAATGGTATTTGAAAAAAGCAGAAAATCGGGAATTTTAGTCGCTTCAAAAAATAGGCTGTGAGGAAATCAGCTGCATTGCAAAGGACCAAAAGGTGCCAAATCTAAGGTCACAGATGTTGCAAAAGCAGGGGAAAAAGTCAAGGAGGAAGACACAACTTAGGGGGCAAGATATGAGGGACATGGCATGAATACTTAAAATAATTAAAAAAAAAAAAAAAAAAATCTTTCCCAAAGTCAAAGCCATCAAAATGCAGGCAGGCCATACGCCAGCAAGTGCAGGCACATGCAGCAAAGCTTGCCAAAATTGATCCCCACTGAAAGCCAATACAGAAAAGAAGGACTTACAAACACGCTGGAATGGAGACAACGTGAAAGGAATTCAATTTCTATGAGAAAAAAAGAAAATATGGGTAAGTTATTGATTCTAAGAAAATGGCCCGGGATTTTATCAGGTGCATTGCAAAGGACCAAAATGTGCCAAAACTAAGCTCACAGATGTTGCAAAAGCAGGGGAAAAAGTCAAGGAGGAAGACACAACTTAGGGGGCAAGATATGAGGGACATGGCATGAATACTTAAAACAAAAAAAAAAAAAAAGAAAAAATCTTTCCCAAAGTCAAAGCCATCAAAATGCAGGCAGGCCATAAGCCAGCAAGGGCAGGCACATGCAGCAAAGCTTGCCAACATTGATCCCCACTGAAGGCCAAAACAGAAAAGAAGGACCTACAAACACGCTGGAAATGTGTCAAGATCAAAGGATTTGCAATTGGAAGAGAAAAAAACAAAATTTGGGAAATTACTGACTCTAAAAAAATGGCCTGGGTTTATATAAGGTGCATTGCAAAGGACCAAAAGGTGCAAAAACTAAGTTCACAGATATGGCAAAAGCAGGGGAAAAAGTCAAGGAGGAAGACACAACTTAGGGGGCAAGATGTGAGGGACATGGCATGAATACGTAAAAGAATAAAAAAATAAAAAACAAAAAATCTTTCCCAAAGTCAAAGCCATCAAAATGCAGGCAGGCCATACGCCACCAAGGGCAGGCACATGCAGCAAAGCTTGCCAAAATTGATCCCCACTGAAGGCCAAAACAGAAAAGAAGGACCTACAAACACGCTGGAAAGGAGTCAACATCAAAGGAATTGCAATTTCTATGAGAAAAAAAGAAATTTTGGGTAAGTTTGCGATTCTAAGAAAATGGCCTGGGTTTATATCAGGTGCAGTGCAAAGGACCAAAAGATGCCAAAACTAAGCTCACAGGTGTTGCAAAAGCAGGGGAAAAAGTCAAGGAGGAAGACACAACTTAGGGGGCAAGATATGAGGGACATGGCATGAATACTTAAAACAAAAAAGAAAAAAATAGAAAAAATCTTTCCCAAAGTCAAAGCCATCAAAATGCAGGCAGGCCATAAGCCAGCAAGGGCAGGCACATGCAGCAAAGCTTGCCAACATTGATCCCCACTGAAGGCCAAAACAGAAAAGAAGGACCTACAAACACGCTGGAAATGTGTCAACATCAAAGGATTTGCAATTGGAAGAGAAAAAAACAAAATTTGGGAAATTACTGACTCTTAAAAAATGGCCTGGGTTTATATAAGGTGCATTGCAAAGGACCAAAAGGTGCAAAAACTAAGCTCACAGATGTGGCAAAAGCAGGGGAAAAAGTCAAGGAGGAAGACACAACTTAGGGGGCAAGATGTGAGGGACATGGCATGAATACGTAAAAGAATAAAAAAATAAAAAACAAAAAATCTTTCCCAAAGTCAAAGCCATCAAAATGCAGGCAGGCCATACGCCACCAAGGGCAGGCACATGCAGCAAAGCTTGCCAAAATTGATCCCCACTGAAGGCCAAAACAGAAAAGAAGGACCTACAAACACGCTGGAAAGGAGTCAACATCAAAGGAATTGCAATTTCTATGAGAAAAAAAGAAATTTTGGGTAAGTTTGCGATTCTAAGAAAATGGCCTGGGTTTATATCAGGTGCAGTGCAAAGGACCAAAAGATGCAAAAACTAAGCTCACAGGTGTTGCAAAAGCAGGGGAAAAAGTCAAGGAGGAAGACACAACTGAGGGGGCAAGATATGAGGGACATGGCATGAATACTTAAAACAACAAAAAAAAAAAAAAAAAGAAAAAATCTTTCCCAAAGTCAAAGCCATCAAAATGCAGGCAGGCCATATGCCAGCAAGGGCAGGCACATGCAGCAAAGCTTGCCAAAATTGATCCCCACTGAAGGCCAAAACAGAAAAGAAGGACCTACAAACACGCTGGAAAGGAGTCAACATCAAAGGAATTGCAATTGGAGGAGAAAAAAAGAAAATTTGGGAAATTTAGTGACTCTAAGAAAATGGCCTGGGTTTATATCAGGTGCAGTGCAAAGGACCAAAAGATGCCAAAACTAAGCTCACAGATGTTGCAAAAGCAGGGGAAAAAGTCAAGGAGGAAGACACAACTTAGGGGGCAAGATATGAGGGACATGTCATGAATACTTAAAATATTAAAAAAAAAAAAAAAGAAAAAATCTTTCCCAAAGTCAAAGCCATGAAAATGCAGGCAGGCCATACGCCACCAAGGGCAGGCACATGCAGCAAAGCTTGCCAAAATTGATCCCCACTGAAGGCCAAAAAAGAAAAGAAGGAATTACAAACACGCTGGAATGGAGACAACATCAAAAGATTTGCATTTGGAGGAGAAAAAAAGAAATTTTGGGAAATTTAATGACTCTTAGAAAGTGGCCTGGGGTTTTATCAGGTGCAGTGCAAAGGACCAAAAGATGCCAAAACTAAGGTCACAGATGTTGCAAAAGCAGGGGAAAAAGTCAAGGAGGAAGACACAACTTAGGGGGCAAGATATGAGGGACATGGCATAGAATACTTAAAAGAAACAAAAAAAAAAAAAAAGAAAAAATCTTTCCCAAAGTCAAAGCCATCAAAATGCAGGCAGGTCATATGCCAGCAAGGGCAGGCATATGCAGCAAAGCTAGCCAAAATTGATCCCCACTGAAGGCCAAAACAGAAATAATGACCTACAAACACGCTGGAAAGGAGTCAACATCAAAGGAATTGCAATTGGAGGAGAAAAAAAGAAAATTTGGGAAATTTAGTGACTCTAAGAAAATGGCCTGGGTTTATATCAGGTGCAGTGCAAAGGACCAAAAGATGCCAAAACTAAGCTCACAGATGTTGCAAAAGCAGGGGAAAAAGTCAAGGACGAAGACACAACTTAGGGGGCAAGATGTGAGGGACATGGCATGAATACTTAAAATATTAAAAAAAAAAAAAGAAAAAATCTTTCCCAAATTCAAAGCCATCAAAATGCAGGCAGGCCATACACCAGCAAGTGCAGGCACATGCAGCAAAGCTTGCCAAAACTGATCCCCACTGAAGGCCAAAACAGAAAAGAAGGACCTACAAACACGCTGGAAAGGAGTCAACATCAAAGGAATTGCAATTTCTATGAGAAAAAAAGAAATTTTGGGTAAGTTTGCGATTCTAAGAAAATGGCCTGGGTTTATATCAGGTGCAGTGCAAAGGACCAAAAGATGCCAAAACTAAGCTCACAGGTGTTGCAAAAGCAGGGGAAAAAGTCAAGGAGGAAGACACAACTTAGGGGGCAAGATATGAGGGACATGGCATGAATACTTAAAACAACAAAAAAAAAAAAAAAAAGAAAAAATCTTTCCCAAAGTCAAAGCCATCAAAATGCAGGCAGGCCATATGCCAGCAAGGGCAGGCACATGCAGCAAAGCTTGCCAAAATTGATCCCCACTGAAGGCCAAAACAGAAAAGAAGGACCTACAAACACGCTGGAAAGGAGTCAACATCAAAGGAATTGCAATTGGAGGAGAAAAAAAGAAAATTTGGGAAATTTAGTGACTCTAAGAAAATGGCCTGGGTTTATATCAGGTGCAGTGCAAAGGACCAAAAGATGCCAAAACTAAGCTCACAGGTGTTGCAAAAGCAGGGGAAAAAGTCAAGGAGGAAGACACAACTTAGGGGGCAAGATATGAGGGACATGGCATGAATACTTAAAATATTAAAAAAAAAAAAAGAAAAAATCTTTCCCAAATTCAAAGCCATCAAAATGCAGGCAGGCCATTCGCCACCAAGGGAAGGCACATGCAGCAAAGCTTGCCAAAACTGATCCCCACTGAAGGCCAAAACAGAAAAGAAGGACCTACAAACACGCTGGAAAGGAGTCAACATCAAGGGAATTGCAATTGGAGGAGAAAAAAAGAAAATTTGGGGAATTGAGTGACTCTTACAAAGTGGCCTGGGATTTTATCAGGTGCAGTGCAAAGGACCAAAAGATGCCAAAACTAAGCTCACAGATGTTGCAAAAGCGGGGGAAAAAGTCAAGGAGGAAGACACAACTTAGGGGGCAAGATATGAGGGACATGGCATGAACCCTTCAGAAAACAACCAAAAAAAGAAAAAAATCTTTCCCAAAGTCAAAGCCATCAAAAGGCATGGCCTGCCATCTAGTGCAGGGATATGCACCTAAGATTCCTCTTTTGATCCCGATTGAAATCGCAAGATTCCTTTTCCTTCCCGAAAGGAAATGAAATTTCCTTTCGGGAAGGGAAAAGGAATCTTGCGAATCCCAAAAGAAAGGCTTACAAATACTCTGGAAAGCAGATAGGTTCAAAAGAAATGCAATTGAAAAAAGCAGAAAATCGGGAATTTTAGTCTCTTCAAAAAATAGGCTGTGAGGAAATCAGCTGCATTGCAAAGGACCAAAAGGTGCCAAAACTAAGCTCACAGATGTTGCAAAAGCAGGGGAAAAAGTCAAGGAGGAAGACACAACTTAGGGGGCAAGATATGAGGGACATGGCATGAATACTTAAAATATTAAAAAAAAAAAAAAAGAAAAAATCTTTCCCAAAGTCAAAGCCATGAAAATGCAGGCAGGCCATACGCCACCAAGGGCAGGCACATGCAGCAAAGCTTGCCAAAATTGATCCCCACTGAAGGCCAAAACAGAAAAGAAGGACCTACAAACAGGCTGGAAAGGAGTCAACATCAAAAGATTTGCAATTGGAGGAGAAAAAAAGAAAATTTGGGAAATTATTGACTCTAAAAAAATGGCCTGGGTTTATATCAGGTGCATTGCAAAGGACCAAAGATGCCAAAACTAAGCTCACAGATGTTGCAAAAGCAGGGGAAAAAGTCAAGGAGGAAGACACAACTTAGGGGGCAAGATATGAGGGACATGGCATGAATACTTAAAAGAAACAAAAAAAAAAAAAAAGAAAAGATCTATCCCAAAGTCATAGCCATCAAAATGCAGGCAGGCCATATTCCAGTAAGTGCAGGCACATGCAGCAAAGCTTGCCAAAATTGATCCCCACTGAAGGCCAAAAAAGAAAAGAAGGAATTACAAACACGCTGGAATGGAGACACCATCAAAGGAATTGCAATTGGAGGAGAAAAAAAGAAAATTTGGGAAATTTAATGACTCTTAGAAAGTGGCCTGGGGTTTTATCAGGTGCAGTGCAAAGGACCAAAAGATGCCAAAACTAAGCTCACAGATGTTGCAAAAGCAGGGGAAAAAGTCAAGGAGGAAGACACAACTTAGGGGGCAAGATATGAGGGACATGGCATGAATACTTAAAAGAAACAAAAAAAAAAAAAAAAGAAAAAATCTTTCCCAAAGTCAAAGCCATCAAAATGCAGGCAGGTCATATGCCAGCAAGGGCAGGCATATGCAGCAAAGCTAGCCAAAATTGATCCCCACTGAAGGCCAAAACAGAAATAATGACCTAAAAACACGCTGGTAAGGATTCAACATCAAAGGAATTGCAATTGGAGGAGAAAAAAAGAAAATTTGGGAAATTTAGTGACTCTAAGAAAATGGCCTGCGTTTATATCAGGTGCAGTGCAAAGGACCAAAAGATGCCAAAACTAAGCTCACAGATGTTGCAAAAGCAGGGGAAAAAGTCAAGGACGAAGACACAGCTTAGGGAGCAAGATATGAGGGACATGACTTGAAACCTTCCGAAAACAACCAAAAAAAGAAAAAAATCTTTCCCAAAGTCAAGGCCATCAAAAAGCATGGCCTGCCATCAAGTGCAGGAACATGCACCAAAGATTCCTCTATTGGTCCCCATTGAAATCGCAAGATTCCTTTTCCCTTCCCGAAAGGATATTTCATTTCCTTTTGGGAAGGGAAAAGGAATCTTGGGAATCCCAGAAGAAGGGCTTACAAACACTCTGGAAAGTAGATAGATTCAAATGAAATGCAATTGAAATAAGCAGAACATCTGGAATTTTAGTCTCTTCAAAAAATAGGCTCTGAGGAAATCAGCTGCATTGCAAAGGACCAAAAGGTGCCAAAACTAAGGTCACAGATGTTGCAAAAGCAGGGGAAAAAGTCAAGGAGGAAGACACAACTTAGGGAGCAAGATATGAGGGACATGGCATGAATACTTAAAACAAAAAAAAAAAAAAAAAAAGAAAAAATCTTTCCCAAAGTCAAAGCCATGAAAATGCAGGCAGGCCATACGCCACCAAGGGCAGGCACATGCAGCAAAGCTTGCCAAAATTGATCCCCACTGAAGGCCAAAACAGTAAAGAAGGACCTACAAACACGCCGGAAAGGAGTCAACATCAAAGGATTTGCAATTGGAGGAGAAAAAAAGAAAATTTGGGAAATTACTGACTCTAAAAAAATGGCCTGGGTTTACATCAGGTGCATTGCAAAGGACCAAAAGGTGCCAAAACTAAGCTCACAGATGTTGCAAAATCAGGGGAAAAAGTCAAGGAGGAAGACACAACTTAGGGGGCAAGATATGAGGGACATGTCACGAATACTTAAAAAAATAAAAAAAAAAAAAAGAAAAAATCTTTCCCAAAGTCAAAGCCATCAAAATGCAGGCAGGCCATACGCCACCAAGGGCAGGCACATGCAGCAAAGCTTGCCAAAATTGATCCCCACTGAAGGCCAAAACAGAAAAAAAGGACTTACAAACACGCTGGAATGGAGACAACGTGAAAGGAATTCAATTTCTATGAGAAAAAAAGAAAATATGGGTAAGTAAATGATTCTAAGAAAATGGCCCGGGATTTTATCAGGTGCAGTGCAAAGGACCAAAATGTGCCAAAACTAAGCTCACAGATGTTGCAAAAGCAGGGGAAAAAGTCAAGGAGGAAGACACAACTTAGGGTGCAAGATATGAGGGACATGGCATGAATACTTAAAACAAAAACAAAAAAAAAAAAAAGAAAAAATCTTTCCCAAAGTCAAAGCCATCAAAATGCAGGCAGGCCATAAGCCAGCAAGGGCAGGCACATGCAGCAAAGCTTGCCAAAATTGATCCGCAGGCCATAAGCCAGCAAGGGCAGGCACATGCAGCAAAGCTTGCCAAAATTGATCCCCACTGAAGGCCAAAACAGAAAAGAAGGACCTACAAACACGCTGGAAAGGAGTCAACATCAAAGGATTTGCAATTTCTATGAGAAAAAAAGAAATTTTGGGTAAGTTTGCGATTCTAAGAAAATGGCCTGGGTTTATATCAGGTGCAGTGCAAAGGACCAAAAGATGCCAAAACTAAGCTCACAGGTGTTGCAAAAGCAGGGGAAAAAGTCAAGGAGGAAGACACAACTTAGGGGGCAAGATATGAGGGACATGGCATGAATACTTAAAACAACAAAAAAAAAAAAAAAAAAGAAAAAATCTTTCCCAAAGTCAAAGCCATCAAAATGCAGGCAGGCCATACGCCACCAAGGGCAGGCACATGCAGCAAAGCTTGCCAAAATTGATCCCCACTGAAGGCCAAAACAGAAAAGAAGGACCTACAAACACGCTGGAAAGGAGTCAACATCAAAGGAATTGCAATTGGAGGAGAAAAAAAGAAAATTTGGGAAATTTAGTGACTCTAAGAAAATGGCCTGGGTTTATATCAGGTGCAGTGCAAAGGACCAAAAGATGCCAAAACTAAGCTCACAGATGTTGCAAAAGCAGGGTAAAAAGTCAAGGAGGAAGAGAGAACTTAGGGGGCAAGATATGAGGGACATGGCATGAATACTTAAAATATTAAAAAAAAAAAAAGAAAAAATCTTTCCCAAATTCAAAGCCATCAAAATGCAGGCAGGCCATTCGCCACCAAGGGAAGGCACATGCAGCAAAGCTTGCCAAAACTGATCCCCACTGAAGGCCAAAACAGAAAAGAAGGACCTACAAACACGCTGGAAAGGAGTCAACATCAAAGGAATTGCAATTTCTATGAGAAAAAAAGAAATTTTGGGTAAGTTTGCGATTCTAAGAAAATGGCCTGGGTTTATATCAGGTGCAGTGCAAAGGACCAAAAGATGCCAAAACTAAGCTCACAGGTGTTGCAAAAGCAGGGGAAAAAGTCGAGGAGGAAGACACAACTTAGGGGGCAAGATATGAGGGACATGGCATGAATACTTAAAACAACAAAAAAAAAAAAAAAAAAGAAAAAATCTTTCCCAAAGTCAAAGCCATCAAAATGCAGGCAGGCCATACGCCACCAAGGGCAGGCACATGCAGCAAAGCTTGCCAAAATTGATCCCCACTGAAGGCCAAAACAGAAAAGAAGGACCTACAAACACGCTGGAAAGGAGTCAACATCAAAGGAATTGCAATTGGAGGAGAAAAAAAGAAAATTTGGGAAATTTAGTGACTCTAAGAAAATGGCCTGGGTTTATATCAGGTGCAGTGCAAAGGACCAAAAGATGCCAAAACTAAGCTCACAGATGTTGCAAAAGCAGGGTAAAAAGTCAAGAAGGAAGAGAGAACTTAGGGGGCAAGATATGAGGGACATGGCATGAATACTTAAAATATTAAAAAAAAAAAAAAAAAAATCTTTCCCAAATTCAAAGCCATCAAAATGCAGGCAGGCCATTCGCCACCAAGGGAAGGCACATGCAGCAAAGCTTGCCAAAACTGATCCCCACTGAAGGCCAAAACAGAAAAGAACGACCTACAAACACGCTGGAAAGGAGTCAACATCAACGGAATTGCAATTGGAGGAGAAAAAAAGAAAATTTAGGGAATTGAGTGACTCTTACAAAGTGGCCTGGGATTTTATCAGGTGCAGTGCAAAGGACCAAAAGATGCCAAAACTAAGCTCACAGATGTTGCAAAAGCGGGGGAAAAAGTCAAGGAGGAAGACACAACTTAGGGGGCAAGATATGAGGGACAGGGCATGAACCCTTCAGAAAACAACCAAAAAAAGAAAAAAATCTTTCCCAAAGTCAAAGCCATCAAAAGGCATGGCCTGCCATCTAGTGCAGGGATATGCACCTAAGATTCCTCTATTGGTCCCGATTGAAATCGCAAGATTCCTTTTCCTTCCCGAAAGGAAATGAAATTTCCTTTCGGGAAGGGAAAAGGAATCTTGCGAATCCCAAAAGAAAGGCTTACAAATACTCTGGAAAGCAGATAGGTTCGAAAGAAATGCAATTGAAAAAAGCAGAAAATCGGGAATTTTAGTCTCTCAAAAAATAGGCTGTGAGGAAATCAGCTGCATTGCAAAGGACCAAAAGGTGCCAAAACTAAGCTCACAGATGTTGCAAAAGCAGGGGAAAAAGTCAAGGAGGAAGACACAACTTAGGGGGCAAGATATGAGGGACATGTCATGAATACTTAAAATATTAAAAAAAAAAAAAAAAGAAAAAATCTTTCCCAAAGTCAAAGCCATCAAAATGCAGGCAGGCCATACGCCACCAAGGGCAGGCACATGCAGCAAAGCTTGCCAAAATTGATCCCCACTGAAGGCCAAAAAAGAAAAGAAGGAATTACAAACACGCTGGAATGGAGACAACATCAAAAGATTTGCATTTGGAGGAGAAAAAAAGAAATTTTGGGAAATTTAATGACTCTTAGAAAGTGGCCTGGGGTTTTATCAGGTGCAGTGCAAAGGACCAAAAGATGCCAAAACTAAGCTCACAGATGTTGCAAAAGCAGGGGAAAAAGTCAAGGAGGAAGACACAACTTAGGGGGCAAGATATGAGGGACATGGCATAGAATACTTAAAAGAAACAAAAAAAAAAAAAAAGGAAAAATCTTTCCCAAAGTCAAAGCCATCAAAATGCAGGCAGGTCATATGCCAGCAAGGGCAGGCATATGCAGCAAAGCTAGCCAAAATTGATCCCCACTGAAGGCCAAAACAGAAATAATGACCTAAAAACACGCTGGTAAGGATTCAACATCAAAGGAATTGCAATTGGAGGAGAAAAAAAGAAAATTTGGGAAATTTAGTGACTCTAAGAAAATGGCCTGCGTTTATATCAGGTGCAGTGCAAAGGACCAAAAGATGCCAAAACTAAGCTCACAGATGTTGCAAAAGCAGGGGAAAAAGTCAAGGACGAAGACACAACTTAGGGGGCAAGATGTGAGGGACATGGCATGAATACTTAAAATATTAAAAAAAAAAAAAGAAAAAATCTTTCCCAAATTCAAAGCCATCAAAATGCAGGCAGGCCATACACCAGCAAGTGCAGGCACATGCAGCAAAGCTTGCCAAAACTGATCCCCACTGAAGGCCAAAACAGAAAAGAAGGACCTACAAACACGCTGGAAAGGAGTCAACATCAAAGGAATTGCAATTTCTATGAGAAAAAAAGAAATTTTGGGTAAGTTTGCGATTCTAAGAAAATGGCCTGGGTTTATATCAGGTGCAGTGCAAAGGACCAAAAGATGCCAAAACTAAGCTCACAGGTGTTGCAAAAGCAGGGGAAAAAGTCAAGGAGGAAGACACAACTTAGGGGGCAAGATATGAGGGACATGGCATGAATACTTAAAACAACAAAAAAAAAAAAAAAAAGAAAAAATCTTTCCCAAAGTCAAAGCCATCAAAATGCAGGCAGGCCATATGCCAGCAAGGGCAGGCACATGCAGCAAAGCTTGCCAAAATTGATCCCCACTGAAGGCCAAAACAGAAAAGAAGGACCTACAAACACGCTGGAAAGGAGTCAACATCAAAGGAATTGCAATTGGAGGAGAAAAAAAGAAAATTTGGGAAATTTAGTGACTCTAAGAAAATGGCCTGGGTTTATATCAGGTGCAGTGCAAAGGACCAAAAGATGCCAAAACTAAGCTCACAGATGTTGCAAAAGCAGGGTAAAAAGTCAAGGAGGAAGAGAGAACTTAGGGGGCAAGATATGAGGGACATGGCATGAATACTTAAAATATTAAAAAAAAAAAAAGAAAAAATCTTTCCCAAATTCAAAGCCATCAAAATGCAGGCAGGCCATTCGCCACCAAGGGAAGGCACATGCAGCAAAGCTTGCCAAAACTGATCCCCACTGAAGGCCAAAACAGAAAAGAAGGACCTACAAACACGCTGGAAAGGAGTCAACATCAAGGGAATTGCAATTGGAGGAGAAAAAAAGAAAATTTGGGGAATTGAGTGACTCTTACAAAGTGGCCTGGGATTTTATCAGGTGCAGTGCAAAGGACCAAAAGATGCCAAAACTAAGCTCACAGATGTTGCAAAAGCGGGGGAAAAAGTCAAGGAGGAAGACACAACTTAGGGGGCAAGATATGAGGGACATGGCATGAACCCTTCAGAAAACAACCAAAAAAAGAAAAAAATCTTTCCCAAAGTCAAAGCCATCAAAAGGCATGGCCTGCCATCTAGTGCAGGGATATGCACCTAAGATTCCTCTTTTGATCCCGATTGAAATCGCAAGATTCCTTTTCCTTCCCGAAAGGAAATGAAATTTCCTTTCGGGAAGGGAAAAGGAATCTTGCGAATCCCAAAAGAAAGGCTTACAAATACTCTGGAAAGCAGATAGGTTCAAAAGAAATGCAATTGAAAAAAGCAGAAAATCGGGAATTTTAGTCTCTTCAAAAAATAGGCTGTGAGGAAATCAGCTGCATTGCAAAGGACCAAAAGGTGCCAAAACTAAGCTCACAGATGTTGCAAAAGCAGGGGAAAAAGTCAAGGAGGAAGACACAACTTAGGGGGCAAGATATGAGGGACATGGCATGAATACTTAAAATATTAAAAAAAAAAAAAAAGAAAAAATCTTTCCCAAAGTCAAAGCCATGAAAATGCAGGCAGGCCATACGCCACCAAGGGCAGGCACATGCAGCAAAGCTTGCCAAAATTGATCCCCACTGAAGGCCAAAACAGAAAAGAAGGACCTACAAACAGGCTGGAAAGGAGTCAACATCAAAAGATTTGCAATTGGAGGAGAAAAAAAGAAAATTTGGGAAATTATTGACTCTAAAAAAATGGCCTGGGTTTATATCAGGTGCATTGCAAAGGACCAAAGATGCCAAAACTAAGCTCACAGATGTTGCAAAAGCAGGGGAAAAAGTCAAGGAGGAAGACACAACTTAGGGGGCAAGATATGAGGGACATGGCATGAATACTTAAAAGAAACAAAAAAAAAAAAAAAGAAAAGATCTATCCCAAAGTCATAGCCATCAAAATGCAGGCAGGCCATATTCCAGCAAGTGCAGGCACATGCAGCAAAGCTTGCCAAAATTGATCCCCACTGAAGGCCAAAAAAGAAAAGAAGGAATTACAAACACGCTGGAATGGAGACACCATCAAAGGAATTGCAATTGGAGGAGAAAAAAAGAAAATTTGGGAAATTTAATGACTCTTAGAAAGTGGCCTGGGGTTTTATCAGGTGCAGTGCAAAGGACCAAAAGATGCCAAAACTAAGCTCACAGATGTTGCAAAAGCAGGGGAAAAAGTCAAGGAGGAAGACACAACTTAGGGGGCAAGATATGAGGGACATGGCATGAATACTTAAAAGAAACAAAAAAAAAAAAAAAGAAAAAATCTTTCCCAAAGTCAAAGCCATCAAAATGCAGGCAGGTCATATGCCAGCAAGGGCAGGCATATGCAGCAAAGCTAGCCAAAATTGATCCCCACTGAAGGCCAAAACAGAAATAATGACCTAAAAACACGCTGGTAAGGATTCAACATCAAAGGAATTGCAATTGGAGGAGAAAAAAAGAAAATTTGGGAAATTTAGTGACTCTAAGAAAATGGCCTGCGTTTATATCAGGTGCAGTGCAAAGGACCAAAAGATGCCAAAACTAAGCTCACAGATGTTGCAAAAGCAGGGGAAAAAGTCAAGGACGAAGACACAGCTTAGGGAGCAAGATATGAGGGACATGACATGAAACCTTCCGAAAACAACCAAAAAAAGAAAAAAATCTTTCCCAAAGTCAAGGCCATCAAAAAGCATGGCCTGCCATCAAGTGCAGGAACATGCACCAAAGATTCCTCTATTGGTCCCCATTGAAATCGCAAGATTCCTTTTCCCTTCCCGAAAGGATATTTCATTTCCTTTTGGGAAGGGAAAAGGAATCTTGGGAATCCCAGAAGAAGGGCTTACAAACACTCTGGAAAGTAGATAGATTCAAATGAAATGCAATTGAAATAAGCAGAACATCTGGAATTTTAGTCTCTTCAAAAAATAGGCTCTGAGGAAATCAGCTGCATTGCAAAGGACCAAAAGGTGCCAAAACTAAGGTCACAGATGTTGCAAAAGCAGGGGAAAAAGTCAAGGAGGAAGACACAACTTAGGGAGCAAGATATGAGGGACATGGCATGAATACTTAAAACAAAAAAAAAAAAAAAAAAAGAAAAAATCTTTCCCAAAGTCAAAGCCATGAAAATGCAGGCAGGCCATACGCCACCAAGGGCAGGCACATGCAGCAAAGCTTGCCAAAATTGATCCCCACTGAAGGCCAAAACAGTAAAGAAGGACCTACAAACACGCCGGAAAGGAGTCAACATCAAAGGATTTGCAATTGGAGGAGAAAAAAAGAAAATTTGGGAAATTACTGACTCTAAAAAAATGGCCTGGGTTTACATCAGGTGCATTGCAAAGGACCAAAAGGTGCCAAAACTAAGCTCACAGATGTTGCAAAATCAGGGGAAAAAGTCAAGGAGGAAGACACAACTTAGGGGGCAAGATATGAGGGACATGTCACGAATACTTAAAAAAATAAAAAAAAAAAAAAGAAAAAATCTTTCCCAAAGTCAAAGCCATCAAAATGCAGGCAGGCCATACGCCACCAAGGGCAGGCACATGCAGCAAAGCTTGCCAAAATTGATCCCCACTGAAGGCCAAAACAGAAAAAAAGGACTTACAAACACGCTGGAATGGAGACAACGTGAAAGGAATTCAATTTCTATGAGAAAAAAAGAAAATATGGGTAAGTAAATGATTCTAAGAAAATGGCCCGGGATTTTATCAGGTGCAGTGCAAAGGACCAAAATGTGCCAAAACTAAGCTCACAGATGTTGCAAAAGCAGGGGAAAAAGTCAAGGAGGAAGACACAACTTAGGGTGCAAGATATGAGGGACATGGCATGAATACTTAAAACAAAAACAAAAAAAAAAAAAAGAAAAAATCTTTCCCAAAGTCAAAGCCATCAAAATGCAGGCAGGCCATAAGCCAGCAAGGGCAGGCACATGCAGCAAAGCTTGCCAAAATTGATCCGCAGGCCATAAGCCAGCAAGGGCAGGCACATGCAGCAAAGCTTGCCAAAATTGATCCCCACTGAAGGCCAAAACAGAAAAGAAGGACTTACATACACGCTGGAATGGAGACAACATCAAAGGATTTGCAATTGCAGGAGAAAAAAAGAAAATTTGGGAAATTTAGTGACTCTAAAAAAATGGCCTGGGTTTATATCAGGTGCATTGCAAAGGACCAAAAGGTGCCAAAACTAAGCTCACAGGTGTTGCAAAAGCAGGGGAAAAAGTCAAGGAGGAAGACACAACTTAGGGGGCAAGATATGAGGGACATGGCATGAATACTTCAAACAACAAAAAAAAAAAAAAAAAAGAAAAAATCTTTCCCAAAGTCAAAGCCATCAAAATGCAGGCAGGCCATACGCCAGCAAGGGCAGGCACATGCAGCAAAGCGTGCCAAAATTGATCGCCACTGAAGGCCAAAACATAAATAAGGACCTAAAGACACGCTGGTAAGGATTCAACATCAAAGGAATTGCAATTGGAGGAGAAAAAAGAAAATTTGGGAAATTTAGTGACTCTAAGAAAATGGCCTGCGTTTATATCAGGTGCAGTGCAAAGGACCAAAAGATGCCAAAACTAAGCTCACAGATGTTGCAAAAGCAGGGGAAAAAGTCAAGGACGAAGACACAGCTTAGGGAGCAAGATATGAGGGACATGACATGAATACTTAAAATATTAAAAAAAAAAAAAAGAAAAAATCTTTCCCAAAGTCAAAGCCATCAAAATGCAGGCAGGCCATTCGCCACCAAGGGCAGGCACATGCAGCAAAGCTTGCCAAAACTGATCCCCACTGAAGGCAAAAAAGAAAAGAAGGACCTACAAACACGCTGGAATGGAGACAACATCAAAGGAATTGCAATTGGAGGAGAAAAAAAGAAAATTTGGGAAATTTAATGACTCTTAGAAAGTGGCCTGGGCTTTTAGCAGGTGCAGTGCAAAGGACCAAAAGATGCCAAAACTAAGGTCACAGATGTTGCAAAAGCAGGGGAAAAAGTCAAGGAGGAAGACACAACTTAGGGAGCAAGATATGAGGGACATGGCATGAAACCTTCCGAAAACAACCAAAAAAAGAAAAAAATCTTTCCCAAAGTCAAGGCCATCAAAAAGCATGGCCTGCCATCAAGTGCAGGAACATGCACCAAAGATTCCTCTATTGGTCCCCATTGCAATCGCAAGATTCCTTTTCCCTTCCCGAAAGGATATTTCATTTCCTTTCGGGAAGGGAAAAGGAATCTTGCGAATCCCAAAAGAAAGGCTTACAAACACTCTGGAAAGGAGATAGGATCAAATGAAATGCAATTGAAAAAAGCAGAAAATCTGGAATTTTAGTCTCTTCAAAAAATAGGCTGTGAGGAAATCAGCTGCATTGCAAAGGACCAAAAGGTGCCAAAACTAAGGTCACAGATGTTGCAAAAGCAGGGGAAAAAGTCAAGGAGGAAGACAAAACTTAGGGAGCAAGATATGAGGGACATGGCATGAATACTTAAAACAAAAAAAAAAAAAAAAAAAGAAAAAATCTTTCCCAAAGTCAAAGCCATCAAAATGCAGGCAGGCCATACGCCAGCAAGTGCAGGCACATGCAGCAAAGCTTGCCAGAATTGATCCCCACTGAAGGCCAAAACAGTAAAGAAGGACCTACAAACACGCTGGAAAGGAGTCAACATCAAAGGATTTGCAATTGGAGGAGAAAAAAAGAAAATTTGGGAAATTAATGACTCTAAAAAAATGGCCTGGGTTTACATCAGGTGCATTGCAAAGGACCAAAAGGTGCCAAAACTAAGCTCACAGATGTTGCAAAAGCAGGGGAAAAAGTGAAGGAGGAAGACACAACTTAGGGGGCAAGATATGAGGGACATGGCATGAATACTTAGAACAGAAAAGAAAAAAAAAAGAAAATATCTTTCCCAAAGTCAAAGCCATCAAAATGCAGGCAGGCCATAGGCCAGCAAGTGCAGGCACATGCAGCAAAGCTTGCCAAAATTGATCCCCACTGAAAGCTAAAACAGTAAAGAAGGACTTACAAACACGCTGGAATGGAGACAACATGAAAGGAATTCAATTGTTATGAGAAAAAAAGAAAATTTGTGTAAGTTAGTGATTCTATGAAAATGGCCTGGGGTTTATATCAGGTGCAGTGCAAATAACCAAAAGATGCAAAAACTAAGCTCACAGATGTTGCAAAAGCAGGGGAAAAAGTCAAGGAGGAAGACACAACTTAGGGGGCAAGATATGAGGGACATGGCATGAATACTTAAAATATTAAAAAAAAAAAAATAAAAAATCTTTCCCAAATTCAAAGCCATCAAAATGCAGGCAGGCCATTCGCCACCAAGGGAAGGCACATGCAGCAAAGCTTGCCAAAACTGATCCCCACTGAAGGCCAAAACAGAAAAGAACGACCTACAAACACGCTGGAAAGGAGTCAACATCAACGGAATTGCAATTGGAGGAGAAAAAAAGAAAATTTGGGGAATTGAGTGACTCTTACAAAGGGGCCTGGGATTTTATCAGGTGCAGTGCAAAGGACCAAAAGATGCCAAAACTAAGCTCACAGATGTTGCAAAAGCGGGGGAAAAAGTCAAGGAGGAAGACACAACTTAGGGGGCAAGATATGAGGGACATGGCATGAATACTTGAAACAAAAAGAAAAAAAAAAAAAGAAAAAAATTTTTCCCAAATTCAAAGCCATCAAAATGCAGGCAGGCCATACGCCAGAAAGGGCAGGCACATGCAGCAAAGCTTGCCAAAATTGATCCCCACTGAAGGCCAAAACAGAAAAGAAGGACATACAAACACGCTGGAATGGAGAAACCATCAAAGGATTTGCAATTGGAGAAGAAAAAAAGAAAATTTGGGAAATTTAATGACTCTTAGAAAGTGGCCTGGCATTTTAGCAGTTGCAGTGCAATGGACGAAAAGATGCCAAAACTAAGCTCACAGATGTTGCAAAAGCAGGGGAAAAAGTCAAGGAGGAAGACACAACTTAGGGGGCAAGATATGAGGGACATGGCATGAATACTTAAAACAAAAAAGAAAAAAAAAAGAAAAAATCTTTCCCAAAGTCAAAGCCATCAAAATGCAGGCAGGCCATACGCCACCAAGGGCAGGCACATGCAGCAAAGCTTGCCAAAATTGATCCCCACTGAAGGCCAAAACAGAAAAGAAGGACTTACAAACACGCTGGAAAGGAGTCAACATCAAAGAAATTGCAATTGGAGGAGAAAAAAAGAAAATTTGGGAAATTTAATGACTATTGGAAAGTGGCCTGGTTTTATATCAGGTGCAGTGCAAAGGACCAAAAGATGCCAAAACTAAGCTCACAGATGTTGCAAAAGCAGGGGAAAAAGTCAAGGAGGAAGACACAACTTAGGGTGCAAGATATGAGGGACATGGCATGAACACTTGAGAAAACAACCAAAAAAAGAAAAAAATCTTTCCCAAAGTCAAAGCCATCAAAAGGCATGGCCTGCCATCAAGTGCAGGGACATGCACCAAAGATTCCTCTTTTGGTCCCCATTGAAATCGCAAGATTCCTTTTCCCTTCCCGAAAGGAAATGAAATTTCTTTTCGGGAAGGGAAAAGGAATCTTGCGGATCCCAAAAGAAAGCCTTACAAACACTCTGGAAAGGAGATAGGTTCAAATGAAATGCAATTGAAAAAAGCAGAAAACCGGGAATTTTAGTCTCTACATAAAATAGGCTGTGAGGAAATCAGCTGTATTGAAAAGGACCAAAAGGTGCCAAAACTAAGCTCACAGATGTTGCAAAAGCAGGGGAAAAAGTCAAGGAGGAAGACACAACTTAGGGGGCAAGATATGAGGGACATGGCATGAATACTTAAAAAAATAAAAAAAAAAAAAAGAAAAAATCTTTCCCAAAGTCAAAGCCATCAAAATGCAGGCAGGCCATACGCCACCAAGGGCAGGCACATGCAGCAAAGCTTGCCAAAATTGATCCCCACTGAAGGCCAAAACAGAAAAGAAGGACTTACAAACACGCTGGAATGGAGACAACGTGAAAGGAATTCAATTTCTATGAGAAAAAAAAAAATATGGGTAAGTTAATGATTCTAAGAAAATGGCCCGGGATTTTATCAGGTGCATTGCAAAGGACCAAAATGTGCCAAAACTAAGCTCACAGATGTTGCAAAAGCAGGGGAAAAAGTCAAGGAGGAAGACACAACTTAGGGAGCAAGATATGAGGGACATGGCATGAATACTTAAAACAAAAACAAAAAAAAAAAAAAGAAAAAATCTTTCCCAAAGTCAAAGCCATCAAAATGCAGGCAGGCCATAAGCCAGCAAGGGCAGGCACATGCAGCAAAGCTTGCCAAAATTGATCCGCAGGCCATAAGCCAGCAAGGGCAGGCACATGCAGCAAAGCTTGCCAAAATTGATCCCCACTGAAGGCCAAAACAGAAAAGAAGGACTTACATACACGCTGGAATGGAGACAACATCAAAGGATTTGCAATTGGAGGAGAAAAAAACAAAATTTGGGAAATTACTGACTCTAAAAAAATGGCCTGGGTTTATATCAGGTGCATTGCAAAGGACCAAAAGTTGCCAAAACTAAGCTCACAGGTGTTGCAAAAGCAGGGGAAAAAGTCAAGGAGGAAGACACAACTTAGGGGGCAAGATATGAGGGACATGGCATGAATACTTAAAACAACAAAAAAAAAAAAAAAAAGAAAAAATCTTTCCCAAAGTCAAAGCCATCAAAATGCAGGCAGGCCATATGCCAGCAAGGGCAGGCATATGCAGCAAAGCTAGCCAAAATTGATCCCCACTGAAGGCCAAAACAGAAATAAGGACCTAAAGACACGCTGGTAAGGATTCAACATCAAAGGAATTGCAATTGGAGGAGAAAAAAGAAAATTTGGGAAATTTAGTGACTCTAAGAAAATGGCCTGCGTTTATATCAGGTGCAGTGCAAAGGACCAAAAGATGCCAAAACTAAGCTCACAGATGTTGCAAAAGCAGGGGAAAAAGTCAAGGATGAAGACACAGCTTAGGGAGCAAGATATGAGGGACATGACATGAATACTTAAAATATTAAAAAAAAAAAAAAGAAAAAATCTTTCCCAAAGTCAAAGCCATCAAAATGCAGGCAGGCCATTCGCCACCAAGGGCAGGCACATGCAGCAAAGCTTGCCAAAACTGATCCCCACTGAAGGCAAAAAAGAAAAGAAGGACCTACAAACACGCTGGAATGGAGACAACATCAAAGGAATTGCAATTGGAGGAGAAAAAAAGAAAATTTGGGAAATTTAATGACTCTTAGAAAGTGGCCTGGGCTTTTAGCAGGCGCAGTGCAAAGGACCAAAAGATGCCAAAACTAAGGTCACAGATGTTGCAAAAGCAGGGGAAAAAGTCAAGGAGGAAGACACAACTTAGGGAGCAAGATATGAGGGACATGGCATGAAACCTTCCGAAAACAACCAAAAAAAGAAAAAAATCTTTCCCAAAGTCAAGGCCATCAAAAAGCATGGCCTGCCATCAAGTGCAGGAACATGCACCAAAGATTCCTCTATTGGTCCCCATTGCAATCGCAAGATTCCTTTTCCCTTCCCGAAAGGATATTTCATTTCCTTTCGGGAAGGGAAAAGGAATCTTGCGAATCCCAAAAGAAAGGCTTACAAACACTCTGGAAAGGAGATAGGATCAAATGAAATGCAATTGAAAAAAGCAGAAAATCTGGAATTTTAGTCTCTTCAAAAAATAGGCTGTGAGGAAATCAGCTGCATTGCAAAGGACCAAAAGGTGCCAAAACTAAGGTCACAGATGTTGCAAAAGCAGGGGAAAAAGTCAAGGAGGAAGACAAAACTTAGGGAGCAAGATATGAGGGACATGGCATGAATACTTAGAACAGAAAAGAAAAAAAAAAGAAAACATCTTTCCCAAAGTCAAAGCCATCAAAATGCAGGCAGGCCATAGGCCAGCAAGTGCAGGCACATGCAGCAAAGCTTGCCAAAATTGATCCCCACTGAAAGCTAAAACAGTAAAGAAGGACTTACAAACACGCTGGAATGGAGACAACATGAAAGGAATTCAATTGTTATGAGAAAAAAAGAAAATTTGTGTAAGTTAGTGATTCTATGAAAATGGCCTGGGGTTTATATCAGGTGCAGTGCAAATAACCAAAAGATGCAAAAACTAAGCTCACAGATGTTGCAAAAGCAGGGGAAAAAGTCAAGGAGGAAGACACAACTTAGGGGGCAAGATATGAGGGACATGGCATGAATACTTAAAACAAAAAGAAAAAAAAAAAAGAAAAAAATCTTTCCCAAATTCAAAGCCATCAAAATGCAGGCAGGCCATACGCCAGAAAGGGCAGGCACATGCAGCAAAGCTTGCCAAAATTGATCCCCACTGAAGGCCAAAACAGAAAAGGAGGACATAAAAAAACGCTGGAATGGAGAAACCATCAAAGGATTTGCAATTGGAGATGAAAAAAAGAAAATTTGGGAAATTTAATGACTCTTAGAAAGTGGCCTGGGGTTTTATCAGGTGCAGTGCAAAGGACCAAAAGATGCCAAAACTAAGCTCACAGATGTTGCAAAAGCAGGGGAAAAAGTCAAGGAGGAAGACACAACTTAGGGGGCAAGATATGAGGGACATGGCATGAATACTTAAAACAAAAAAGAAAAAAAAAAGAAAAAATCTTTCCCAAAGTCAAAGCCATCAAAATGCAGGCAGGCCATACGCCACCAAGGGCAGGCACATGCAGCAAAGCTTGCCAAAACTGATCACCACTGAAGGCCAAAACAGAAAAGAAGGACCTACAAACACGCTGGAAAGGAGTCAACATCAAAGGAATTGCAATTGGAGGAGAAAAAAAGAAAATTTGGGAAATTTAGTGACTCTAAGAAAATGGCCTGGGTTTATATCAGGTGCAGTGCAAAGGACCAAAAGATGCCAAAACTAAGCTCACAGATGTTGCAAAAGCAGGGGAAAAAGTCAAGGAGGAAGACACAACTTAGGGGGCAAGATATGAGGGACATGGCATGAATACTTAAAATATTAAAAAAAAAAAAAGAAAAAATCTATCCCAAATTCAAAGCCATCAAAATGCAGGCAGGCCATTCGCCACCAAGGGAAGGCACATGCAGCAAAGCTTGCCAAAACTGATCCCCACTGAAGGCCAAAACAGAAAAGAAGGACCTACAAACACGCTGGAAAGGAGTCAACATCAACGGAATTGCAATTGGAGGAGAAAAAAAGAAAATTTGGGAAATTGAGTGACTCTTACAAAGTGGCCTGGGATTTTATCAGGTGCAGTGCAAAGGACCAAAAGATGCCAAAACTAAGCTCACAGATGTTGCAAAAGCGGGGGAAAAAGTCAAGGAGGAAGACACAACATAGGGGGCAAGATATGAGGGACATGGCATGAACACTTCAGAAAACAACCAAAAAAAAAAAAAAATCTTTCCCAAAGTCAAGGCCATCAAAAGGCATGGCCTGCCATCTAGTGCAGGGATATGCACCTAAGATTCCTCTATTGGTCCCAATTGAAATCGCAAGATTCCTTTTCCTTCCCGAAAGGAAATTTCATTTCCTTTCGGGAAGGGAAAAGGAATCTTGCGAATTCCAAAAGAAAGGCTTACAAATACTCTGGAAAGCAGATAGGTTCAAATGAAATGCAATTGAAAAAAGCAGAAAATCGGGAATTTTAGTCTCTTCAAAAAATAGGCTGTGAGGAAATCAGCTGCATTGCAAAGGACCAAAAGGTGGCAAAACTAAGCTCACAGATGTTGCAAAAGCAGGGGAAAAAGTCAAGGAGGAAGACACAACTTAGGGGGCAAGATGTGAGTGACATGGCATGAATACTTTAAATAAAAAAGAAAAAAAAAAAGAAAAAATCTTTCCCAAAGTCAAAGCCATCAAAATGCAGGCAGGCCATACGCCAGCAAGTGCAGGCACATGCAGCAAAGCTTGCCAAAATTGATCCCCACTGAAGGCCAAAACAGTAAAGAAGGACCTACAAACACGCTGGAAAGGAGTCAACATCAAAGGATTTGCAATTGGAGGAGAAAAAAAGAAAATTTGGGAAATTACTGACTCTAAAAAAATGGCCTGGGTTTACATCAGGTGCATTGCAAAGGACCAAAAGGTGCCAAAACTAAGCTCACAGATGTTGCAAAAGCAGGGGAAAAAGTCAAGGAGGAAGACACAACTTAGGGGGCAAGATATGAGGGACATGGCATGAATACTTAGAACAAAAAAGAAAAAAAATAGAAAAAATCTTTCCCAAAGTCAAAGCCATCAAAATGCAGGCAGGCCATAGGCCAGCAAGTGCAGGCACATGCAGCAAAGCTTGCCAAAATTGATCCCCACTGAAACCTAAAACTGTAAAGAAGGACTTACAAACACGCTGGAATGGAGACAACATGAAAGGAATTCAATTTTTAGGAGAAAAAAAGAAAATTTGGGTAAGTTAGTGATTCTATGAAAATGGCCTGGCGTTTATATCAGGTGCAGTGCAAAGGACCAAAAGATGCAAAAACTAAGCTCACAGATGTTGCAAAAGCAGGGGAAAAAGTCAAGGAGGAAGACACAACTTAGGGGGCAAGATATGAGGGACATGGCATGAATACTTAAAACAAAAAGAAAAAAAAAAAAGAAAAAAATCTTTCCCAAAGTCAAGGCCATCAAAAGGCATGGCCTGCCATCAAGTGCAGGGACATGCACCTAAGATTCCTCTATTGGTCCCCATTGCAATCGCAAGATTCCTTTTCCCTTCCCAAAAGGAAATGAAATTTCCTTTCGGGAAGGGAAAAGGAATCTTGCGAATCCCAGAAGAAAGGCTTACAAATACTCTGGAAAGTAGATAGGTTCAAATGAAATGCAATTGAAAAAAGCAGAAAATCGGGAATTTTAGTCTCTTCATAAAATAGGCTGTGAGAAAATCAGCTGCATTGCAAAGGACCAAAAGGTGGCAAAACTAAGCTCACAGATGTTGCAAAAGCAGGGGAAAAAGTCAAGGAGGAAGATACAACTTAGGGAGCAAGATATGAGGGACATGGCATGAATACTTAAAAGAAAAAAAAAAAAAAAAGAAAAAATCTTTCCCAAAGTCAAAGCCATCAAAATGCAGGCAGGCCATACGCCAGCAAGGGCAGGCACATGCAGCAAAGCTTGCCAAAATTGATCCCCACTGAAGGCCAAAACAAAAAAGAAGGACCTACAAACACGCTGGAAAGGAGTCAACATCAAAATATTTGCAATTGGAGGAGAAAAAAAGAAAACTTGGGAAATTACTGACTCTAAAAAATGGCCTGGGTTTATATCAGGTGCATTGCAAAGGACCAAAAGGTGCCAAAACAAAGCTCACAGATGTTGCAAAAGCAGGGGAAACACTGAAGGAGGATGACACAACTTAGGGAGCAAGATATGAGGGACATGGTATGAATACTTAAACCAAAAAAAAAAAAAAAAAAAGAAAATATTTATCCCAAAGTCAAAGCCATCAAAATGCAGGCACGCCATAGGCCAACAAGTGCAGGCACATGTAGCAAAGCTTGCCAAAATTGATCCCCACTGAAGGCCAGAACAGAAAAGAAGGTCTTAGAAACACGCTGGAATGGAGACACCATCAAAGGAATTGCAATTGGAGGAGAAAAAAAGAAAATTTGGGAAATTTAATGACTCTTAGAAAGTGGCCTGGGGTTTTAGCAGGTGCAGTGCAAAGGACCAAAAGATGCCAAAACTAAGCTCACAGATGTTGCAAAAGCAGGGGAAAAAGTCAAGGAGGAAGACACAACTTAGGGGGCAAGATATGAGGGACATGGCATGAATACTTAAAACAAAAAGAAAAAAAAAAAAGAAAAAAATCTTTCCCAAATTCAAAGCCATCAAAATGCAGGCAGGCCATACGCCACCAAGGGCAGGCACATGCAGCAAAGCTTGCCAAAATTGATCCCCACTGAAGGCCAAAACAGAAAAGAAGGACTTAGAAAGACGCTGGAATGGGGACACCATCAAAGGAATTGCAATTGGAGGAGAAAAAAAGAAAATTTGGGAAATTGAGTGACTCTTAGAAAGTGGCCTGGCATTTTAGCAGGTGCAGTGCAAAGGAACAAAAGATGCCAAAACTAAGCTCACAGATGTTGCAAAAGCAGGGGAAAATGTCAAGGAGGAAGACACAACTTAAGGAGCAAGATATGAGGGACATGGCATGAATACTTAAAAGAAACAAAAAAAAAAAAAAGAAAAAATCTTTCCCAAAGTCAAAGCCATCAAAATGCAGGCAGGCCATACGCCACCAAGGGCAGGCACATGCAGCAAAGCTTGCCAAAATTGATCCCCACTGAAGGCCAAAACAGAAGTAAGGACCTAAAAACACGCTGGTATGGAGTCAACATCAAAGGAATTGCAATTGGAGGAGAAAAAAAGAAAATTTGGGAAATTTAGTGACTCTAAGAAAATGGCCTCCGTTTATATCAGGTGCAGTGCAAAGGACCAAAAGATGCCAAAACTAAGCTCACAGATGTTGCAAAAGCAGGGGAAAAAGTCAAGGACGAAGACACAGCTTAGGGAGCAAGATATGAGGGACATGACATGAATACTTAAAATATAAAAAAAAAAAAAGAAAAAAAATCTTTCCCAAAGTCAAAGCCATCAAAATGCAGGCAGGCCATACGCCACCAAGGGCAGGCACATGCAGCAAAGCTTGCCAAAACTGATCCCCACTGAAGGCAAAAAAGAAAAGAAGGACCTACAAACACGCTGGAATGGAGACAACATCAAAGGAATTGCAATTGGAGGAGAAAAAAAGAAAATTTGGGAAATTTAATGACTCTTAGAAAGTGGCCTGGGCTTTTAGCAGGTGCAGTGCAAAGGACCAAAAGATGCCAAAACTAAGCTCACAGATGTTGCAAAAGCAGGGGAAAAAGTCAAGGAGGAAGACACAACTTATGCGGCAAGATATGAGGGACATGGCATGATAACTTAAAACAAAAAAAAAAAAAAAAAAATCTTTCCCAAATTCAAGGCCATCAAAAAGCATGGCCTGCCATCAAGTGCAGGGACATGCACCAAAGATTCCTCTAATGGTCCCCATCGAAATCGCAAGATTCCTTTTCCCTTCCTGGAAGGATATTTCATTTCCTTTCGGGAAGGGAAAAGGAATCTTGCGAATCCCAAAAGAAAGGCTTACAAACACTCTGGAAAGGAGATAGGATCAAATGAAATGCAATTGAAAAAAGCCGAAAATCTGGAATTTTAGTCTCTTCAAAAAATAGGCTCTGAGGAAATCAGCTGCATTGCAAAGGAACAAAAGGTGCCAAAACTAAGCTCACAGATGTTGCAAAAGCAGGGGAAAAAGTCAAGGAGGAAGACAAAACTTAGGGAGCAAGATATGAGGGACATGGCATGAATACTTAAAACAAAAAAAAAAAAAAAAAAAGAAAAAATCTTTCCCAAAGTCAAAGCCATCAAAATGCAGGCAGGCCATACGCCAGCAAGTGCAGGCACATGCAGCAAAGCTTGCCAGAATTGATCCCCTTTGAAGGCCAAAACAGTAAAGAAGGACCTACAAACACGCTGGAAAGGAGTCAACATCAAAGGATTTGCAATTGGAGGAGAAAAAAAGAAAATTTGGGAAATTACTGACTCTAAAAAAATGGCCTGGGTTTACATCAGGTGCATTGCAAAGGACCAAAAGGTGCCAAAACTAAGCTCACAGATGTTGCAAAAGCAGGGGAAAAAGTGAAGGAGGAAGACACAACTTAGGGGGCAAGATATGAGGGACATGGCATGAATACTTAGAACAGAAAAGAAAAAAAAAAGAAAACATCTTTCCCAAAGTCAAAGCCATCAAAATGCAGGCAGGCCATAGGCCAGCAAGTGCAGGCACATGCAGCAAAGCTTGCCAAAATTGATCCCCACTGAAGGCCAGAACAGAAAAGAAGGTCTTACAAACACGCTGGAATGGAGACAACATGAAAGGAATTCAATTTTTATGAGAAAAAAAGAAAATTTGTGTAAGTTAGTGATTCTATGAAAATGGCCTGGGGTTTATATCAGGTGCAGTGCAAATAACCAAAAGATGCAAAAACTAAGCTCACAGATGTTGCAAAAGCAGGGGAAAAAGTCAAGGAGGAAGACACAACTTAGGGGGCAAGATATGAGGGACATGGCATGAATACTTAAAACAAAAAGAAAAAAAAAAAAGAAAAAAATCTTTCCCAAATTCAAAGCCATCAAAATGCAGGCAGGCCATACGCCAGAAAGGGCAGGCACATGCAGCAAAGCTTGCCAAAATTGATCCCCACTGAAGGCCAAAACAGAAAAGGAGGACATAAAAAAACGCTGGAATGGAGAAACCATCAAAGGATTTGCAATTGGAGATGAAAAAAAGAAAATTTGGGAAATTTAATGACTCTTAGAAAGTGGCCTGGGGTTTTATCAGGTGCAGTGCAAAGGACCAAAAGATGCCAAAACTAAGCTCACAGATGTTGCAAAAGCAGGGGAAAAAGTCAAGGAGGAAGACACAACTTAGGGGGCAAGATATGAGGGACAGTGCATGAATTCTTAAAACAAAAAAGAAAAAAAAAAGAAAAAATCTTTCCCAAAGTCAAAGCCATCAAAATGCAGGCAGGCCATACGCCAGCAAGGGCAGGCACATGCAGCAAAGCTTGCCAAAACTGATCACCACTGAAGGCCAAAACAGAAAAGAAGGACCTACAAACACGCTGGAAAGGAGTCAACATCAAAGGAATTGCAATTGGAGGAGAAAAAAAGAAAATTTGGGAAATTTAGCGACTCTAAGAAAATGGCCTGGGTTTATATCAGGTGCAGTGCAAAGGACCAAAAGATGCCAAAACTAAGCTCACAGATGTTGCAAAAGCAGGGGAAAAAGTCAAGGACGAAGACACAACTTAGGGAGCAAGATATGAGGGACATGACATGAATACTTAAAATATAAAAAAAAAAAAAAAAAAAAAATCTTTCCCAAAGTCAAAGCCATCAAAATGCAGGCAGGCCATTCGCCACCAAGGGCAGGCACATGCAGCAAAGCTTGCCAAAACTGATCCCCACTGAAGGCAAAAAAGAAAAGAAGGACCTACAAACACGCTGGAATGGAGACAACTTCAAAGGAATTGCAATTGGAGGAGAAAAAAAGAAAATTTGGGAAATTTAATGACTCTTAGAAAGTGGCCTGGGCTTTTAGCAGGTGCAGTGCAAAGGACCAAAAGATGCCAAAACTAAGCTCACAGATGTTGCAAAAGCAGGGGAAAAAGTCAAGGAGGAAGACACAACTTATGCGGCAAGATATGAAGGACATGGCATGATAACTTAAAACAAAAAAAAAAAAAAAAAAAAAATCTTTCCCAAATTCAAGGCCATCAAAAAGCATGGCCTGCCATCAAGTGCAGGGACATGCACCAAAGATTCCTCTAATGGTCCCCATCGAAATCGCAAGATTCCTTTTCCCTTCCTGAAAGGATATTTCATTTCCTTTCGGGAAGGGAAAAGGAATCTTGCGAATCCCAAAAGAAAGGCTTACAAACACTCTGGAAAGGAGATAGGATCAAATGAAATGCAATTGAAAAAAGCCGAAAATCTGGAATTTTAGTCTCTTCAAAAAATAGGCTCTGAGGAAATCAGCTGCATTGCAAAGGAACAAAAGGTGCCAAAACTAAGGTCACAGATGTTGCAAAAGCAGGGGAAAAAGTCAAGGAGGAAGACAAAACTTAGGGAGCAAGATATGAGGGACATGGCATGAATACTTAAAACAAAAAAAAAAAAAAAAAAAAAGAAAAAATCTTTCCCAAAGTCAAAGCCATCAAAATGCAGGCAGGCCATACGCCAGCAAGTGCAGGCACATGCAGCAAAGCTTGCCAGAATTGATCCCCACTGAAGGCCAAAACAGTAAAGAAGGACCTACAAACACGCTGGAAAGGAGTCAACATCAAAGGATTTGCAATTGGAGGAGAAAAAAAGAAAATTTGGGAAATTACTGACTCTAAAAAAATGGCCTGGGTTTACATCAGGTGCATTGCAAAGGACCAAAAGGTGCCAAAACTAAGCTCACAGATGTTGCAAAAGCAGGGGAAAAAGTGAAGGAGGAAGACACAACTTAGGGGGCAAGATATGAGGGACATGGCATGAATACTTAGAACAGAAAAGAAAAAAAAAAGAAAACATCTTTCCCAAAGTCAAAGCCATCAAAATGCAGGCAGGCCATAGGCCAGCAAGTGCAGGCACATGCAGCAAAGCTTGCCAAAATTGATCCCCACTGAAGGCCAGAACAGAAAAGAAGGTCTTACAAACACGCTGGAATGGAGACAACATGAAAGGAATTCAATTTTTATGAGAAAAAAAGAAAATTTGTGTAAGTTAGTGATTCTATGAAAATGGCCTGGGGTTTATATCAGGTGCAGTGCAAATAACCAAAAGATGCAAAAACTAAGCTCACAGATGTTGCAAAAGCAGGGGAAAAAGTCAAGGAGGAAGACACAACTTAGGGGGCAAGATATGAGGGACATGGCATGAATACTTAAAACAAAAAGAAAAAAAAAAAAGAAAAAAATCTTTCCCAAATTCAAAGCCATCAAAATGCAGGCAGGCCATACGCCAGAAAGGGCAGGCACATGCAGCAAAGCTTGCCAAAATTGATCCCCACTGAAGGCCAAAACAGAAAAGGAGGACATAAAAAAACGCTGGAATGGAGAAACCATCAAAGGATTTGCAATTGGAGGAGAAAAAAAGAAAATTTGGGGAATTGAGTGACTCTTACAAAGTGGCCTGGGATTTTATCAGGTGCAGTGCAAAGGACCAAAAGGTGCCAAAACTAAGGTCACAGATGTTGCAAAAGCAGGGGAAAAAGTCAAGGAGGAAGACACAACTTAGGGAGCAAGATATGAGGGACATGGCATGAATACTTAAAACAAAAAAAAAAAAAAAAAAGAAAGGCACATGCAGCAAAGCTTGCCAAAATTGATCCCCACTGAAGGCCAAAACAGTAAAGAAGGACCTGCAAACACGCTGGAAAGGAGTCAACATCAAAGGATTTGCAATTGGAGGAGAAAAAAAGAAAATTTGGGAAATTACTGACTCTAAAAAAATGGCCTGGGTTTACATCAGGTGCATTGCAAAGGACCAAAAGGTGCCAAAACTAAGCTCACAGATGTTGCAAAAGCAGGGGAAAAAGTGAAGGAGGAAGACACAACTTAGGGGGCAAGATATGAGGGACATATGAGGCAGGCCATAGGCCAGCAAGTGCAGGCACATGCAGCAAAGCTTGCCAAAATTGATCCCCACTGAAGTCTAAAAGAGTAAAGAAGGACTTACAAACACGCTGGAATGGAGACAACATGAAAGGAATTGCAATTGGAGGAGAAAAAAAGAAAATTTGGGGAATTGAGTGACTCTTACAAAGTGGCCTGGGATTTTATCAGGTGCAGTGCAAAGGACAAAAAGATGCAAAAACTAAGCTCACAGTTGCAAAAGCAGGGGAAAAAGTCAAGGAGGAAGACACAACTTAGGGGGCAAGATATGAGGGACATGGCATGAATATTTAAAATAAAAAAAAAAAAGAAAAAAATCTTTCCCAAAGTCAAAGCCATCAAAATACAGGTAGGCCATACGCCAGCAAGGGCAGGCACATGCAGCAAAGCTTGCCAAAATTGATCCCCACTGAAGGCCAAAACAGAAAAGAAGGACCTACAAACACGCTGGAAAGGAGTCAACATCAAAGGAATTGCAATTGGAGGAGAAAAAAAGAAAATTTGGGAAATTTAGTGACTCTAAGAAAATGGCCTGCGTTTATAGCAGGTGCAGTGCAAAGGACCAAAAGATGCCAAAACTAAGCTCACAGATGTTGCAAAAGCAGGGGAAAAAGTCAAGGAGGAAGACACAACTTAGGGGGCAAGATATGAGGGACATGGCATGAATACTTAAAAAAAAAAAAAAGAAAAAATCTTTCCCAAAGTCAAAGCCATCAAAATGCAGGCAGGCCATACGCCACCAAGGGCAGGCACATGCAGCAAAGCTTGCTAAAACTGGTCCCCACTGAAGGCAAAAGAGAAAAGAAGGACCTACAAACACGCTGGAAAGGAGTCAACATCAAAGGAATTGCAATTGGAGGAGAAAAAAAGAAAATTTGGGAAATTGAGTGACTCTTAGAAAGTGGCCTGGGCTTTTAGCAGGTGCAGTGCAAAGGACCAAAAGATGCCAAAACTAAGCTCACAGATGTTGCAAAAGCAGGGGAAAAAGTCAAGGAGGAAGACACAACTTAGGGGGCAAGATATGAGGGACATGGCATGAATACTTAGAACAAAAAAAAAAAAAAAAAAAATCTTTCCCAAATTCAAAGCCATCAAAATGCAGGCAGGCCATACGCCACCAAGGGCAGGCACATGGAGCAATGCTTTCCAAAATTGATCCCCACTGAAGGCCAAAACAGAAAAGAAGGACTTAGAAACACGCTGGAATGGGGACACCATCAAAGGAATTGCAATTGGAGGAGAAAAAAAGAAAATTTGGGAAATTGAGTGACTCTTAGAAAGTGGCCTGGCATTTTAGCAGGTGCAGTGCAAAGGACCAAAAGATGCCAAAACTAAGCTCACAGATGTTGCAAAAGCAGGGGAAAAAGTCATGGAGGAAGACACAACTTAAGGAGCAAGATATGAGGGACATGGCATGAATACTTAAAAGAAACAAAAAAAAAAAAAAGAAAAAATCTTTCCCAAAGTCAAAGCCATCAAAATGCAGGCAGGCCATACGCCACCAAGGGCAGGCACATGCAGCAAAGCTTGCCAAAATTGATCCCCACTGAAGGCCAAAACAGAAATAAGGACCTAAAAACACGCTGGTATGGAGTCAACATCAAAGGAATTGCAATTGGAGGAGAAAAAAAGAAAATTTGGGAAATTTAGTGACTCTAAGAAAATGGCCTCCGTTTATATCAGGTGCAGTGCAAAGGACCAAAAGATGCCAAAACTAAGCTCACAGATGTTGCAAAAGCAGGGGAAAAAGTCAAGGAGGAAGACACAACTTAGGGGGCAAGATATGAGGGACATGGCATGAATACTTAAAATATTAAAAAAAAAAAAAAGAAAAAATCTTTCCCAAAGTCAAAGCCATCAAAATGCAGGCAGGCCATACGCCACCAAGGGCAGGCACATGCAGCAAAGCTTGCCAAAACTGATCCCCACTGAAGGCCAAAACAGAAAAGAAGGACCTACAAACACGCTGGAAAGGAGTCAACATCAAAGGAATTGCAATTGGAGGAGAAAAAAAGAAGATTTGGGAAATTGAGTGTCTCTTAGAAAGTGGCCTGGGCTTTTAGCAGGTGCAGTGCAAAGGACCAAAAGATGCCAAAACTAAGCTCACAGATGTTGCAAAAGCAGGGGAAAAAGTCAAGGAGGAAGACACAACTTAGGGGGCAAGATATGAGGGACATGGCATGAAACCTTCAGAAAACAACCAAAAAAAGAAATAAATCTTTCCCAAAGTTAAGGCCATCAAAAGGCATTGCCTGCCATCAAGTGCAGGGACATGCACCTAAGATTCCTCTATTGGTCCCCATTGCAATCGCAAGATTCCTTTTCCCTTCCCGAAAGGAATTGAAATTTCCTTTCGGGAAGGGAAAAGGAATATTGCGAATCCCAGAAGAAAGGCTTACAAACACTCTGGAAAGTAGATAGGTTCAAATGAAATGCAATTGAAAAAAGCAGAAAATCGGGAATTTTAGTCTCTTCATAAAATAGGCTGTGAGGAAATCAGCTGCATTGCAAAGGACCAAAAGGTGGCAAAACTAAGCTCACAGATGTTGCAAAAGCAGGGGAAAAAGTCAAGGAGGAAGATACAACTTAGGGAGCAAGATATGAGGGACATGGCATGAATACTTAAAACAAAAAAAAAAAAAAAAAAAACAAAAAATCTTTCCCAAAGTCAAAGCCATCAAAATGCAGGCAGGCCATACGCCACCAAGGGCAGGCACATGCAGCAAAGCTTGCCAAAATTGATCCCCACTGAAGGCTGAAATTAACAAACGGGCCAGGAGACTTCTTCTCCCTTTTAATGCCTTTATTAAAAGTGATCAGCTCAGGATTGGGCGGCTCGGCGGGTCTGCAGCGTCCCGTCGTCTCCCAGGGCGACCCAGAGGAGGAGGATATGCACAGCTCTGTCCACAAGGAGCAGAGCTGGGGGAAGTCCGTCCTCGTGGAAGCCTTTAGGGCGTGATGTCCCCGTCAGATATTCCAACTTTCACTGGCCGTCTGGCCGGCCCTCACCTCCGGGGGCTACTCCCATGGTCAGGGCGAGAGGCTCCGAGGGTGTTCCGCATCTCTGCAGGCTCAGCACTCGGCTCCTCACGTCTAGACATCACTCCAGTCTCTCAACTCTTAGGTGGCTCGTTGTTTTTGGGGTTTTTCTATGAATTTGGAGTCGGGGGTCTCTCAAAGCATGCTGGCCCTTGGGAGTCACTTTGCATAACGCCTCCCCTCCAGGTCTCTTCTCCTCACTGCTCGGGAAGGTCCCCACCCGTTACTGTCTCAGGAGAAGGGCCATTACCTCGCTCCAGCCAGGGCTTTTACTAATACAAAAACAACCATTAACGACAACGACCCGTGATTACAATAACAAAGGCAGCAGCCCAGCAGTAGTGGTAACTTTTTCTCACAGAAAAAAAATATTAACCGAATTTTTGTTCATAACAGTCCCCCCTCTTTTTCTTTGATCGAGCTTAAATCCTAAGCTCGCATCAACTCACAATTTTTTGTTTTGAATCTACTATAAATCTCTTGTGCACTTCGGTAATCATGGTTACTTAACCTTGTTGCTTTCTTTGTTTTCTTCAGGTTGGTCTGCATGGCCAGTACTATTCTACTAAAACAGATAAACAAGCATAGTAAAAAGAGCAATCCTCCAAGTATACACACACCGAAGAAAACTACTTTTTCCCATACATCCTTTTTGAAAATCTTCAGGTTCTCCCACTCACTGGGATCAAGTGTAGGAGTTTGTTCTTCCTTATTTACACATGCTAACTTTATTTCGTTTGAAATGTTCCTAATAATTGAATTCTTTATTTTTAATACTGCCTGGAGCCGGATAACTTTGTTTAACATAGATATTGGGATCCGAATTTGGCTTTTACAATTTTGGATTTTACTTTGCCTGTTCTGTTTAATTTCCCCCAAATCATTATATATAGGAACTCCCAAACTTGATCCAGTTTCTTTGGGTAATAAGAAAATTGGTTTTATCACTCTAGCGGTGCAGATGCCAGACAAGATCAAACCTAGGGGTTGAGCCCCCCTGAAATGTGTTCTAAAGGGGTTTATCTCTTTTCCAGTACACTCATATAAATACTTGTAACAAACAATTTTTCTTACCATTTTCACCATTTCTTTGCTTTTTACCAGATCTGCTGAGCTTGTTTCAGCAGCATCATATTCAAAGCACAACCAGGCTTCCCCTATAGGGCACTCTCCTAGGAGTGGCTGCCTAAAAGTGGCAGTATTGTATGCTATCCAATACACTCTCTTATTTTTCTGATAAAAGACCAATTGGGAGAAGTTATCACAATCAGGGTTAGAACTGATGTGGACTCTCGACAAGGAGCTCACTTCCTCCTCATAGAGGGGTTGGCAGCATTCACTGCACGGCTCAGCTGGGCTTCCCAGAGCACCACCAGCCATCAGAGCCATCAGCACTACCCCTCCCAAGAGTCCGGCATGGGCCATCTCGCACAGCCTGCCCACCCGGCCTTGCCTCCCGGGGAATTTTACTGAGGAAAAGCTTCCAAGCTCTTTAGAGTCCATTCTACCCGTTTCTCTGGTTAAACCTCTTTTGGTCTGTTCCCTACCAATTTTGGTTTCCCCTCCCAGGGGAGTGTTCTGTAGAGGATTAACCTGGAGTCTTTAGAACTAAATTGGGGAACTTAACCAGAATTACTTAGTTACAGTCTTAAACTTTTTACCAACATAGTTTAACACAGAACAGTCTTAAAACATTTTAAGCAATATTAGAACTCTTAACAAACACTTTTTTTTTTCCCCACACAGTTCAGTCTTCTTGACTCTTCCTTCTGAGAGTCAACTTTAAATCTTTTGGTCCTTTTACCACAGTGTACTCAGGTGATCTAGCTTGTGAAGCAGATGAATCTTGTCCAGCGCCGGGGGGTGAGAGTGGTGTGGACTCTGGCTCAATGCCAGAGGGGGAAGCTGATGTTGGATCCGGTCCCGTACCTGGGGGTGAGACTGGCCCTTTTATTCTTGTAATATGAGTCCAACCTTTTTCTTTGGTCCGCACAGCTGAATTAGTGATCAGGAGCACCTGGAAGGGGCCTTCAAATTTAGGCATTAATGCTCCCGTAGTCCATGTTTTTATCAAAACCCAATCTCCTGGACTAATGTTGTGAACTTTTGTGTCGAGAGGGGAGGTTTGAGGAAGGTATCCTTTCTTTCTAAGTCCTTCCAGAGTTCTTCCAATTATTTCTAAATACTTTCTGGTAGCTTCTTCCCCTTCCAGATAGTCTCCTGTGCTATAAGGTGTTAACAAGAATGGCAGCCCAAACATCATTTCATAAGGTGAAATTCTTATGTCAGCTCGAGGTCTTGTTCTTATGCGCAATAGCGCTAGAGGCAAACACTTCAGCCAATTCATCTTTGTTTCTTCAATCAATTTAGTTAATACATTTTTGAGAGTTTTGTTCATTCGCTCCACCCTCCCGGAACTCTGGGGGTGCCATGGAGTATGCAACCTCCATTTCATTCCTAAAGACTCAATTATATTTTGTAATGTTTGGGACACAAAATGTGGACCTCGGTCTGAGTCTATGGTGTTCACAATACCATATCTGGGGATAATATTCTCTAGGATTGCTTTTGCCACGACTTGAGCTGTTTCCCTCCTGGTCGGGAAGGCTTCTACCCAGTGTGTGAGATGGTCAACTATAACTAGTAAATATCTGTACCCTTGCACTGGGGGCATCTCAGTGAAATCTATCTGTATGCTTTGGAAGGGTCTCAAGGCTAATTCCCTCCCTCCAGGTACTACTTTTCTCATAACTTTCTGGTTCACTTTTTGACAAATGACACACCCTCTGGTAACAGCTTTAGCCAGGCTATATACCCCGATGCATAGGTTATTTCTTAGGAAATGATCACATAGTCCTTGGACTCCCCAGTGAGTTAATTTATGTAGTTCTGTTAGCACTGTCCGAGCCAGTGCTTTATTCAAAAACACCCGTCCATCTGAGGTTAACCACTCTCCCTGTTGTCCTTGATGTAACTTTAAATCTTTTATTGCTTCTAATTCTTCTTCACTAAATATAGGTTCTGCCCCCTTTTCAGGTGTCATTTTTGTCTTCAAAATTTTTACTGGATCCCCTGGTTCTAAAGCTGCTTCTTTGGCTATCTGATCAGCCAGTCGGTTTCCTTTAACTTCTAAACTGTCTCCTCTTTGGTGCCCCTTTATATGGACCACTGCTATTTCTGTAGGTTTCTGTAGGGCTTCTAGTACTGATCTGACTAGGTTCTCATGGGCTAAGCTCTTTCCCTTTGAACTTAAATACCCACGTTCCTCCCATATTTTTCCAAATGTGTGAACTGTCCCATACGCATATTGGGAGTCCGTATAAATGGTTCCCCGGTCCCCCTCTAGTAAGTCCAGTCCCCTTTTCAGGGCATATATTTCACAACTTTGGGCTGACCAGTTTGGGGGTAGTTTCCCTTTTTCTGCAATTTGTAATGTTTCTCCATCTATAATGGCATAACCTGAAGCTCTTTTTCCATTTACTACCCTCGAAGAGCCATCTATGAATAAGCTCCTTCCAGTTGCTAGAGGCTGATCTTCCAAATCTTCTCTTACTTTTGTTTGGAGATAAACCAATTCAAGACAATCATGTTCTAAATTCTCTATAGGCTCTCCCATTAGGAATTGTGCTGGATTGAGGGCATTCGATGTGATAAATTCTAAGTCTTCTGTATTCATTAGTATTATCTCATATTTCAATATTCTAGCATCAGTTAACCACTGCGGAGCTCTTTGTCTCAGTACTGCCTTAAGATCATGAGGAGTATGCACTTTAATTTTTCCCTGTAAGGTCAATTTTTGAGTCTCCTCTATCAGGATTGCGGTTGCTGCTACTGCCTGTATACAAACTGGCCAGCCTCTAGCCACTGGATCTAACAATTTGGAGATGTATGCCACGGGTTTCCTGCACCCTCCCCACTCTTGAGTTAATACACCATAGGCTATTCCTCCTTCTGCACTCACAAACAGGTCAAAGCCCTTCCTGAGGTCTGGTAGGCTTAGGACCGGGGCAGAAGACAATTTGTTTTTTAAGTTTTCCAATTGTTGATCGTCTTCAGCTGTCCAAATTAGGGGTTCTGGATCCACTAGTTTATTGTACAGAAATTTCACACTCTGTGTGTATTGATCTAACCATAACTTACAATACTCGAACAAACCCAGGAGTTTTCTCACATCTCTTTTCGTTTTTGGGGCCGGGAGAGCTAAAATACCTGAAATTCTGTCAGGGCTCAGTTTCTTATACCCTCCCCCTATTATGTGCCCCAAGTATGTTACTTCTGATTGCACAAATTGTAGTTTCCCTTGGGAAACTTTTAGTCCTTTCTCCCCAAGAAAATTCAAAAGTTTAATACTAGTTTGTCTGACCTGATCTTTTTCCTTTCCTGATACCATCAGGTCATCAACATACTGCAAGATCTGCACTTCTTGTTCAGGGACAAATTGTTCCAACAAACCCTCTAAAGCTTGTCTAAAGATATTGGGGGATTCAGTGAACCCCTGTGGTAATCGGGTCCACCTTAGCTGTTGTCTCCTTTTTGTACTCGGGTCCTCCCATTCAAAGGCAAACCAATCCCTACATTCTGTTGCCAGAGGACACGCCCAGAAGGCATCTTTCAAATCTATGACAGTGAACCAAGCATGTTCTCTTGGAATTCTGCTTAGGAGACTATATGGGTTGGGCACAACTGGATGTCTGGCAATGGTTCTTTTGTTGACTTCCCTCAAATCTTGTACCAGCCTATATCTCCCTTCAGCCTTTTTAACTGCCAGTATAGGGGTATTATGTGGTGACATGCAGGGTTCTAAAATTCCCTCCTGCAACAGTTGCTCAATGACTATAGCAAGCCCCTTCTTTCCTTCTAGGGAAATCGGATACTGTTTAACCCGTATGGGTGAGGTATCATCCTGCATTTTTATTGTTATCGGTGGAATGTCTAATAAGCCCCTCTTTCCTCCCTCAGCCCATACCTCAGGATTTATCTCTGCAACATCTCCTTGAGACAGCTTCATCACTTGTACTACCATCCTCCCTTCCCTTGGAACAATCCCAACCCCCAAATGAACTTGCAGATCCCTTCCTAACAAACTTTTTTCTAAGTTAGGCAGGTAAAGAAAATTAGCTTCACATTGCCTTGAGTTTCCAATTATTTTCACTTCTTCAATCACCGATGCTCTAAATGGTCTCCCCTCTGCACCCAATACTTCACAAAATTGCCTCCCAATTTCCATACCTTGTGGTATTTTGTTGAGACAGGACTTATCTGCCCCTGTATCAACCAAGAATTCAAATTCCTCATTTAGGGGTCCCACTTCAAAGTTTACTAAGGGCTCTTCTAGATGTTTCATCGGGTCCCCTATTGTAAAAAGCCCTTGACACCCCTAGTCCTCCCCCTTAAGAATCCTTCCTAAATTGTCCTGTTCCCTGGCTATTGTCTCATCGAGACTCAGCTTTTTACAAAACCTCTTGATGTGTCCTGCCTCCCCACAGTAATAACACTGTCGTCCTCTCAAAGGGACTTCTTGAGGTCTCTCCACCCTTCGTGCACCGGTCAGTACTGGCCTACCTCTGCCTCCTCCTGGTGGTGGACCCGCCCACCCTGCACTTTCTCTAGCTACAGCAACCATGATCTTAGCCTTGGCCTTTGCTTTTTCTTCCTCCCTCCTTAAATACACCTTCAATGCCTCCTTTAATAACTCATTAATGTCCTTCTCTTGCCAATCTTCCATCTTTTCCAGTTTTCTCCTTATATCAGGCCAAGATTTGGTAACAAATTGGACTTTTAGTAGCATTTGACCTTCTGGGGTGTCTGGGTCTATTCTAGAGTACAGCTGAAAGTTCCGCCTTAGGCGATTAAGCCAGGCAGCAGGAGCTTCATCTTTCTCCTGTGTACCCTCAAATGCCAATTGGGTGTTAGTTCCTTTGGGAACTGACTCTTTGATCCCCCGTATCATCAAAGACCTATATTCCCTCATGGCCTTCCTCCCCTCCTCCTGGTTAGGGTTCCAGCTGGGATCTGTTAGTGGCAATTTCTGTTCACCTGCTGGCACCTGGGGTCCTGGACTGTTATCTTTCTCCCAAATTTTTATGCCAGCCGCCCTTATCATCTGGACCTCTTCTGGGGAAAATAATATACTCAGGATGGAATTCATCTCTCCCCAAGTGTAGATATTTGGACCTAGAAATTGATCCACTTGGTTGGCTATGCCCACTGGGTCCTCAACTAAATGCCCCAACTCTTTCTTGAATCCTCTCACCTCAGAAGCAGTTAGGGGAGCATTCACAAAGCCAACACCTCCTGCTACTCCTCCCATAGGAACCTCTCTGAGGGGAAACAGTCTCTCTGCCTTAGAGGTCTTGGATCTGGTGCTACAGTATGGCCCATCTTCAGATGCCAAACTACTTTGAGGGTTTTCCGGGTTACCCTGAATGTTCTGCCCATCAGCAGGTATATTTGCTGGTAACTGTTTACCAGGCGAGGAGGCATTTGTATCCCAACTAGGAGGAGGTAAAGGGACAGCAATAGGAGGGGGAGAAGAGCCTGAGTATATAGTAAACGGAGCTGGAGAAGGGGTGGAGAATGCAGCAGGTGGAGTAGGCACTTGTGGTGGTGCAGAAGGGACTGGAGGAGATACTGGGTTTATCATAGCGGAAGCTGAAGAGGTAGAAGGAGGAGTTTGAGCAGGTGGTAATGAGATGGCAGCCGGAGGAGGAACCGGACCTGCCATTTGAGGTGCTTGAAGAAGAGGATTATAAGGTGGAGGGGCAGAAGGAGGCAAATAATCCAGGGGGTCCCATCTTTTACTAGTTCTATCATCTCCTCCTTCATTCCCCTCTTTCTTCCTCTGTACCTTACAAATTCGCACCCCTTCATCCCCACCAGCGCTCTTTAACCAGCAAGATACATACAGTAATTGCTCAGGATCAGTATCGCCTCGAGCTGTCAGATAATTATTTAATTGTTGGCACATCCACTTATCCTTTGTCCCACACCAAGGCCATCCTCCTTGCACCTCTAATTCTGGCCACACTTCCATACAATAATGGATCATTTTCACTTTATCTAATCCCTCCGTGGCCTCTATAGAATCCCATTTTACTAACAGTTCTCCTAAGGGACTATTGGGATGTATATACCTCAGTCTCTTGCCGGTCTTTTTACTATTACAACATCCCATTTTTCAGGTTTCAATAAAAAATCCCGAAGGTGCCTCTACTGACCGGGAATTTCAAAAAACCTCGTTTGAGGAGCTTCAGCCTCCTCCACTGAACTTCAAATTTCTGCCTGATGCTCAGGACTTTATACTGAAACAACTGCCCAATCTCTTGATTGCCCAACTTTCCCAACGTCAGGTCTTACATCTATCGGGACTTGAACACACGAAGCCTCGGCCAAGAATCCGGGTCGTGCCTGACTCCCTCAGTGAGGAGAAACAACTGCCTGATTTTTTAGTTCGCCTAACCCGCCAATTTTTAGGCTTCACCGTATCAGGACTTAAACGCAAACCGCAGCCTCCTTCGCTGGGGTTTGTGCCTGACTCCTTTGTCAGGACTTACTTTGCCTGCAGGGCTTTGAAAACACCCGAATCCTTCTCGGGACTGACAAATCTTACTCGAATCCTTCTCGAGACTTACAAAAGTGCCTGACCTCCCTTTGTCAGGACTTTGGGGTGCGTGCCACTCATACACTAATTCACTCCGCACGCCCGGAGTGGGGGGGGCCCTTTATTCCCCCTTGGGAGACGACTTCACTCACGCTAATTCCACTCGCGTCCCCCTGTTCCTGGCCGGTTTTCTCGCGAAAAGGCCGGAACCGCAGTACTGAGGGGTCCACTCTCGCTTCGAAGGTCCGGCTGCCGGCCCTCGTCTCACTCACACACATGCGCACGTCTCCCACTCCCGCCACCGAATTTCTCACCAGTCCGGTGCTCCGGTGCTCCTCTGCGTCGCTGTCCTGAGCCGATCCCTCTTGGTCCTGGTAGCCAGCTGTCCTCTGAAGATCCAAGATGGCCAGTCCTGAGTCCTCTTGCGGCGTGGCTATCCCGGACGAGACCCCAGCTGAAATAAACAAACGGGCCAGGAGACTTCTTCTCCCTTTTAATGCCTTTATTAAAAGTGATCAGCTCAGGATTGGGCGGCTCGGCGGGTCTGCAGCGTCCCGTCGTCTCCCAGGGCGACCCAGAGGAGGAGGATATGCACAGCTCTGTCCACAAGGAGCAGAGCTGGGGGAAGTCCGTCCTCGTGGAAGCCTTTAGGGCGTGATGTCCCCGTCAGATATTCCAACTTTCACTGGCCGTCTGGCCGGCCCTCACCTCCGGGGGCTACTCCCATGGTCAGGGCGAGAGGCTCCGAGGGTGTTCCGCATCTCTGCAGGCTCAGCACTCGGCTCCTCACGTCTAGACATCACTCCAGTCTCTCAACTCTTAGGTGGCTCGTTGTTTTTGGGGTTTTTCTATGAATTTGGAGTCGGGGGTCTCTCAAAGCATGCTGGCCCTTGGGAGTCACTTTGCATAACGCCTCCCCTCCAGGTCTCTTCTCCTCACTGCTCGGGAAGGTCCCCACCCGTTACTGTCTCAGGAGAAGGGCCATTACCTCGCTCCAGCCAGGGCTTTTACTAATACAAAAACAACCATTAACGACAACGACCCGTGATTACAATAACAAAGGCAGCAGCCCAGCAGTAGTGGTAACTTTTTCTCACAGAAAAAAAATATTAACCGAATTTTTGTTCATAACAAAGGCCAAAACAGAAAAGAAGGACCTACAAACACGCTGGAAAGGAGTCAACATCAAAGGATTTGCAATTGGAGGAGAAAAAAGAAAATTTGGGAAATTACTGACTCTAAAAAATGGCCTGGGTTTATATCAGGTGCATTGCAAAGGACCAAAAGGTGCCAAAACAAAGCTCACAGATGTTGCAAAAGCAGGGGAAAAACTGAAGGAGGATGACACAACTTAGGGAGCAAGATATGAGTGACATGGCATGAATACTTAAACCAAAAAAAAAAAAAAAAAAAGAAAATATTTATCCCAAAGTCAAAGCCATCAAAATGCAGGCACGCCATAGGCCAACAAGTGCAGGCACATGTAGCAAAGCTTGCCAAAATTTATCCCCACTGAAGGCCAGAACAGAAAAGAAGGTCTTAGAAACACGCTGGAATGGAGACACCATCAAAGGAATTGCAATTGGAGGAGAAAAAAAGAAAATTTGGGAAATTTAATGACTCTTAGAAAGTGGCCTGGGGTTTTAGCAGGTGCAGTGCAAAGGACCAAAAGATGCCAAAACTAAGCTCACAGATGTTGCAAAAGCAGGGGAAAAAGTGAAGGAGGAAGACAAAACTTAGGGGGCAAGATATGAGGAACATGGCATGAATACTTAAAACAAAAAGAAAAAAAAAAAAGAAAAAAATCTTTCCTAAATTCAAAGCCATCAAAATGCAGGCAGGACATACGCCACCAAGGGCAGGCACATGCAGCAAAGTTTGCCAAAATTGATCCCCACTGAAGGCCAAAACAGAAAAGAAGGACATACAAACACGCTGGAATGGAGAAACCATCAAAGGATTTGCAATTGGAGGAGTAAAAAAGAAAATTTGGGAAATTTAGTGACTCTAAGAAAATGGCCTGCGTTTATAGCAGGTGCAGTGCAAAGGACCAAAAGATGCCAAAACTAAGCTCACAGATGTTGCAAAAGCAGGGGAAAAAGTCAAGGAGGAAGACACAACTTAGGGGGCAAGATATGAGGGACATGGCATGAACCCTTCAGAAAACAACCAAAAAAAGAAAAAAATCTTTCCCAAAGTCAAGGCCATCAAAAGGCATGGCCTGCCATCAAGTGCAGGGACATGCACCTAAGATTCCTCTATTGGTCCCCATTGAAATCGCAAGATTCCTTTTCCCTTCCCGAAAGGAAATGAAATTTCCTTTCGGGAAGGGAAAAGGAATATTGCGAATCCCAGAAGAAAGGCTTACAAACACTCTGGAAAGGAGATAGGTTCAAATGAAATGCAATTGAAAAAAGCAGAAAATCTGGAATTTTAGTCTCTTCAAAAAATAGGCTGTGAGGAAATCAGCTGCATTGCAAAGGACCAAAAGGTGCCAAAACTAAGGTCACAGATGTATAGATATTGCAAAAGCAGGGGAAAAAGTCAAGGAGGATGACACAACTTTGGGAGCAAGATATGAGGGACATGGCATGAATACTTAAAACAAAAAAAAAAAAAAAAAAAAAAAAAGATCTATACCAAAGTCAAAGCCATCAAAATGCAGGCACGCCATAGGCCAGCAAGTGCAGGCACATGCAGCAAAGCTTGCCGAAATTGATCCCCACTGAAGGCCAAAACAGAAAAGAAGGACTTAGAAACACGCTGGAATGGAGACACCATCAAAGGAATTGCAATTGGAGGAGAAAAAAAGAAAATTTGGGAAATTTCATGACTCTTAGAAAGTGGCCTGTCGTTTTAGCAGGTGCAGTGCAAAGGACCAAAAGATGCCAAAACTAGGCTCACAGATGTTGCAAAAGCAGGGGAAAAAGTCAAGGAGGAAGACACAACTTAGGGGGCAAGATATGAGGGACATGGCATGAATACTTAAAATATTAAAAAAAAAAAAAAAGAAAAAATTATTCCCAAAGTCAAAGCCATCAAAATTCAGGCAGGCCATACGCCACCAAGGGCAGGCACATGCAGCAATGCTTGCCAAAATTGATCCCCACTGAAGGCCAAAACAGGAAAGAAGGACCTACAAACACGCTGGAAAGCAGTCAACATCAAAGGAATTGCAATTGGAGGAGAAAAAAAGAAAATTTGGGAAATTGAGTGACTCTTAGAAAGTGGCCTGGGGTTTTATCAGGTGCCGTGCAAAGGACCAAAAGGTGCCAAAACTAAGCTCACAGATGTTGCAAAAGCAGGGGAAAAAGTCAAGGAGGAAGACACAACTTAAGGAGCAAGATATGAGGGACATGGCATGAATACTTAAAAGAAACGAAAAAATAAAAAAGAAAAAATCTTTCCCAAAGTCAAAGCCATCAAAATTCAGGCAGGCCATACGCCACCAAGGGCAGGCACATGCAGAAAAGCTTGCCAAAATTGATCCCCACTGAAGGCCAAAACAGAAATAAGGACCTAAAAACACGCTGGTAAGGAGTCAACATCAAAGGAATTGCAATTGGAGGAGAAAAAAAGAAAATTTGGGAAATTCAGTGACTCTAAGAAAATGGCCTTGGTTTATATCAGGTGCAGTGCAAAGGACCAAAAGATGCCAAAACTAAGCTCACAGATGTTGCAAAAGCAGGGGAAAAAGTCAAGGAGGAAGACACAACTTAGGGGGCAAGATATGAGGGACATGGCATGAATGCTTAAAATATTAAAAAAAAAAAAAAAAAAAAAAAATCTTTCCCAAAGTCAAAGCCATCAAAATGCAGGCAGGCCATACGCCACCAAGGGCAGGCACATGCAGCAATGCTTGCCAAAATTGATCCCCACTGAAGGCCAAAACAGAAAAGAAGGACCTACAAACACGCTGGAAAGGAGTCAACATCAAAGGAATTGCAATTGGAGGAGAAAAAAAGAAAATTTGGGAAATTTAGTGACTCTTAGAAAGTGGCCTGTGGTTTTATCAGGTGCAGTGCAAAGGACCAAAAGATGCCAAAACTAAGCTCACAGATGTTGCAAAAGCAGGGGAAAAAGTCAAGGAGGAAGACACAACTTAAGGAGCAAGATATGAGGGACATGGCATGAATATTTAAAAGAAACAAAAAAAAAAAAAAGAAAAAATCTTTCCCAAAGTCAAAGCCATCAAAATGCAGGCAGGCCATTCGCCAGCAAGGGCAGGCACATGCAGCAAAGCTTGCCAAAACTGATCCCCACTGAAGGCCAAAACAGAAAAGAAGGACCTACAAACACACTGGAAAGGAGTAAACATCAAAGGAATTGCAATTGGAGGAGAAAAAAAGAAAATTTGGGAAATTGAGCGACTCTTAGAAAGTGGCCTGGAGTTTTATCAGGTGCAGTGCAAAGGACCAAAAGGTGCCAAAACTAAGCTCACAGATGTTGCAAAAGCAGGGGAAAAAGTCAAGGAGGAAGACACAACTTAGGGGGCAAGATATGAGGGACATGGCATGAACCCTTCAGAAAACAACCATAAAAAGAAAAAAATCTTTCCCAATGTCAAGGCCATCAAAAGGCATGGCCTGCCATCAAGTGCAGGGACATGCACCTAAGATTCCTCTATTGGTCCCCATTGAAATCGCAAGATTCCTTTTCCCTTCCGGAAAGGAATTTAAATTTCCTTTCGGGAAGGGAAAAGGAATCTTGCGAATCCCAAAAGAAAGGCTTACAAACACTCTGGAAAGGAGATAGGTTCAAATGAAATGCAAATGAAAAAAACAGAAAATTGGGAATTTTAGTCTCTTCAAAAAATAGGCTGTGAGGAAATCAGCTGCATTGCAAAGGACCAAAAGGTGCCAAAAATAAGGTCACAGATGTTGCAAAAGCAGGGGAAAAAGTCAAGGAGGAAGACACAACTTAGGGGGCAAGATATGAGGGACATGGCATGAATACTTAAATTAAAAAAAAAAAAAAAAAGAAGAAATCTTTCCAAAATTCAAAGCCATCAAAATGCAGGCAGGCCATACGCCACCAAGGGCAGGCACATGCAGCAAAGCTTGCCAAAATTGATCCCCACTGAAGGCCAAAATAGAAAAGAAGTACCTACAAACATGCTGGAAAGGAGTCAACATCAAAGGAATTGCAATTGGAGGAGAAAAAATGAAAATTTTGGAAATTTAGTGACTCTAAGAAAATGGCCTGGATTTATATCATGTGCAGTGCAAAGGACCAAAAGATGCCAAAACTAAGCTCACAGATGTTGCAAAAGCAGGGGAAAAAGTCAAGGAGGAAGACACAACTTAGGGGGCAAGATATGAGGGACATGGCATGAATACTTAAAACAAAAAAGAAAACAAAAAGAAAAAATCTTTCCCAAAGTCAAAGCCATCAAAATGCAGGCAGGCCATACGCCACCATGGGCAGGCACATGCAGCAAAGCTTGCCAAAATTGATCCCCACTGAAGGCCAAAACAGAAAAGAAGGACCTACAAACACGCTGGAAAGGAGTCAACATCAAAGGAATTGCAATTGGAGGAGAAAAAAAGAAAATTTGGGAAATTTAGTGACTCTAAGAAAATGGCCTGGCAGTATATCATGTGCAGTGCAAAGGACCAAAGATGCCAAAACTAAGCTCACAGATGTTGCAAAAGCAGGGGAAAAAGTCAAGGAGGAAGACAGAACTTAGGGGGCAAGATATGAGGGACATGGAAAGAACCCTTCAGAAAACAACCAAAAAAAGAAAAAAATCTTTCCCAAAGTCAAAGCCATCAAAAGGCATGGCCTGCCATGAAGTGCAGGGACATGCGCCAAAGATTCCTCTATTGGTCCCCATTGAAATCGCAAGACTCCTTTTCCCTTCCCGAAAGGAAATGAAATTTCCTTTCGGGAAGGGAAAAGGAATCTTGCGGGTCCCAAAAGAAAGGCTTACAAACACTCTGGAAAGGAGATAGGATCAAATGAAATGCAATTGAAAAAAGCAGAAAATTGGGAATTTTAGTCTCTTCAAAAAATAGGGTGTGAGGAAATCAGCTGCATTGCAAAGGACCAAAAGGTGCCAAAACTAAGCTCACAGATGTTGCAAAAGCAGGGGAAAAAGTCAAGGAGGAAGACTCAACTTAGGGGGCAAGATGAGAGGGACATGGCATGAATACTCTAAAATAATAAAAAAAAAAAAAGAAAAAATCTTTCCCAAAGTCAAAGCCATCAAAATGCAGGCAGGCCATACGCCACCAAGGGCAGGAACATGCAGCAAAGCTTGCCAAAATTGATCCCCACTGAAGGCCAAAACAGAAAAGAAGGACCTACAAACACGCTGGAATGGAGACAACATCAAAGGAATTGCAATTGCAGGAGAAAAATGAAAATTTGGGAAATTTAGTGACTCTAAGAAAATGGCCCGGGGGTTTATCAGGTGCAGTGCAAAGGACCAAAAGGTACCAAAACTAAGCTCACAGATGTTGCAAAAGCAGGGGAAAAAGTCAAGGAGGAAGGCACAACTTAGGGGGCAAGATATGAGGGACATGGCATGAACCCTTCAGAAAACAACCAAAAAAAGAAAAAATCTTTCCCAAAGTCAAAGCCATCAAAAGGCATGGCCTGCCATCAAGTGCAGGAACATGCACCAAAGATTCCTCTATTGGTCCCCATTGAAATCGCAAGATTCCTTTCCCCTTCCCGAAAGGAAATGAAATTTCCTTTCGGGAAGGGACAAGGAATCTTGCGAATTCCAAAAAAAGGCTTACAAACACTCTGGAAAGGAGATAGGTTCAAATGAATTGCAATTGAAAAAAGCAGAAAATTGGGAATTTTAGACTCTTCAAAAAATAGGCTGTGAGGAATTCAGCTGCATTGCAAAGGACCAAAAGGTGCCAAAACTTACCTCAGAGATGTTGCAAAAGCAGGGGAAAAAGTCAAGGAGGAAGACACAACTTAGGGGGCAAGATATGAGGGACATGGCATGAATACTCTAAAATAATAAAAAAGAAAAAGAAAAAATCTTTCCCAAAGTCAAAGCCATCAAAATGCAGGCAGGCCATACGCCAGCAAGTGCAGACACATGCAGCAAAGTTTTCCAAAATTGATCCCCACTGTAGGCCAAAACAGAAAAGAAGGACCTACAAACACGCTGGAAAGGAGTCAACATCAAAGGAATTGCAATTGGAGGAGAAAATGAAAATTTTGGAAATTTAGTGACTCTAAGAAACTGGCCTGGATTTATATCAGGTGCAGTGCAAAGGACCAAAAGATGCCAAAACTAAGCTCACAGATGTTGCAAAAGCAGGGGAAAAAGTCAAGGAGGAAGACACAACTTAGGGGGCAAGATGTGAGGGACATGGCATGAATACTTAAAATAATAAAAAAAAAAAAGAAAAAATCTTTCCCAAAGTCAAAGCCATCAAAATGCAGGCAGGCCATACGCCACCAAGGGCAGGCACATGCAGCAAAGCTTGCCAAAATTGATCCCCACTGAAGGCCAAAACAGAAAAGAAGGACTTGCAAACACGCTGTAATTGAGACAACATCAAAGGAATTGCAATTGGAGGAGAAAAAAAGAAAATTTGGGAAATTTAGTGACTCTAAGAAAATGGCCCGGGGTTTTATCAGGTGCAGTGGAAAGGACCAAAAGGTGCAAAAACTAAGCTCACAAATGTTGCAAAAGCAGGGGAAAAAGTCAAGGAGGAAGACACTACTTAGGGGGCAAGATATGAAGGACATGGCATGAATACTTAAAACAAACAAAAAAAAAATAGAAAAAATCTTTCCCAAAGTCAAAGCCATCAAAATGCAGGCAGGCCATATGCCACCAAGGGCAGGCACATGCAGCAAAGCTTGCCAAAATTGATCCCCACTGTAGGCCAAAACAGAAAAGAAGGACCTACAAACACGCTGGAAAGGAGTCAACATCAAAGGAATTGCAATTGGAGGAGAAAAAATGAAAATTTTGGAAATTTAGTGACTCTAAGAAAATGGCCTGGATTTATATCATGTGCAGTGCAAAGGACCAAAAGATGCCAAAACTAAGCTCACAGATGTTGCAAAAGCAGGGGAAAAAGTCAAGGAGGAAGACACAACTTAGGGGGCAAGATATGAGGGACATGGCATGAATACTTAAAACAAAAAAGAAAACAAAAAGAAAAAATCTTTCCCAAAGTCAAAGCCATCAAAATGCAGGCAGGCCATACGCCACCATGGGCAGGCACATGCAGCAAAGCTTGCCAAAATTGATCCCCACTGAAGGCCAAAACAGAAAAGAAGGACCTACAAACACGCTGGAAAGGAGTCAACATCAAAGGAATTGCAATTGGAGGAGAAAAAAAGAAAATTTGGGAAATTTAGTGACTCTAAGAAAATGGCCTGGCAGTATATCATGTGCAGTGCAAAGGACCAAAGATGCCAAAACTAAGCTCACAGATGTTGCAAAAGCAGGGGAAAAAGTCAAGGAGGAAGACAGAACTTAGGGGGCAAGATATGAGGGACATGGAATGAACCCTTCAGAAAACAACCAAAAAAAGAAAAAAATCTTTCCCAAAGTCAAAGCCATCAAAAGGCATGGCCTGCCATGAAGTGCAGGGACATGCGCCAAAGATTCCTCTATTGGTCCCCATTGAAATCGCAAGATTCCTTTTCCCTTCCCGAAAGGAAATGAAATTTCCTTTCGGGAAGGGAAAAGGAATCTTGCGGGTCCCAAAAGAAAGGCTTACAAACACTCTGGAAAGGAGATAGGATCAAATGAAATGCAATTGAAAAAAGCAGAAAATTGGGAATTTTAGTCTCTTCAAAAAATAGGGTGTGAGGAAATCAGCTGCATTGCAAAGGACCAAAAGGTGCCAAAACTAAGCTCACAGATGTTGCAAAAGCAGGGGAAAAAGTCAAGGAGGAAGACTCAACTTAGGGGGCAAGATGAGAGGGACATGGCATGAATACTCTAAAATAATAAAAAAAAAAAAAGAAAAAATCTTTCCCAAAGTCAAAGCCATCAAAATGCAGGCAGGCCATACGCCACCAAGGGCAGGAACATGCAGCAAAGCTTGCCAAAATTGATCCCCACTGAAGGCCAAAACAGAAAAGAAGGACCTACAAACACGCTGGAATGGAGACAACATCAAAGGAATTGCAATTGCAGGAGAAAAATGAAAATTTGGGAAATTTAGTGACTCTAAGAAAATGGCCCGGGGGTTTATCAGGTGCAGTGCAAAGGACCAAAAGGTACCAAAACTAAGCTCACAGATGTTGCAAAAGCAGGGGAAAAAGTCAAGGAGGAAGGCACAACTTAGGGGGCAAGATATGAGGGACATGGCATGAACCCTTCAGAAAACAACCAAAAAAAGAAAAAATCTTTCCCAAAGTCAAAGCCATCAAAAGGCATGGCCTGCCATCAAGTGCAGGAACATGCACCAAAGATTCCTCTATTGGTCCCCATTGAAATCGCAAGATTCCTTTCCCCTTCCCGAAAGGAAATGAAATTTCCTTTCGGGAAGGGACAAGGAATCTTGCGAATTCCAAAAAAAGGCTTACAAACACTCTGGAAAGGAGATAGGTTCAAATGAATTGCAATTGAAAAAAGCAGAAAATTGGGAATTTTAGACTCTTCAAAAAATAGGCTGTGAGGAATTCAGCTGCATTGCAAAGGACCAAAAGGTGCCAAAACTTAGCTCAGAGATGTTGCAAAAGCAGGGCAAAAAGTCAAGGAGGAAGACACAACTTAGGGGGCAAGATATGAGGGACATGGCATGAATACTCTAAAATAATAAAAAAGAAAAAGAAAAAATCTTTCCCAAAGTCAAAGCCATCAAAATGCAGGCAGGCCATACGCCAGCAAGTGCAGACACATGCAGCAAAGTTTTCCAAAATTGATCCCCACTGTAGGCCAAAACAGAAAAGAAGGACCTACAAACACGCTGGAAAGGAGTCAACATCAAAGGAATTGCAATTGGAGGAGAAAATGAAAATTTTGGAAATTTAGTGACTCTAAGAAACTGGCCTGGATTTATATCAGGTGCAGTGCAAAGGACCAAAAGATGCCAAAACTAAGCTCACAGATGTTGCAAAAGCAGGGGAAAAAGTCAAGGAGGAAGACACAACTTAGGGGGCAAGATGTGAGGGACATGGCATGAATACTTAAAATAATAAAAAAAAAAAAGAAAAAATCTTTCCCAAAGTCAAAGCCATCAAAATGCAGGCAGGCCATACGCCACCATGGGCAGGCACATGCAGCAAAGCTTGCCAAAATTGATCCCCACTGAAGGCCAAAACAGAAAAGAAGGACTTGCAAACACGCTGTAATTGAGACAACATCAAAGGAATTGCAATTGGAGGAGAAAAAAAGAAAATTTGGGAAATTTAGTGACTCTAAGAAAATGGCCCGGGGTTTTATCAGGTGCAGTGGAAAGGACCAAAAGGTGCAAAAACTAAGCTCACAGATGTTGCAAAAGCAGGGGAAAAAGTCAAGGAGGAAGACACTACTTAGGGGGCAAGATATGAAGGACATGGCATGAATACTTAAAACAAACAAAAAAAAATAGAAAAAATCTTTCCCAAAGTCAAAGCCATCAAAATGCAGGCAGGCCATATGCCACCAAGGGCAGGCACATGCAGCAAAGCTTGCCAAAATTGATCCCCACTGAAGGCCAAAACAGAAAAGAAGGACTTGCAAACACGCTGAAATGGAGACAACATCAAAGGAATTGCAATTGGAGGAGAAAAAAAGAAAATTTGGGAAATGTAGTGACTCTTAGAAACTGGCCTGGGGTTTTAGCAGGTGCAGTGCAAAGGACCAAAAGATGCCAAAACTAAGCTCACAGATGTTGCAAAAGCAGGGGAAAAAGTCAAGGAGGAAGAGAGAACTTAGGGGGCAAGATATGAGGGACATGGCATGAACCCTTCAGAAAACAACCAAAAAAAGAAAAAAATCTTTCCCAAAGTCAAAGCCATCAAAAGGCATGGCCTGCCATCAAGTGCAGGGACATGCACCAAAGATTCCTCTATTGGTCCCCATTGAAATCGCAAGATTCCTTTTCCCTTCCCGAAAGGAAATGAAATTTCCTTTCGGGAAGGGAAAAGGAATCTTGCGAATCCCAAAAGATAGGCTTACAAACACTCTGGAAAGGAGATAAGTTCAAATGAAATGCAATTGAAAAAAGCAGAAAATTGGGAATTTTAGTCTCTTCAAAAAATAGGGTGTGAGTAAATCAGCTGCATTGCAAAGGACCAAAAGGTGCCAAAACTAAGCTCACAGATGTTGCAAAAGCAGGGGAAAAAGTCAAGGAGGAAGACACAACTTAGGGGGCAAGATATGAGGAACATGGCATGAATACTCAAAATATTAAAAAAAAAAAAAAGAAAAAATCTTTCCCAAAGTCAAAGCCATCAAAATGCAGGCAGGCCATACGCCACCAAGGGCAGGCACATGCAGCAAAGCTTGCCAAAATTAATCCCCACTGAAGGCCAAAACAGAAAAGAAGGAGCTACAAACACGCTGGAAAGGAGTCAACATCAAAGGAATTGCAATTGGAGGAGAAAAAAAAAAAATTTGGGAAATTAAGTGTCTATAAGAAAATGGCCTGGGTTTATATCAGGTGCAGTGCAAAGGACCAAAAGGTGCCAAAACTAAGCTCACAGATGTTGCAAAAGCAGGGGAAAAAGTCAAGGAGGAAGACTCAACTTAGGGGGCAAGATGAGAGGGACATGGCATGAACACTTAAAATAATAAAAAAAAAAAAAGAAAAAATCTTTCCCAAAGTCAAAGCCATCAAAATGCAGGCAGGCCATACGCCACCAAGGGCAGGAACATGCAGCAAAGCTTGCCGAAATTGATCCCCACTGAAGGCCAAAACAGAAAAGAAGGACCTACAAACACGCTGGAATGGAGACAACATCAAAGGAATTGCAATTGGAGGAGAAAAATGAAAATTTGGGAAATTTAGTGACTCTAAGAAAATGGCCCGGGGTTTTATCAGGTGCAGTGCAAAGGACCAAAAGGTACCAAAACTAAGCTCACAGATGTTGCAAAAGAATGGGAAAAAGTCAAGGAGGAAGACAGAACTTAGGGGGCAAGATATGAGGGACATGGAATGAACCCTTCAGAAAACAACCAAAAAAAGAAAAAAATCTTTCCCAAAGTCAAAGCCATCAAAAGGCATGGCCTGCCATCAAGTGCAGGGACATGCACCAAAAATTCCTCTATTGGTCCCCATTGAAATCGCAAGATTCCTTTTCCCTTCCCGAAAGGAAATGAAATTTCCTTTCGGGAAGGGAAAAGGAATCTTGCGAATCCCAAAAGAAAGGCTTACAAACACTCTGGAAAGGAGATAAGTTCAAATGAAATGCAATTGAAAAAAGCAGAAAATTGGGAATTTTAGTCTCTTCAAAAAATAGGCTGTGAGGAAATCAGCTGCATTTCAAAGACCAAAAGGTGCCAAAACTTAGCTCACAGATGTTGCAAAAGCAGGGGAAAAAGTCAAGGAGGAAGACACAACTTAGGGGGCAAGATATGAGGAACATGGCATGAATACTCAAAATATTAAAAAAAAAAAAAAGAAAAAATCTTTCCCAAAGTCAAAGCCATCAAAATGCAGGCAGGCCATACGCCACCAAGGGCAGGCACATGCAGCAAAGCTTGCCAAAATTGATCCCCACTGAAGGCCAAAACAGAAAAGAAGGACTTGCAAACACGCTGGAATTGAGACAACATCAAAGGAATTGCAATTGGAGGAGAAAAAAAGAAAATTTGGGAAATTTAGTGACTCTAAGAAAATGGCCCGGGGTTTTATCAGGTGCAGTGGAAAGGACCAAAAGGTGCAAAAACTAAGCTCACAGATGTTGCAAAAGCTGGGGAAAAAGTCAAGGAGGAAGACACAACTTAGGGGGCAAGATATGAGGGAGATGGCATGAATACTTAAAACAAACAACAAAAAAAAAAATAGAAAAAATTTTTCCCAAAGTCAAAGCCATCAAAATGCAGGCAGGCCATAGGCCACCAAGGGCAGGCACATGCAGCAAAGCTTGCCAAAATTGATCCCCACTGAAGGCCAAAACAGAAAAGAAGGACTTGCAAACACGCTGAAATGGAGACAACATCAAAGGAATTGCAATTGGAGGAGAAAAAAAGAAAATTTGGGAAATGTAGTGACTCTTAGAAACTGGCCTGGGTTTTAGCAGGTGCAGTGCAAAGGACCAAAAGATGCCAAAACTAAGCTCACAGATGTTGCAAAAGCAGGGGAAAAAGTCAAGGAGGAAGAGAGAACTTAGGGGGCAAGATATGAGGGACATGGCATGAACACTTCAGAAAACAACCAAAAAAAGAAAAAAATCTTTCCCAAAGTCAAAGCCATCAAAAGGCATGGCCTGCCATCAAGTGCAGGGACATGCACCAAAGATTCCTCTATTGGTCCCCTTTGAAATCGCAAGATTCCTTTTCCCTTCCCGAAAGGAAATGAAATTTCCTTTCGGGAAGGGAAAAGGAATCTTGCGAATCCCAAAAGATAGGCTTACAAACACTCTGGAAAGGAGATAAGTTCAAATGAAATGCAATTGAAAAAAGCAGAAAATCGGGACTTATCGTCTCTTCAAAAAATAGGCTGTGAGGAAATCAGCTGCATTGCAAAGGACCAAAAGGTGCCAAAACTAAGCTCACAAATGTTGCAAAAGCAGGGGAAAAACTCAAGGAGGAAGACACAACTTAGGGGGCAAGATGTGAGGGACATGGCATGAATACTTACAATAATAAAAAAAAAAAAAGAAAAAATCTTTCCCAAAGTCAAAGCCACCAAAATGCAGGCAGGCCATACGCCACCAAAGGCAGGCACATGCAGCAAAGCTTGCCAAAATTGATCCCCACTGAAGGCCAAAACAGAAAAGAAGGACTTTCAAACACGCTGGAATGGAGACAACATCAAAGGAATTGCAATTGGAGGAGAAAAAAAAAAAATTTGGGAAATTAAGTGTCTATAAGAAAATGGCCTGGGTTTATATCATGTGCAGTGCAAAGGACCAAAGATGCCAAAACTAAGCTCACAGATGTTGCAAAAGCAGGGGAAAAAGTCAAGGAGGAAGACACAACTTAGGGGGCAAGATATGAGGGACATGGCATGAACACTTCAGAAAACAACCAAAAAAAGAAAAAAATCTTTCCCAAAGTCAAAGCCATCAAAAGGCATTGCCTGCCATGAAGTGCAGGGACATGCGCCAAAGATTCCTCTATTGGTCCCCATTGAAATCGCAAGATTCCTTTTCCCTTCCCGAAAGGAAATGAAATTTCCTTTCGGGAAGGGAAAAGGAATCTTGCGGGTCCCAAAAGAAAGGCTTACAAACACTCTGGAAAGGAGATAGGATCAAATGAAATGCAATTGAAAAAAGCAGAAAATTGGGAATTTTAGTCTCTTCAAAAAATAGGATGTGAGGAAATCAGCTGCATTGCAAAGGACCAAAAGGTGCCAAAACTAAGCTCACAGATGTTGCAAAAGCAGGGGAAAAAGTCAAGGAGGAAGACTCAACTTAGGGGGCAAGATGAGAGGGACATGGCATGAATACTCTAAAATAATAAAAAAAAAAAAAGAAAAAATCTTTCCCAAAGTCAAAGCCATCAAAATGCAGGCAGGCCATACGCCACCAAGGGCAGGCACATGCAGCAAATCTTGCCAAAATTGATCCCCACTGAAGGCCAAAACAGAAAAGAAGGACCTACAAACACGCTGGAATGGAGACAACATCAAAGGAATTGCAATTGCAGGAGAAAAATGAAAATTTGGGAAATTTAGTGACTCTAAGAAAATGGCCCGGGGGTTTATCAGGTGCAGTGCAAAGGACCAAAAGGTACCAAAACTAAGCTCACAGATGTTGCAAAAGCAGGGGAAAAAGTCAAGGAGGAAGGCACAACTTAGGGGGCAAGATATGAGGGACATGGCATGAACCCTTCAGAAAACAACCAAAAAAAGAAAAAATCTTTCCCAAAGTCAAAGCCATCAAAAGGCATGGCCTGCCATCAAGTGCAGGAACATGCACCAAAGATTCCTCTATTGGTCCCCATTGAAATCGCAAGATTCCTTTCCCCTTCCCGAAAGGAAATGAATTTTCCTTTCGGGAAGGGACAAGGAATCTTGCGAATTCCAAAAAAAGGCTTACAAACACTCTGGAAAGGAGATAGGTTCAAATGAATTGCAATTGAAAAAAGCAGAAAATTGGGAATTTTAGACTCTTCAAAAAATAGGCTGTGAGGAATTCAGCTGCATTGCAAAGGACCAAAAGGTGCCAAAACTTACCTCAGAGATGTTGCAAAAGCAGGGCAAAAAGTCAAGGAGGAAGACACAACTTAGGGGGCAAGATATGAGGGACATGGCATGAATACTCTAAAATAATAAAAAAGAAAAAGAAAAAATCTTTCCCAAAGTCAAAGCCATCAAAATGCAGGCAGGCCATACGCCAGCAAGTGCAGACACATGCAGCAAAGTTTTCCAAAATTGATCCCCACTGTAGGCCAAAACAGAAAAGAAGGACCTACAAACACGCTGGAAAGGAGTCAACATCAAAGGAATTGCAATTGGAGGAGAAAATGAAAATTTTGGAAATTTAGTGACTCTAAGAAACTGGCCTGGATTTATATCAGGTGCAGTGCAAAGGACCAAAAGATGCCAAAACTAAGCTCACAGATGTTGCAAAAGCAGGGGAAAAAGTCAAGGAGGAAGACACAACTTAGGGGGCAAGATGTGAGGGACATGGCATGAATACTTAAAATAATAAAAAAAAAAAAGTAAAAATCTTTCCCAAAGTCAAAGCCATCAAAATGCAGGCAGGCCATACGCCACCAAGGGCAGGCACATGCAGCAAAGCTTGCCAAAATTGATCCCCACTGAAGGCCAAAACAGAAAAGAAGGACTTGCAAACACGCTGTAATTGAGACAACATCAAAGGAATTGCAATTGGAGGAGAAAAAAAGAAAATTTGGGAAATTTAGTGACTCTAAGAAAATGGCCCGGGGTTTTATCAGGTGCAGTGGAAAGGACCAAAAGGTGCAAAAACTAAGCTCACAGATGTTGCAAAAGCAGGGGAAAAAGTCAAGGAGGAAGACACTACTTAGGGGGCAAGATATGAAGGACATGGCATGAATACTTAAAACAAACAAAAAAAAAATAGAAAAAATCTTTCCCAAAGTCAAAGCCATCAAAATGCAGGCAGGCCATATGCCACCAAGGGCAGGCACATGCAGCAAAGCTTGCCAAAATTGATCCCCACTGAAGGCCAAAACAGAAAAGAAGGACTTGCAAACACGCTGAAATGGAGACAACATCAAAGGAATTGCAATTGGAGGAGAAAAAAAGAAAATTTGGGAAATGTAGTGACTCTTAGAAACTGGCCTGGGGTTTTAGCAGGTGCAGTGCAAAGGACCAAAAGATGCCAAAACTAAGCTCACAGATGTTGCAAAAGCAGGGGAAAAAGTCAAGGAGGAAGAGAGAACTTAGGGGGCAAGATATGAGGGACATGGCATGAACCCTTCAGAAAACAACCAAAAAAAGAAAAAAATCTTTCCCAAAGTCAAAGCCATCAAAAGGCATGGCCTGCCATCAAGTGCAGGGACATGCACCAAAGATTCCTCTATTGGTCCCCATTGAAATCGCAAGATTCCTTTTCCCTTCCCGAAAGGAAATGAAATTTCCTTTCGGGAAGGGAAAAGGAATCTTGCGAATCCCAAAAGATAGGCTTACAAACACTCTGGAAAGGAGATAAGTTCAAATGAAATGCAATTGAAAAAAGCAGAAAATTGGGAATTTTAGTCTCTTCAAAAAATAGGGTGTGAGTAAATCAGCTGCATTGCAAAGGACCAAAAGGTGCCAAAACTAAGCTCACAGATGTTGCAAAAGCAGGGGAAAAAGTCAAGGAGGAAGACACAACTTAGGGGGCAAGATATGAGGGACATGGCATGAATACTCTAAAATAATAAAAAAATAAAAAAAGAAGAAATCTTTCCCAAAGTCAAAGCCATCAAAATGCAGGCAGGCCATACGCCACCAAGGGCAGGCACATGCAGCAAAGCTTGCCAAAATTAATCCCCACTGAAGGCCAAAACAGAAAAGAAGGAGCTACAAACACGCTGGAAAGGAGTCAACATCAAAGGAATTGCAATTGGAGGAGAAAAAAAAAAAATTTGGGAAATTAAGTGTCTATAAGAAAATGGCCTGGGTTTATATCAGGTGCAGTGCAAAGGACCAAAAGGTGCCAAAACTAAGCTCACAGATGTTGCAAAAGCAGGGGAAAAAGTCAAGGAGGAAGACTCAACTTAGGGGGCAAGATGAGAGGGACATGGCATGAACACTTAAAATAATAAAAAAAAAAAAAGAAAAAATCTTTCCCAAAGTCAAAGCCATCAAAATGCAGGCAGGCCATACGCCACCAAGGGCAGGAACATGCAGCAAAGCTTGCCGAAATTGATCCCCACTGAAGGCCAAAACAGAAAAGAAGGACCTACAAACACGCTGGAATGGAGACAACATCAAAGGAATTGCAATTGGAGGAGAAAAATGAAAATTTGGGAAATTTAGTGACTCTAAGAAAATGGCCCGGGGTTTTATCAGGTGCAGTGCAAAGGACCAAAAGGTACCAAAACTAAGCTCACAGATGTTGCAAAAGCAGGGGAAATAGTCAAGGAGGAAGGCACAACTTAGGGGGCAAGATATGAGGGACATGGCATAAACCCTTCAGAAAACAACCAAAAAAAGAAAAAATCTTTCCCAAAGTCAAAGCCATCAAAAGGCATGGCCTGCCATTAAGTGCAGGAACATGCACCAAAGATTCCTCTATTGGTCCCCATTGAAATCGCAAGATTCCTTTTCCCTTCCCGAAAGGAAATGAAATTTCCTTTCAGGAAGGGAAAAGGAATCTTGCGAATCCCAAAAAAAGGCTTACAAACACTCTGGAAAGGAGATAGGTTCAAATGAATTGCAATTGAAAAAAGCAGAAAATTGGGAATTTTAGTCTCTTCAAAAAATAGGCTGTGAGGAAATCAGCTGCATTGCAAAGGACCAAAAGGTGCCAAAACTTAGCTCACAGATGTTGCAAAAGCAGGGGAAAAAGTCAAGGAGGAAGACACAACTTAGAGGGCAAGATATGAGGGACATGGCATGAATACTCTAAAATATTAAAAAAAAAAAAGAAAAAATCTTTACCAAAGTCAAAGCCATCAAAATGCAGGCAGGCCATACGCCACCAAGGGCAGGCACATGCAGCAAAGTTTTCCAAAATTGATCCCCACTGAAGGCCAAATAGAAAAGAAGTACCTACAAACACGCTGGAAAGGAGTCAACATCAAAGGAATTGCAATTGGAGGAGAAAAAAAGAAAATTTGGGAAATTAAGTGACTCTAAGAAAATGGCCTGGATTTATATCAGGTGCAGTGCAAAGGACCAAAAGGTGCCAAAACTAAGCTCACAGATGTTGCAAAAGCAGGGGAAAAAGTCAAGGAGGAAGACACAACTTAGGGGGCAAGATGTGAGGGACATGGCATGAATACTTAAAATAATAAAAAAAAAAAAGAAAAAAACTTTCCCAAAGTCAAAGCCATCAAAATGCAGGCAGGCCATACGCCACCAAGGGCAGGCACATGCAGCAAAGCTTGCCAAAATTGATCCCCACTGAAGGCCAAAACAGAAAAGAAGGACTTGCAAACACGCTGGAATGGAGACAACATCAAAGGAATTGCAATTGGAGGAGAAAAAAAGAAAATTTGGGAAATGTAGTGACTCTAAGAAACTGGCCTGGGGTTTTAGCAGGTGCAGTGCAAAGGACCAAAAGGTGCCAAAATTAAGCTCACAGATGTTGCAAAAGCAGGGGAAAAAGTCAAGGAGGAAGACAGAACTTAGGGGGCAAAATATGAGGGACATGGCATGAATACTTAGAACAAACAAAAAAAAATAATAGAAAAAATCTTTCCCAAAGTCAAAGCCATCAAAATGCAGGCAGGCCATACGCCACCAAGGGCAGGCACATGCAGCAAAGCTTGCCAAAATTGATCCCCACTGAAGGCCAAAACAGAAAAGAAGGACTTGCAAACACGCTGGAATGGAGAAAACATCAAAGGAATTGCAATTGGAGGAGAAAAAAAGAAAATTTGGGAAATGTAGTGACTCTAAGAAACCGGCCTGGGGTTTTAGCAGGTGCAGTGCAAAGGACCAAAAGGTGCCAAAACTAAGCTCACAGATATTGCAAAAGAATGGGAAAAAGTCAAGGAGGAAGACAGAACTTAGGGGGCAAGATATGAGGGACATGGAATGAACCCTTCAGAAAACAACCAAAAAAAGAAAAAAATCTTTCCCAAAGTCAAAGCCATCAAAAGGCATGGCCTGCCATCAAGTGCAGGGACATGCACCAAAAATTCCTCTATTGGTCCCCATTGAAATCGCAAGATTCCTTTTCCCTTCCCGAAAGGAAATGAAATTTCCTTTCGGGAAGGGAAAAGGAATCTTGCGAATCCCAAAAGAAAGGCTTACAAACACTCTGGAAAGGAGATAAGTTCAAATGAAATGCAATTGAAAAAAGCAGAAAATTGGGAATTTTAGTCTCTTCAAAAAATAGGCTGTGAGGAAATCAGCTGCATTTCAAAGACCAAAAGGTGCCAAAACTTAGCTCACAGATGTTGCAAAAGCAGGGGAAAAAGTCAAGGAGGAAGACACAACTTAGGGGGCAAGATATGAGGAACATGGCATGAATACTCAAAATATTAAAAAAAAAAAAAAGAAAAAATCTTTCCCAAAGTCAAAGCCATCAAAATGCAGGCAGGCCATACGCCACCAAGGGCAGGCACATGCAGCAAAGCTTGCCAAAATTGATCCCCACTGAAGGCCAAAACAGAAAAGAAGGACTTGCAAACACGCTGGAATTGAGACAACATCAAAGGAATTGCAATTGGAGGAGAAAAAAAGAAAATTTGGGAAATTTAGTGACTCTAAGAAAATGGCCCGGGGTTTTATCAGGTGCAGTGGAAAGGACCAAAAGGTGCAAAAACTAAGCTCACAGATGTTGCAAAAGCTGGGGAAAAAGTCAAGGAGGAAGACACAACTTAGGGGGCAAGATGTGAGGGACATGGCATGAATACTCTAAAATAATAAAAAAAAAAAAAAGAAAAAATCTTTCCCAAAGTCAAAGCCATCAAAATGCAGGCAGGCCATACGCCACCAAGGGCAGGCACACGCAGCAAAGCTTGCCAAAATTGATCCCCACTGAAGGCCAAAACAGAAAAGAAGGACCTACAAACACGCTGGAAAGGAGTCAACATCAAAGGAATTGCAATTGGAGGAGAAAAAAAGAAAATTTGGGAAATTTAGTGACTCTGAGAAAATGGCCTGGATTTATATCAGGTGCAGTGCAAAGGACCAAAAGGTGCCAAAACTAAGCTCACAGATGTTGCAAAATCAGGGGAAAAAGTCAAGGAGGAAGACACAACTTAGGGGGCAAGATGTGAGGGACATGGCATGAATACTTAAAATAATAAAAAAAAAAAAGAAAAAAACTTTCCCAAAGTCAAAGCCATCAAAATGCAGGCAGGCCATACGCCACCAAGGGCAGGCACATGCAGCAAAGCTTGCCAAAATTGATCCCCACTGAAGGCCAAAAGAGAAAAGAAGGACCTACAAACACGCTGGAAAGGAGTCAACATCAAAGGAATTGCAATTGGAGGAGAAAAAAAGAAAATTTGGGAAATTTAGTGACTCTGAGAAAATGGCCTGGATTTATATCAGGTGCAGTGCAAAGGACCAAAAGGTGCCAAAACTAAGCTCACAGATGTTGCAAAAGCAGGGGAAAAAGTCAAGGAGGAAGAGAGAACTTAGGGGGCAAGATATGAGGGACATGGCATGAACACTTCAGAAAACAACCAAAAAAAGAAAAAAATCTTTCCCAAAGTCAAAGCCATCAAAAGGCATGGCCTGCCATCAAGTGCAGGGACATGCACCAAAGATTCCTCTATTGGTCCCCTTTGAAATCGCAAGATTCCTTTTCCCTTCCCGAAAGGAAATGAAATTTCCTTTCGGGAAGGGAAAAGGAATCTTGCGAATCCCAAAAGATAGGCTTACAAACACTCTGGAAAGGAGATAAGTTCAAATGAAATGCAATTGAAAAAAGCAGAAAATCGGGACTTATCGTCTCTTCAAAAAATAGGCTGTGAGGAAATCAGCTGCATTGCAAAGGACCAAAAGGTGCCAAAACTAAGCTCACAAATGTTGCAAAAGCAGGGGAAAAACTCAAGGAGGAAGACACAACTTAGGGGGCAAGATGTGAGGGACATGGCATGAATACTTACAATAATAAAAAAAAAAAAAGAAAAAATCTTTCCCAAAGTCAAAGCCACCAAAATGCAGGCAGGCCATACGCCACCAAGGGCAGGCACATGCAGCAAAGCTTGCCAAAATTGATCCCCACTGAAGGCCAAAACAGAAAAGAAGGACTTTCAAACACGCTGGAATGGAGACAACATCAAAGGAATTGCAATTGGAGGAGAAAAAAAAAAAATTTGGGAAATTAAGTGTCTATAAGAAAATGGCCTGGGTTTATATCAGGTGCAGTGCAAAGGACCAAAGATGCCAAAACTAAGCTGACAGATGTTGCAAAAGCAGGGGAAAAAGTCAAGGAGGAAGACTCAACTTAGGGGGCAAGATGAGAGGGACATGGCATGAACACTTAAAATAATAAAAAAAAAAAAGAAAAAATCTTTCCCAAAGTCAAAGCCATCAAAATGCAGGCAGGCCATACGCCACCAAGGGCAGGAACATGCAGCAAAGCTTGCCAAAATTGATCCCCACTGAAGGCCAAAAGAGAAAAGAAGGACCTACAAACACGCTGGAATGGAGACAACATCAAAGGAATTGCAATTGCAGGAGAAAAATGAAAATTTGGGAAATTTAGTGACTCTAAGAAAATGGCCCGGGGTTTTATCAGGTGCAGTGCAAAGGACCAAAAGGTACCAAAACTAAGCTCACAGATGTTGCAAAAGCAGGGGAAAAAGTCAAGGAGGAAGGCACAACTTAGGGGGCAAGATATGAGGGACATGGCATGAACCCTTCAGAAAACAACCAAAAAAAGAAAAAATCTTTCCCAAAGTCAAAGCCATCAAAAGGCATGGCCTGCCATCAAGTGCAGGAACATGCACCAAAGATTCCTCTATTGGTCCCCATTGAAATCGCAAGATTCCTTTCCCCTTCCCGAAAGGAAATGAAATTTCCTTTCGGGAAGGGACAAGGAATCTTGCGAATTCCAAAAAAAGGCTTACAAACACTCTGGAAAGGAGATAGGTTCAAATGAATTGCAATTGAAAAAAGCAGAAAATTGGGAATTTTAGACTCTTCAAAAAATAGGCTGTGAGGAATTCAGCTGCATTGCAAAGGACCAAAAGGTGCCAAAACTTAGCTCAGAGATGTTGCAAAAGCAGGGGAAAAAGTCAAGGAGGAAGACACAACTTAGGGGGCAAGATATGAGGGACATGGCATGAATACTCTAAAATAATAAAAAAGAAAAAGAAAAAATCTTTCCCAAAGTCAAAGCCATCAAAATGCAGGCAGGCCATACGCCAGCAAGTGCAGACACATGCAGCAAAGTTTTCCAAAATTGATCCCCACTGTAGGCCAAAACAGAAAAGAAGGACCTACAAACACGCTGGAAAGGAGTCAACATCAAAGGAATTGCAATTGGAGGAGAAAATGAAAATTTTGGAAATTTAGTGACTCTAAGAAACTGGCCTGGATTTATATCAGGTGCAGTGCAAAGGACCAAAAGATGCCAAAACTAAGCTCACAGATGTTGCAAAAGCAGGGGAAAAAGTCAAGGAGGAAGACACAACTTAGGGGGCAAGATGTGAGGGACATGGCATGAATACTTAAAATAATAAAAAAAAAAAAGAAAAAATCTTTCCCAAAGTCAAAGCCATCAAAATGCAGGCAGGCCATACGCCACCAAGGGCAGGCACATGCAGCAAAGCTTGCCAAAATTGATCCCCACTGAAGGCCAAAACAGAAAAGAAGGACTTGCAAACACGCTGTAATTGAGACAACATCAAAGGAATTGCAATTGGAGGAGAAAAAAAGAAAATTTGGGAAATTTAGTGACTCTAAGAAAATGGCCCGGGGTTTTATCAGGTGCAGTGGAAAGGACCAAAAGGTGCAAAAACTAAGCTCACAGATGTTGCAAAAGCAGGGGAAAAAGTCAAGGAGGAAGACACTACTTAGGGGGCAAGATATGAAGGACATGGCATGAATACTTAAAACAAACAAAAAAAAAATAGAAAAAATCTTTCCCAAAGTCAAAGCCATCAAAATGCAGGCAGGCCATATGCCACCAAGGGCAGGCACATGCAGCAAAGCTTGCCAAAATTGATCCCCACTGAAGGCCAAAACAGAAAAGAAGGACTTGCAAACACGCTGAAATGGAGACAACATCAAAGGAATTGCAATTGGAGGAGAAAAAAAGAAAATTTGGGAAATGTAGTGACTCTTAGAAACTGGCCTGGGGTTTTATCAGGTGCAGTGCAAAGGACCAAAAGATGCCAAAACTAAGCTCACAGATGTTGCAAAAGCAGGGGAAAAAGTCAAGGAGGAAGAGAGAACTTAGGGGGCAAGATATGAGGGACATGGCATGAACCCTTCAGAAAACAACCAAAAAAAGAAAAAAATCTTTCCCAAAGTCAAAGCCATCAAAAGGCATGGCCTGCCATCAAGTGCAGGGACATGCACCAAAGATTCCTCTATTGGTCCCCATTGAAATCGCAAGATTCCTTTTCCCTTCCCGGAAGGAAATGAAATTTCCTTTCGGGAAGGGAAAAGGAATCTTGCGAATCCCAAAAGATAGGCTTACAAACACTCTGGAAAGGAGATAAGTTCAAATGAAATGCAATTGAAAAAAGCAGAAAATTGGGAATTTTAGTCTCTTCAAAAAATAGGGTGTGAGTAAATCAGCTGCATTGCAAAGGACCAAAAGGTGCCAAAACTAAGCTCACAGATGTTGCAAAAGCAGGGGAAAAAGTCAAGGAGGAAGACACAACTTAGGGGGCAAGATATGAGGGACATGGCATGAATACTCTAAAATAATAAAAAAATAAAAAAAGAAGAAATCTTTCCCAAAGTCAAAGCCATCAAAATGCAGGCAGGCCATACGCCACCAAGGGCAGGCACATGCAGCAAAGCTTGCCAAAATTAATCCCCACTGAAGGCCAAAACAGAAAAGAAGGAGCTACAAACACGCTGGAAAGGAGTCAACATCAAAGGAATTGCAATTGGAGGAGAAAAAAAAAAAATTTGGGAAATTAAGTGTCTATAAGAAAATGGCCTGGGTTTATATCAGGTGCAGTGCAAAGGACCAAAAGGTGCCAAAACTAAGCTCACAGATGTTGCAAAAGCAGGGGAAAAAGTCAAGGAGGAAGACTCAACTTAGGGGGCAAGATGAGAGGGACATGGCATGAACACTTAAAATAATAAAAAAAAAAAAAGAAAAAATCTTTCCCAAAGTCAAAGCCATCAAAATGCAGGCAGGCCATACGCCACCAAGGGCAGGAACATGCAGCAAAGCTTGCCGAAATTTATCCCCACTGAAGGCCAAAACAGAAAAGAAGGACCTACAAACACGCTGGAATGGAGACAACATCAAAGGAATTGCAATTGGAGGAGAAAAATGAAAATTTGGGAAATTTAGTGACTCTAAGAAAATGGCCCGGGGTTTTATCAGGTGCAGTGCAAAGGACCAAAAGGTACCAAAACTAAGCTCACAGATGTTGCAAAAGCAGGGGAAATAGTCAAGGAGGAAGGCACAACTTAGGGGGCAAGATATGAGGGACATGGCATAAACCCTTCAGAAAACAACCAAAAAAAGAAAAAATCTTTCCCAAAGTCAAAGCCATCAAAAGTCATGGCCTGCCATTAAGTGCAGGAACATGCACCAAAGATTCCTCTATTGGTCCCCATTGAAATCGCAAGATTCCTTTTCCCTTCCCGAAAGGAAATGAAATTTCCTTTCAGGAAGGGAAAAGGAATCTTGCGAATCCCAAAAAAAGGCTTACAAACACTCTGGAAAGGAGATAAGTTCAAATGAATTGCAATTGAAAAAAGCAGAAAATTGGGAATTTTAGTCTCTTCAAAAAATAGGCTGTGAGGAAATCAGCTGCATTGCAAAGGACCAAAAGGTGCCAAAACTTAGCTCACAGATGTTGCAAAAGCAGGGGAAAAAGTCAAGGAGGAAGACACAACTTAGAGGGCAAGATATGTGGGACATGGCATGAATACTCTAAAATAATAAAAAAAAAAAAGAAAAAATCTTTCCCAAAGTCAAAGCCATCAAAATGCAGGCAGGCCATACGCCACCAAAGGCAGGCACATGCAGCAAAGTTTTCCAAAATTGATACCCACTGAAGGCCAAATAGAAAAGAAGTACCTACAAACACGCTGGAAAGGAGTCAACATCAAAGGAATTGCAATTGGAGGAGAAAAAAGAAAATTTGGGAAATGTAGTGACTCTAAGAAACTGGCCTGGGGTTTTAGCAGGTGCAGTGCAAAGGACCAAAAGGTGCCAAAATTAAGCTCACAGATGTTGCAAAAGCAGGGGAAAAAGTCAAGGAGGAAGACAGAACTTAGGGGGCAAAATATGAGGGACATGGCATGAATACTTAGAACAAACAAAAAAAAATAATAGAAAAAATCTTTCCCAAAGTCAAAGCCATCAAAATGCAGGCAGGCCATACGCCACCAAGGGCAGGCACATGCAGCAAAGCTTGCCAAAATTGATCCCCACTGAAGGCCAAAACAGAAAAGAAGGACTTGCAAACACGCTGGAATGGAGACAACATCAAAGGAATTGCAATTGGAGGAGAAAAAAAGAAAATTTGGGAAATGTAGTGACTCTAAGAAACCGGCCTGGGGTTTTAGCAGGTGCAGTGCAAAGGACCAAAAGGTGCCAAAATTAAGCTCACAGATGTTGCAAAAGCAGGGGAAAAAGTCAAGGAGGAAGACAGAACTTAGGGGGCAAGATATGAGGGACATGGCATGAATACTTAGAACAACCAAAAAAAAATAATAGAAAAAATCTTTCCCAAAGTCAAAGCCATCAAAATGCAGGCAGGCCATACGCCACCAAGGGCAGGCACATGCAGCAAAGCTTGCCAAAATTGATCCCCACTGAAGGCCAAAACAGAAAAGAAGGACTTGCAAACACGCTGGAATGGAGAAAACATCAAAGGAATTGCAATTGGAGGAGAAAAAAAGAAAATTTGGGAAATGTAGTGACTCTAAGAAACCGGCCTGGGGTTTTAGCAGGTGCAGTGCAAAGGACCAAAAGGTGCCAAAACTAAGCTCACAGATATTGCAAAAGAATGGGAAAAAGTCAAGGAGGAAGACAGAACTTAGGGGGCAAGATATGAGGGACATGGAATGAACCCTTCAGAAAACAACCAAAAAAAGAAAAAAATCTTTCCCAAAGTCAAAGCCATCAAAAGGCATGGCCTGCCATCAAGTGCAGGGACATGCACCAAAAATTCCTCTATTGGTCCCCATTGAAATCGCAAGATTCCTTTTCCCTTCCCGAAAGGAAATGAAATTTCCTTTCGGGAAGGGAAAAGGAATCTTGCGAATCCCAAAAGAAAGGCTTACAAACACTCTGGAAAGGAGATAAGTTCAAATGAAATGCAATTGAAAAAAGCAGAAAATTGGGAATTTTAGTCTCTTCAAAAAATAGGCTGTGAGGAAATCAGCTGCATTTCAAAGACCAAAAGGTGCCAAAACTTAGCTCACAGATGTTGCAAAAGCAGGGGAAAAAGTCAAGGAGGAAGACACAACTTAGGGGGCAAGATATGAGGAACATGGCATGAATACTCAAAATATTAAAAAGAAAAAAAAGAAAAAATCTTTCCCAAAGTCAAAGCCATCAAAATGCAGGCAGGCCATACGCCACCAAGGGCAGGCACATGCAGCAAAGCTTGCCAAAATTGATCCCCACTGAAGGCCAAAACAGAAAAGAAGGACTTGCAAACACGCTGGAATTGAGACAACATCAAAGGAATTGCAATTGGAGGAGAAAAAAAGAAAATTTGGGAAATTTAGTGACTCTGAGAAAATGGCCTGGATTTATATCAGGTGCAGTGCAAAGGACCAAAAGGTGCCAAAACTAAGCTCACAGATGTTGCAAAATCAGGGGAAAAAGTCAAGGAGGAAGACACTACTTAGGGGGCAAGATGTGAGGGACATGGCATGAATACTTAAAATAATAAAAAAAAAAAAGAAAAAAACTTTCCCAAAGTCAAAGCCATCAAAATGCAGGCAGGCCATACGCCACCAAGGGCAGGCACATGCAGCAAAGCTTGCCAAAATTGATCCCCACTGAAGGCCAAAACAGAAAAGAAGGACTTGCAAACACGCTGGAATTGAGACAACATCAAAGGAATTGCAATTGGAGGAGAAAAAAAGAAAATTTGGGAAATGTAGTGACTCTAAGAAACCGGCCTGGGGTTTTAGCAGGTGCAGTGCAAAGGACCAAAAGGTGCCAAAACTAAGCTCACAGATGTTGCAAAAGAATGGGAAAAAGTCAAGGAGGAAGACAGAACTTAGGGGGCAAGATATGAGGGACATGGAATGAACCCTTCAGAAAACAACCAAAAAAAGAAAAAAATCTTTCCCAAAGTCAAAGCCATCAAAAGGCATGGCCTGCCATCAAGTGCAGGGACATGCACCAAAAATTCCTCTATTGGTCCCCATTGAAATCGCAAGATTCCTTTTCCCTTCCCGAAAGGAAATGAAATTTCCTTTCGGGAAGGGAAAAAGAATCTTGCGAATCCCAAAAGAAAGGCTTACAAACACTCTGGAAAGGAGATAAGTTCAAATGAAATGCAATTGAAAAAAGCAGAAAATTGGGAATTTTAGTCTCTTCAAAAAATAGGCTGTGAGGAAATCAGCTGCATTTCAAAGAACAAAAGGTGCCAAAACTTAGCTCACAGATGTTGCAAAAGCAGGGGAAAAGTCAAGGAGGAAGACACAACTTAGGGGGCAAGATATGAGGAACATGGCATGAATACTCAAAATATTAAAAAAAAAAAAAAGAAAAAATCTTTCCCAAAGTCAAAGCCATCAAAATGCAGGCAGGCCATACGCCACCAAGGGCAGGCACATGCAGCAAAGCTTGCCAAAATTGATCCCCACTGAAGGCCAAAACAGAAAAGAAGGACTTGCAAACACGCTGGAATTGAGACAACATCAAAGGAATTGCAATTGGAGGAGAAAAAAAGAAAATTTGGGAAATTTAGTGACTCTAAGAAAATGGCCCGGGGTTTTATCAGGTGCAGTGGAAAGGACCAAAAGGTGCAAAAACTAAGCTCACAGATGTTGCAAAAGCAGGGGAAAAAGTCAAGGAGGAAGACACAACTTAGGGGGCAAGATATGAGGGAGATGGCATGAATACTTAAAACAAACAACAAAAAAAAAAATAGAAAAAATCTTTCCCAAAGTCAAAGCCATCAAAATGCAGGCAGGCCATAGGCCACCAAGGGCAGGCACATGCAGCAAAGCTTGCCAAAATTGATCCCCACTGAAGGCCAAAACAGAAAAGAAGGACTTGCAAACACGCTGAAATGGAGACAACATCAAAGGAATTGCAATTGGAGGAGAAAAAAAGAAAATTTGGGAAATGTAGTGACTCTTAGAAACTGGCCTGGGTTTTAGCAGGTGCAGTGCAAAGGACCAAAAGATGCCAAAACTAAGCTCACAGATGTTGCAAAAGCAGGGGAAAAAGTCAAGGAGGAAGAGAGAACTTAGGGGGCAAGATATGAGGGACATGGCATGAACACTTCAGAAAACAACCAAAAAAAGAAAAAAATCTTTCCCAAAGTCAAAGCCATCAAAAGGCATGGCCTGCCATCAAGTGCAGGGACATGCACCAAAGATTCCTCTATTGGTCCCCTTTGAAATCGCAAGATTCCTTTTCCCTTCCCGAAAGGAAATGAAATTTCCTTTCGGGAAGGGAAAAGGAATCTTGCGAATCCCAAAAGATAGGCTTACAAACACTCTGGAAAGGAGATAAGTTCAAATGAAATGCAATTGAAAAAAGCAGAAAATCGGGACTTATCGTCTCTTCAAAAAATAGGCTGTGAGTAAATCAGCTGCATTGCAAAGGACCAAAATGTGCCAAAACTAAGCTCACAAATGTTGCAAAAGCAGGGGAAAAACTCAAGGAGGAAGACACAACTTAGGGGGCAAGATGTGAGGGACATGGCATGAATACTTACAATAATAAAAAAAAAAAAAGAAAAAATCTTTCCCAAAGTCAAAGCCACCAAAATGCAGGCAGGCCATACGCCACCAAGGACAGGCACATGCAGCAAAGCTTGCCAAAATTGATCCCCACTGAAGGCCAAAACAGAAAAGAAGGACTTTCAAACACGCTGGAATGGAGACAACATCAAAGGAATTGCAATTGGAGGAGAAAAAAAAAAAATTTGGGAAATTAAGTGTCTATAAGAAAATGGCCTGGGTTTATATCAGGTGCAGTGCAAAGGACCAAAGATGCCAAAACTAAGCTGACAGATGTTGCAAAAGCAGGGGAAAAAGTCAAGGAGGAAGACTCAACTTAGGGGGCAAGATGAGAGGGACATGGCATGAACACCTAAAATAATAAAAAAAAAAAAGAAAAAATCTTTCCCAAAGTCAAAGCCATCAAAATGCAGGCAGGCCATACGCCACCAAGGGCAGGAACATGCAGCAAAGCTTGCCAAAATTGATCCCCACTGAAGGCCAAAACAGAAAAGAAGGACCTACAAACACGCTGGAATGGAGACAACATCAAAGGAATTGCAATTGCAGGAGAAAAATGAAAATTTGGGAAATTTAGTGACTCTAAGAAAATGGCCCGGGGTTTTATCAGGTGCAGTGCAAAGGACCAAAAGGTACCAAAACTAAGCTCACAGATGTTGCAAAAGCAGGGGAAATAGTCAAGGAGGAAGGCACAACTTAGGGGGCAAGATATGAGGGACATGGCATAAACCCTTCAGAAAACAACCAAAAAAAGAAAAAATCTTTCCCAAAGTCAAAGCCATCAAAAGGCATGGCCTGCCATTAAGTGCAGGGACATGCACCAAAGATTCCTCTATTGGTCCCCATTGAAATCGCAAGATTCCTTTTCCCTTCCCGAAAGGAAATGAAATTTCCTTTCGGGAAGGGAAAAGGAATCTTGCGAATCCAAAAAAAAGGCTTACAAACACTCTGGAAAGGAGATAGGTTCAAATGAATTGCAATTGAAAAAAGCAGAAAATTGGGAATTTTAGACTCTTGAAAAAATAGGCTGTGAGGAAATCAGCTGCATTGCAAAGGACCAAAAGGTGCCAAAACTTAGCTCACAGATGTTGCAAAAGCAGGGGAAAAAGTCAAGGAGGAAGACACAACTTAGGGGGCAAGATATGAGGGACATGGCATGAATACTCTAAAATAATAAAAAAAAAAAAGAAAAAATCTTTCCCAAAGTCAAAGCCATCAAAATGCAGGCAGGCCATACGCCACCAAGGGCAGGCACATGCAGCAAAGCTTGCCAAAATTGATCCCCACTGAAGGCCAAAACAGAAAAGAAGGACCTACAAACACGCTGGAATGGAGACAACATCAAAGGAATTGCAATTGGAGGAGAAAAAAAGAAAATTTGGGAAATTTAGTGACTCTAAGAAAATGGCCTGGGTTTATATCAGGTGCAGTGCAAAGGACCAAAAGGTGCCAAAACTAAGCTCACAGATGTTGCAAAATCAGGGGAAAAAGTCAAGGAGGAAGACACAACTTAGGGGGCAAGATGTGAGGGACATGGCATGAATACTTAAAATAATAAAAAAAAAAAAGAAAAAAACTTTCCCAAAGTCAAAGCCATCAAAATGCAGGCAGGCCATACGCCACCAAGGGCAGGCACATGCAGCAAAGCTTGCCAAAATTGATCCCCACTGAAGGCCAAAACAGAAAAGAAGGACTTGCAAACACGCTGGAATGGAGACAACATCAAAGGAATTGCAATTGGAGGAGAAAAAAAGAAAATTTGGGAAATGTAGTGACTCTAAGAAACCGGCCTGGGGTTTTAGCAGGTGCAGTGCAAAGGACCAAAAGGTGCCAAAACTAAGCTCACAGATGTTGCAAAAGAATGGGAAAAAGTCAAGGAGGAAGACAGAACTTAGGGGGCAAGATATGAGGGACATGGAATGAACCCTTCAGAAAACAACCAAAAAAAGAAAAAAATCTTTCCCAAAGTCAAAGCCATCAAAAGGCATGGCCTGCCATCAAGTGCAGGGACATGCACCAAAGATTCCTCTATTGGTCCCCATTGAAATCGCAAGATTCCTTTTCCCTTCCCGAAAGGAAATGAAATTTCCTTTCGGGAAGGGAAAAGGAATCTTGCGAATCCCAAAAGAAAGGCTTACAAACACTCTGGAAAGGAGATAAGTTCAAATGAAATGCAATTGAAAAAAGCAGAAAATTGGGAATTTTAGTCTCTTCAAAAAATAGGCTGTGAGGAAATCAGCTACATTTCAAAGACCAAAAGGTGCCAAAACTTAGCTCACAGATGTTGCAAAAGCAGGGGAAAAAGTCAAGGAGGAAGACACAACTTAGGGGGAAAGATATGAGGAACATGGCATGAATACTCAAAATATTAAAAAAAAAAAAATAGGAAAAATCTTTCCCAAAGTCAAAGCCATCAAAATGCAGGCAGGCCATACGCCACCAAGGGCAGGCACATGCACAAAGCTTGCCAAAATTGATCCCCACTGAAGGCCAAAACAGAAAAGAAGTACCTACAAACACGCTGGAAAGGAGTCAACATCAAAGGAATTGCAATTGGAGGAGAAAAAAAGAAAATTTGGGAAATTAAGTGACTCTAAGAAAATGGCCTGGATTTATATCAGGTGCAGTGCAAAGGACCAAAAGGTGCCAAAACTTAGCTCACAGATGTTGCAAAAGCAGGGGAAAAAGTCAAGGAGGAAGACACAACTTAGGGGGCAAGATATGAGGAACATGGCATGAATACTCAAAATATTAAAAAAAAAAAAAAGAAAAAATCTTTCCCAAAGTCAAAGCCATCAAAATGCAGGCAGGCCATACGCCACCAAGGGCAGGCACATGCAGCAAAGCTTGCCAAAATTGATCCCCACTGAAGGCCAAAACAGAAAAGAAGGACTTGCAAACACGCTGGAATTGAGACAACATCAAAGGAATTGCAATTGGAGGAGAAAAAAAGAAAATTTGGGAAATTTAGTGACTCTAAGAAAATGGCCCGGGGTTTTATCAGGTGCAGTGGAAAGGACCAAAAGGTGCAAAAACTAAGCTCACAGATGTTGCAAAAGCAGGGGAAAAAGTCAAGGAGGAAGACACAACTTAGGGGGCAAGATATGAGGGAGATGGCATGAATACTTAAAACAAACAACAAAAAAAAAAATAGAAAAAATCTTTCCCAAAGTCAAAGCCATCAAAATGCAGGCAGGCCATAGGCCACCAAGGGCAGGCACATGCAGCAAAGCTTGCCAAAATTGATCCCCACTGAAGGCCAAAACAGAAAAGAAGGACTTGCAAACACGCTGAAATGGAGACAACATCAAAGGAATTGCAATTGGAGGAGAAAAAAAGAAAATTTGGGAAATGTAGTGACTCTTAGAAACTGGCCTGGGTTTTAGCAGGTGCAGTGCAAAGGACCAAAAGATGCCAAAACTAAGCTCACAGATGTTGCAAAAGCAGGGGAAAAAGTCAAGGAGGAAGAGAGAACTTAGGGGGCAAGATATGAGGGACATGGCATGAACACTTCAGAAAACAACCAACAAAAGAAAAAAATCTTTCCCAAAGTCAAAGCCATCAAAAGGCATGGCCTGCCATCAAGTGCAGGGACATGCACCAAAGATTCCTCTATTGGTCCCCTTTGAAATCGCAAGATTCCTTTTCCCTTCCCGAAAGGAAATGAAATTTCCTTTCGGGAAAGGAAAAGGAATCTTGCGAATCCCAAAAGATAGGCTTACAAACACTCTGGAAAGGAGATAAGTTCAAATGAAATGCAATTGAAAAAAGCAGAAAATCGGGACTTATCGTCTCTTCAAAAAATAGGGTGTGAGTAAATCAGCTGCATTGCAAAGGACCAAAATGTGCCAAAACTAAGCTCACAAATGTTGCAAAAGCAGGGGAAAAACTCAAGGAGGAAGACACAACTTAGGGGGCAAGATGTGAGGGACATGGCATGAATACTTACAATAATAAAAAAAAAAAAAGAAAAAATCTTTCCCAAAGTCAAAGCCACCAAAATGCAGGCAGGCCATACGCCACCAAGGACAGGCACATGCAGCAAAGCTTGCCAAAATTGATCCCCACTGAAGGCCAAAACAGAAAAGAAGGACTTTCAAACACGCTGGAATGGAGACAACATCAAAGGAATTGCAATTGGAGGAGAAAAAAAAAAAAATTTGGGAAATTAAGTGTCTATAAGAAAATGGCCTGGGTTTATATCAGGTGCAGTGCAAAGGACCAAAGATGCCAAAACTAAGCTGACAGATGTTGCAAAAGCAGGGGAAAAAGTCAAGGAGGAAGACTCAACTTAGGGGGCAAGATGAGAGGGACATGGAATGAACACCTAAAATAATAAAAAAAAAAAAGAAAAAATCTTTCCCAAAGTCAAAGCCATCAAAATGCAGGCAGGCCATACGCCACCAAGGGCAGGAACATGCAGCAAAGCTTGCCAAAATTGATCCCCACTGAAGGCCAAAACAGAAAAGAAGGACCTACAAACACGCTGGAATGGAGACAACATCAAAGGAATTGCAATTGCAGGAGAAAAATGAAAATTTGGGAAATTTAGTGACTCTAAGAAAATGGCCCGGGGTTTTATCAGGTGCAGTGCAAAGGACCAAAAGGTACCAAAACTAAGCTCACAGATGTTGCAAAAGCAGGGGAAATAGTCAAGGAGGAAGGCACAACTTAGGGGGCAAGATATGAGGGACATGGCATAAACCCTTCAGAAAACAACCAAAAAAAGAAAAAATCTTTCCCAAAGTCAAAGCCATCAAAAGGCATGGCCTGCCATTAAGTGCAGGAACATGCACCAAAGATTCCTCTATTGGTCCCCATTGAAATCGCAAGATTCCTTTTCCCTTCCCGAAAGGAAATGAAATTTCCTTTCGGGAAGGGAAAAGGAATCTTGCGAATCCAAAAAAAAGGCTTACAAACACTCTGGAAAGGAGATAGGTTCAAATGAATTGCAATTGAAAAAAGCAGAAAATTGGGAATTTTAGACTCTTGAAAAAATAGGCTGTGAGGAAATCAGCTGCATTGCAAAGGACCAAAAGGTGCCAAAACTTAGCTCACAGATGTTGCAAAAGCAGGGGAAAAAGTCAAGGAGGAAGACACAACTTAGGGGGCAAGATATGAGGGACATGGCATGAATACTCTAAAATAATAAAAAAAAAAAAGAAAAAATCTTTCCCAAAGTCAAAGCCATCAAAATGCAGGCAGGCCATACGCCACCAAGGGCAGGCACATGCAGCAAAGCTTGCCAAAATTGATCCCCACTGAAGGCCAAAACAGAAAAGAAGGACCTACAAACACGCTGGAATGGAGACAACATCAAAGGAATTGCAATTGGAGGAGAAAAAAAGAAAATTTGGGAAATTTAGTGACTCTAAGAAAATGGCCTGGGTTTATATCAGGTGCAGTGCAAAGGACCAAAAGGTGCCAAAACTAAGCTCACAGATGTTGCAAAATCAGGGGAAAAAGTCAAGGAGGAAGACACAACTTAGGGGGCAAGATGTGAGGGACATGGCATGAATACTTAAAATAATAAAAAAAAAAAAGAAAAAAACTTTCCCAAAGTCAAAGCCATCAAAATGCAGGCAGGCCATACGCCACCAAGGGCAGGCACATGCAGCAAAGCTTGCCAAAATTGATCCCCACTGAAGGCCAAAACAGAAAAGAAGGACTTGCAAACACGCTGGAATTGAGACAACATCAAAGGAATTGCAATTGGAGGAGAAAAAAAGAAAATTTGGGAAATGTAGTGACTCTAAGAAACCGGCCTGGGGTTTTAGCAGGTGCAGTGCAAAGGACCAAAAGGTGCCAAAACTAAGCTCACAGATGTTGCAAAAGAATGGGAAAAAGTCAAGGAGGAAGACAGAACTTAGGGGGCAAGATATGAGGGACATGGAATGAACCCTTCAGAAAACAACCAAAAAAAGAAAAAAATCTTTCCCAAAGTCAAAGCCATCAAAAGGCATGGCCTGCCATCAAGTGCAGGGACATGCACCAAAGATTCCTCTATTGGTCCCCATTGAAATCGCAAGATTCCTTTTCCCTTCCCGAAAGGAAATGAAATTTCCTTTCGGGAAGGGAAAAGGAATCTTGCGAATCCCAAAAGAAAGGCTTACAAACACTCTGGAAAGGAGATAAGTTCAAATGAAATGCAATTGAAAAAAGCAGAAAATTGGGAATTTTAGTCTCTTCAAAAAATAGGCTGTGAGGAAATCAGCTACATTTCAAAGACCAAAAGGTGCCAAAACTTAGCTCACAGATGTTGCAAAAGCAGGGGAAAAAGTCAAGGAGGAAGACACAACTTAGGGGGAAAGATATGAGGAACATGGCATGAATACTCAAAATATTAAAAAAAAAAAAATAGGAAAAATCTTTCCCAAAGTCAAAGCCATCAAAATGCAGGCAGGCCATACGCCACCAAGGGCAGGCACATGCACAAAGCTTGCCAAAATTGATCCCCACTGAAGGCCAAAACAGAAAAGAAGGACCTACAAACACGCTGGAAAGGAGTCAACATCAAAGGAATTGCAATTGGAGGAGAAAAAAAGAAAATTTGGGAAATTTAGTGACTCTAAGAAATGGCCTGGCAGTATATCATGTGCAGTGCAAAGGACCAAAGATGCCAAAACAAAGCTCACAGATGTTGCAAAAGCAGGGGAAAAAGTCAAGGAGGAAGACAGAACTTAGGGGGCAAGATATGAGGGACATGGCATGAACACTTCAGAAAACAACCAAAAAAAGAAAAAAATCTTTCCCAAAGTCAAAGCCATCAAAAGGCATGGCCTGCCATCAAGTGCAGGGACATGCACCAAAGATTCCTCTATTGGTCCCCATTGAAATCGCAAGATTCCTTTTCCCTTCCCGAAAGGAAATGAAATTTCCTTTCGGGAAGGGAAAAGGAATCTTGCGGATCCCAAAAGAAAGGCTTACAAACACTCTGGAAAAGGGATAGGTTCAAATGAAATGCAATTGAAAAAAGCAGAAAATCGGGACTTATCGTCTCTTCAAAAAATAGGCTGTGAGGAAATCAGCTGCATTGCAAAGGACCAAAAGGTGCCAAAACTAAGCTCACAGATGTTGCAAAAGCAGGGGAAAAAGTCAAGGAGGAAGACACAACTTAGGGGGCAAGATGTGAGGGACATGGCATGAATACTTACAATAATAAAAAAAAAAATAGAAAAAATCTTTCCCAAAGTCAAAGCCATCAAAATGCAGGCAGGCCATACGCCACCAAGGGCAGGCACATGCAGCAAAGCTTGCCAAAATTGATCCCCACTGAAGGCCAAAACAGAAAAGAAGGACTTTCAAACACGCTGGAATGGAGACAACATCAAAGGAATTGCAATTGGAGGAGAAAAAAAGAAAATTTGGGAAATTTATTGACTTTTAGAAAATGGCCCGGGATTTTATCAGGTGCAGTGCAAAGGACCAAAAGATGCCAAAACTAAGCTCACAGATGTTGCAAAAGCAGGGGAAAAAGTCAAGGAGGAAGACAGAACTTAGGGGTTAAGATGTGAGGGACATGCATGAATACTTAAAACAAAAAAGAAAAGAAAAAAAAAAATCTTTCCCAAAGTCAAAGCCATCAAAATGCAGGCAGGCCATACGCCACCAAGGGCAGGCACATGCAGCAAAGCTTGCCAAAATTGATCCCCACTGAAGGCCAAAACAGAAAAGAAGGACCTACAAACACGCTGGAATGGAGACAACATCAAAGGAATTGCAATTGCAGGAGAAAAATGAAAATTTGGGAAATTTAGTGACTCTAAGAAAATGGACCGTGGTTTTACCAGGTGCAGTGCAAAGGACCAAAAGGTGCCAAAACTAAGCTCACAGATGTTGCAAAAGCAGGGGAAAAAGTCAAGGAGGAAGACACAACTTAGGGGGCAAGATGTGAGGGACATGGCATGAATACTTACAATAATAAAAAAAAAAATAGAAAAAATCTTTCCCAAAGTCAAAGACATCAAAATGCAGGCAGGCCATACGCCACCGAGGGCTGGCACATGCAGCAAAGCTTGCCAAAATTGATCCCCACTGAAGGCCAAAACAGAAAAGAAGGACCTACAAACACGCTGGAAAGGAGTCAACATCAAAGGAATTGCAATTGGAGGAGAAAAAAAGAAAATTTGGGAAATTAAATGTCTATAAGAAAATTGCCTGGCAGTATATCATGTGCAGTGCAAAGGACCAAAAGGTGCCAAAACTAAGCTCAGAGATGTTGCAAAAGCAGGGGAAAAAGTCAAGGAGGAAGACACAACTTAGGGAGCAAGATGTGAGGGACATGGCATGAACACTTAAAATAATAAAAAAAAAAAAAAGAAAAAATCTTTCCCAAAGTCAAAGCCATCAAAAGGCAGGCAGGCCATACGCCACCAAGGGCAGGCACATGCAGCAAAGCTTGCCAAAATTGACCCCCACTGAAGGCCAAAACAGAAAAGAAGGACCTACAAACACGCTGGAATGGAGACAACATCAAAGGAATTGCAATTGCAGGAGAAAAATGAAAATTTGGGAAATTTAGTGACTCTAAGAAAATGGACCGTGGTTTTATCAGGTGCAGTGCAAAGGACCAAAAGGTGCCAAAACTAAGCTCACAGATGTTGCAAAAGCAGGGGAAAAAGTCAAGGAGGAAGACACAACTTAGGGGGCAAGATGTGAGGGACATGGCATGAATACTTAAAATAATGAAAAAAAAAGAAAAGAAAAAATCTTTCCCAAAGTCAAAGCCATCAAAATGCAGGCAGGCCATACGCCACCAAGGGCAGGCACATGCAGCAAAGCTTGCCAAAATTGATCCCCACTGAAGGCCACAACAGAAAAGAAGGACCTACAAACACGCTGGAATGGAGTCAACATCAAAGGAATTGCAATTGGAGGAGAAAAAATGAAAATTTGGGAAATTTAGTGACTCTAAGAAAATGGCCCGTGGTTTTACCAGGTGCAGTGCAAAGGACCAAAAGATGCCAAAACTAAGCTCACAGATGTTGCAAAAGCAGGGGAAAAAGTCAAGGAGGAAGGCACAACTTAGGGGGCAAGATGTGAGGGACATGGCATGAATACTTACAATAATAAAAAAAAAAATAGAAAAAATCTTTCCCAAAGTCAAAGCCATCAAAATGCAGGCAGGCCATACGCCACCGAGGGCAGGCACATGCAGCAAAGCTTGCCAAAATTGATCCCCACTGAAGGCCAAAACAGAAAAGAAGGACCTACAAACACGCTGGAATGGAGACAACATCAAAGGAATTGCAATTGGAGGAGAAAAAAAGAAAATTTGGGAAATTTAGTGACTCTAAGAAAATGGCCTGGCAGTATATCATGTGCAGTGCAAAGGACCAAAGATGCCAAAACTAAGCTCACAGATGTTGCAAAAGCAGGGGAAAAAGTCAAGGAGGAAGACAGAACTTAGGGGGCAAGATATGAGGGACATGGCATGAACACTTCAGAAAACAACCAAAAAAAGAAAAAAATCTTTCCCAAAGTCAAAGCCATCAAAAGGCATGGCCTGCCATCAAGTGCAGGGACATGCACCAAAGATTCCTCTATTGGTCCCCATTGAAATCGCAAGATTCCTTTTCCCTTCCCGAAAGGAAATGAAATTTCCTTTCGGGAAGGGAAAAGGAATCTTGCAAATCCCAAAAGAAAGGCTTACAAACACTCTGGAAAGGAGATAGGTTCAAATGAAATGCAATTGAAAAAAGCAGAAAATCGGGAATTTTAGTCTCTTAAAAAATAGGCTGTGAGGAAATCAGCTGCATTGCAAAGGACCAAAAGGTGCCAAAAAAAAGCTCGCAAATGTTGCAAAAGCAGGGGAAAAAGTCAAGGAGGAAGACACAACTTAGGGGGCAAGATGTGAGGGACATGGCATGAATACTTAAAATAAAAAAGAAAAAAAAAAGAAAAAATCTTTCCCAAAGTCAAAGCCATCAAAATGCAGGCAGGCCATACGCCACCAAGGGCAGGCACATGCAGCAAAGCTTGCCAAAATTGATCCCCACTGAAGGCCAAAACAGAAAAGAAGGACCTACAAACACGCTGGAAAGGAGTCAACATCAAAGGAATTGCAATTGGAGGAGAAAAAAAGAAAATTTGGGAAATTTATTGACTCTAAGAAAATGGCCTGGCAGTATATCATGTGCAGTGCAAAGGACCAAAAGATGCCAAAACTAAGCTCACAGAAGTTGCAAAAGCAGGGGAAAAAGTCAAGGAGGAAGACAGAACATAGGGGTCAAGATGTGAGGGACATGCATGAATACTTAAAACAAAAAAGAAAAAAAAAAGAAAAAATCTTTCCCAAAGTCAAAGCCATCAAAATGCAGGCAGGCCATACGCCACCAAGGGCAGGCACATGCAGCAAAGCTTGCCAAAATTGATCCCCACTGAAGGCCAAAACAGAAAAGAAGGACCTACAAACACGCTGGAAAGGAGTCAACATCAAAGGAATTGCAATTGGAGGAGAAAAAAAAAAAATTTGGGAAATTAAATGTCTATAAGAAAATGGCCTGGGTTTATATCAGGTGCAGTGCAAAGGACCAAAAGGTGCCAAAACTAAGCTCACAGATGTTGCAAAAGCAGGGGAAAAAGTCAAGGAGGAAGACACAACTTAGGGAGCAAGATGTGAGGGACATGGCATGAATACTTAAAACAAAAAAGAAAAAAAAAAGAAAAAATCTTTCCCAAAGTCAAAGCCACCAAAATGCAGGCAGGCCATACGCCACCAAGGGCAGGCACATGCAGCAAAGCTTGCCAAAATTGATCCCCACTGAAGGCCAAAACAGAAAAGAAGGACCTACAAACACGCTGGAAAGGAGTCAACATCAAAGGAATTGCAATAGGAGGAGAAAAAAAGAAAATTTTGGAAATTTAGTGACTCTAAGAAAATGGCCCGTGGTTTTACCAGGTGCAGTGCAAAGGACCAAAAGGTGCCAAAACTAAGCTCACAGATGTTGCAAAAGCAGGGGAAAAAGTCAAGGAGGAAGACACAACTTAGGGGGCAAGATGTGAGGGACATGGCATGAATACTTACAATAATAAAAAAAAAAATAGAAAAAATCTTTCCCAAAGTCAAAGCCATCAAAATGCAGGCAGGCCATACGCCACCAAGGGCAGGCACATGCAGCAAAGCTTGCCAAAATTGATCCCCACTGAAGGCCAAAACAGAAAAGAAGGACCTACAAACACGCTGGAATGGAGACAACATCAAAGGAATTGCAATTGGAGGAGAAAAAAAGAAAATTTGGGAAATTTAGTGACTCTAAGAAAATGGCCTGGCAGTATATCATGTGCAGTGCAAAGGACCAAAGATGCCAAAACTAAGCTCACAGATGTTGCAAAAGCAGGGGAAAAAGTCAAGGAGGAAGACAGAACTTAGGGGGCAAGATATGAGGGACATGGCATGAACACTTCAGAAAACAACCAAAAAAAGAAAAAAATCTTTCCCAAAGTCAAAGCCATCAAAAGGCATGGCCTGCCATCAAGTGCAGGGACATGCACCAAAGATTCCTCTATTGGTCCCCATTGAAATCGCAAGATTCCTTTTCCCTTCCCGAAAGGAATTGAAATTTCCTTTCGGGAAGGGAAAAGGAATCTTGCAAATCCCAAAAGAAAGGCTTACAAACACTCTGGAAAGGAGATAGGTTCAAATGAAATGCAATTGAAAAAAGCAGAAAATCGGGAATTTTAGTCTCTTAAAAAATAGGCTGTGAGGAAATCAGCTGCATTGCAAAGGACCAAAAGGTGCCAAAACTAAGGTCACAGATGTTGCAAAAGCAGGGGAAAAAGTCAAGGAGGAAGACACAACTTAGGGAGCAAGATGTGAGGGACATGGCATGAATACTTAAAATAAAAAGGAAAAAAAAAAAATCTTTCCCAAAGTCAAAGCCATCAAAATGCAGGCAGGCCATACGCCACCAAGGGCAGGCACATGCAGCAAAGCTTGCCAAAATTGATCCCCACTGAAGGCCAAAACAGAAAAGAAGGACATACAAACACGCTGGAAAGGAGTCAACATCAAAGGAATTGCAATAGGAGGAGAAAAAAAGAAAATTTGGGAAATTTAGTGACTGTAACAAAATGGCCTGGCAGTATATCATGTGCAGTGCAAAGGACCAAAAGATGCCAAAACTAAGCTCACAGATGTTGCAAAAGCAGGGGAAAAAGTCAAGGAGGAAGACAGAACTTAGGGGTCAAGATGTGAGGGACATGGCATGAATACTTAAAACAAAAAAGAAAAAAAAAAGAAAAAATCTTTCCCAAAGTCAAAGCCATCAAAATGCAGGCAGGCCATACGCCACCAAGGGCAGGCACAGGCAGCAAAGCTTGCCAAAATTGATCCCCACTGAAGGCCCAAACAGAAAAGAAGGACCTACAAACACGCTGGAAAGGAGTCAACATCAAAGGAATTGCAATAGGAGGAGAAAAAAAGAAAATTTGGGAAATTAAGTGCCTATAAGAAAATGGCCTGGGTTTATATCAGATGCAGTGCAAAGGACCAAAAGGTGCCAAAACTAAGCTCACAGATGTTGCAAAAGCAGGGGAAAAAGTCAAGGAGGAAGACACAACTTAGGGGGCAAGATGTGAGGGACATGGCATGAATACTTAAAATAATGAAAAAAAGAAAAGAAAAAATCTTTCCCAAAGTCAAAGCCATCAAAATGCAGGCAGGCCATACGCCACCAAGGGCAGGCACATGCAGCAAAGCTTGCCAAAATTAATCCCCACTGAAGGCCAAAACAGAAAAGAAGGACCTACAAACACGCTGGAAAGGAGTCAACATCAAAGGAATTGCAATTGGAGGAGAAAAAAAGAAAATTTGGGAAATTAAGTGTCTATAAGAAAATGGCCTGGCAGTATATCATGTGCAGTGCAAAGGACCAAAAGGTGCAAAAACTAAGCTCACAGATGTTGCAAAAGCAGGGGAAAAAGTCAAGGAGGAAGACACAACTTAGGGGGCAAGATGTGAGGGACATGGCATGAATACTTAAAACAAAAAAGAAAAAAAAAAGAAAAAATCTTTCCCAAAGTCAAAGCCATCAAAATGCAGGCAGGCCATACTCCACCAAGGGCAGGCACATGCAGCAAAGCTTGCCAAAATTGATCCCCACTGAAGGCCAAAACAGAAAAGAAGGACCTACAAACACGCTGGAAAGGAGTCAACATCAAAGGAATTGCAATTGGAGGAGAAAAGAAGAAAATTTGGGAAATTTAGTGACTCTAAGAAAATGGCCTGGCAGTATATCATGTGCAGTGCAAAGGACCAAAGATGCCAAAACTAAGCTCACAGATGTTGCAAAAGCAGGGGAAAAAGTCAAGGAGGAAGACAGAACTTAGGGGGCAAGATATGAGGGACATGGCATGAACACTTCAGAAAACAACCAAAAAAAGAAAAAAATCTTTCCCAAAGTCAAAGCCATCAAAAGGCATGGCCTGCCATCAAGTGCAGGGACATGCACCAAAGATTCCTCTATTGGTCCCCATTGAAATCGCAATATTCCTTTTCCCTTCCCGAAAGGAAATGAAATTTCCTTTCGGGAAGGGAAAAGGAATCTTGCGGATCCCAAAAGAAAGGCTTACAAACACTCTGGAAAGGAGATAGGTTCAAATGAAATGCAATTGAAAAAAGCAGAAAATCGGGAATTTTAGTCTCTTAAAAAATAGGCTGTGAGGAAATCAGTTGCATTGCAAAGGACCAAAGGTGCCAAAACTAAGGTCACAGATGTTGCAAAAGCAGGGGAAAAAGTCAAGGAGGAAGACACAACTTAGGGGGCAAGATGTGAGGGACATGGCATGAATACTTAAAACAAAAAAGAAAAAAAAAAGAAAAAATCTTTCCCAAAGTCAAAGCCACCAAAATGCAGGCAGGCCATACGCCACCAAGGGCAGGCACATGCAGCAAAGCTTGCCAAAATTGATCCCCACTGAAGGCCAAAACAGAAAAGAAGGACCTACAAACACGCTGGAAAGGAGTCAACATCAAAGGAATTGCAATAGGAGGAGAAAAAAAGAAAATTTTGGAAATTTAGTGACTCTAAGAAAATGGCCTGGCAGTATATCATGTGCAGTGCAAAGGACCAAAAGGTGCCAAAACTAAGCTCACAGATGTTGCAAAAGCAGGGGAAAAAGTCAAGGAGGAAGACAGAACTTAGGGGGCAAGATGTGAGGGACATGGCATGAATACTTAAAACAAAAAAGAAAAGAAAAAGAAAAAATCTTTCCCAAAGTCAAAGCCATCAAAATGCAGGCAGGCCATACGCCACCAAGGGCAGGCACATGCAGCAAAGCTTGCCAAAATTGATCCCCACTGAAGGCCAAAACAGAAAAGAAGGACCTACAAACACGCTGGAATGGAGACAACATCAAAGGAATTGCAATTGGAGGAGAAAAAAAGAAAATTTGGGAAATTTATTGACTCTAAGAAAATGGCCTGGCAGTATATCATGTGCAGTGCAAAGGACCAAAGATGCCAAAACAAAGCTCACAGATGTTGCAAAAGCAGGGGAAAAAGTCAAGGAGGAAGACAGAACTTAGGGGGCAAGATATGAGGGACATGGCATGAACACTTCAGAAAACAGCCAAAAAAAGAAAAAAATCTTTCCCAAAGTCAAAGCCATCAAAAGACATGGCCTGCCATCAAGTGCAGGGACATGCACCAAAGATTCCTCTATTGGTCCCCATTGAAATCGCAGGATTCCTTTTCCCTTCCCAAAAGGAAATGAAATTTCCTTTCGGGAAGGGAAAAGGAATCTTGCGGATCCCAAAAGAAAGGCTTACAAACACTCTGGAAAGGAGATAGGTTCAAATGAAATGCAATTGAAAAAAGCAGAAAATCGGGAATTTTAGTCTCTTAAAAAATAGGCTGTGAGGAAATCAGCTGCATTGCAAAGGACCAAAAGGTGCCAAAACTAGAGCTCACAGATGTTGCAAAAGCAGGGGAAAAAGTCAAGGAGGAAGACACAACTTAGGGGGCAAGATGTGAGGGACATGGCATGAATACTTAAAATAAAAAAGAAAAAAAAAAGAAAAAATCTTTCCCAAAGTCAAAGCCATCAAAATGCAGGCAGGCCATACGCCACCAAGGGCAGGCACATGCAGCAAAGCTTGCCAAAATTGATCCCCACTGAAGGCCAAAACAGAAAAGAAGGACCTACAAACACGCTGGAAAGGAGTCAACATCAAAGGAATTGCAATTGGAGGAGAAAAAAAGAAAATTTGGGAAATTTATTGACTCTAAGAAAATGGCCTGGCAGTATATCATGTGCAGTGCAAAGGACCAAAAGATGCCAAAACTAAGCTCACAGATGTTGCAAAAGCAGGGGAAAAAGTCAAGGAGGAAGACAGAACATAGGGGTCAAGGTGTGAGGGACATGCATGAATACTTAAAACAAAAAAGAAAAAAAAAAGAAAAAATCTTTCCCAAAGTCAAAGCCACCAAAATGCAGGCAGGCCATACGCAACCAAAGGCAGGCACATGCAGCAAAGCTTGCCAAAACTGATCCCCACTGAAGGCCAAAACAGAAAAGAAGGACCTACAAACACGCTGGAAAGGAGTCAACATCAAAGGAATTGCAATTGGAGGAGAAAAAAAGGAAATTTGGGAAATTAAGTGTCTATAAGAAAATGGCCTGGGTTTATATCAGGTGCCGTGCAAAGGACCAAAAGGTGCCAAAACTAAGCTCACAGATGTTGCAAAAGCAGGGGAAAAAGTCAAGGAGGAAGACACAACTTAGGGAGCAAGATGTGAGGGACATGGCATGAATACTTAAAACAAAAAAGAAAAAAAAAAGAAAAAATCTTTCCCAAAGTCAAAGCCATCAAAATGCAGGCAGGCCATACGCCACCAAGGGCAGGCACATGCAGCAAAGCTTGCCAAAATTGATCCCCACTGAAGGCCAAAACAGAAAAGAAGGACCTACAAACACGCTGGAAAGGAGTCAACATCAAAGGAATTGCAATTGGAGGAGAAAAAAAGAAAATTTGGGAAATTTAGTGACTCTAAGAAAATGGCCTGGCAGTATATCATGTGCAGTGCAAAGGACCAAAGATGCCAAAACTAAGCTCACAGATGTTGCAAAAGCAGGGGAAAAAGTCAAGGAGGAAGACAGAACTTAGGGGGCAAGATATGAGGGACATGGCATGAACACTTCAGAAAACCACCAAAAAAAGAAAAAAATGTTTCCCAAAGTCAAAGCCATCAAAAGGCATGGCCTGCCATCAAGTGCAGGGACATGCACCAAAGATTCCTCTATTGGTCCCCATTGAAATCGCAAGATTCCTTTTCCCTTCCCGAAAGGAAATGAAATTTCCTTTCGGGAAGGGAAAAGGAATCTTGCGAATCCCAAAAGAAAGGCTTACAAACACTCTGGAAAGGAGATAGGTTCAAATGAAATGCAATTGAAAAAAGCAGAAAATCGGGAATTTTAGTCTCTTAAAAAATAGGCTGTGAGGAAATCAGTTGCATTGCAAAGGACCAAAGATGCCAAAACTAAGCTCACAGATGTTGCAAAAGCAGGGGAAAAAGTCAAGGAGGAAGACACAACTTAGGGGGCAAGATGTGAGGGACATGGCTTGAATATTTAAAACAAAAAAGAAAAAAAAAAGAAAAAATCTTTCCCAAAGTCAAAGCCACCAAAATGCAGGCAGGCCATACGCCACCAAGGGCAGGCACATGCAGCAAAGCTTGCAAAAATTGATCCCCACTGAAGGCCAAAACAGAAAAGAAGGTCCTACAAACACGCTGGAAAGGAGTCAACATCAAAGGAATTGCAATTGGAGGAGAAAAAAAGAAAATTTGGGAAATTAAATGTCTATAAGAAAATTGCCTGGCAGTGTATCATGTGCAGTGCAAAGGACCAAAAGGTGCCAAAACTAAGCTCACAGATGTTGCAAAAGCAGGGGAAAAAGTCAAGGAGGAAGACACAACTTAGGGAGCAAGATGTGAGGGACATGGCATGAACACTTAAAATAATAAAAAAAAAAAAAAGAAAAAATCTTTCCCAAAGTCAAAGCCATCAAAATGCAGGCAGGCCATACGCCACCAAGGGCAGGCACATGCAGCAAAGCTTGCCAAAATTGATCCCCACTGAAGGCCAAAACAGAAAAGAAGGACCTACAAACACGCTGGAATGGAGACAACATAAAAGGAATTGCAATTGGAGGAGAAAATAGAAAATGTGGGAAATTTAGTGACTCTAAGAAAATGGCCTGGCAGTATATCATGTGCAGTGCAAAGCACCAAAGATGCCAAAACTAAGCTCACAGATGTTGCAAAAGCAGGGGAAAAAGTCAAGGAGGAAGACACAACTTAGGGGGCAAGATATGAGGGACATGGCATGAACACTTCAGAAAACAACCAAAAAAGGAAAAAAATATTTCCCAAAGTCAAAGCCATCAAAAGGCATGGCCTGACATCAAGTGCAGGGACATGCACCAAAGATTCCTCTATTGGTCCCCATTGAAATCGCAAGATTCCTTTTCCCTTCCCGAAAGGAAATGAAATTTCCTTTCTGGAAGTTAAAAGGAATCTTGCGAATCCCAAAAGAAAGGCTTACAAACACTCTGGAAAGGAGATAGGATCAAATGAAATGCAATTGAAAAAGCAGAAAATCGGGAATTTTACTCTCTTAAAAAATAGGCTGTGAGGAAATCAGCTGCATTGCAAAGGACCAAAAGGTGCCAAAACTTAGCTCACAGATGTTGCAAAAGCAGGGGAAAAAGTCAAGGAGGAAGACACAACTTAGGGGGCAAGATATGAAGGACATGGCATGAATACTTAAAACAAAAAAGAAAAAAAAAAGAAAAAATCTTTCCCAAAGTCAAAGCCATCAAAACGCAGGCAGGCCATAGGCCAGCAAGTGCAGGCACATGCAGCAAAGCTTGCCAAAATTGATCCCCACTGAAGGCCAAAACAGAAAAGAAGGACCTACAAACACGCTGGAATGGAGACAACATCAAAGGAATTGCAATTGCAGGAGAAAAATGAAAATTTGGGAAATTTAGTGTCTCTAAGAAAATGGCCCGTGGTTTTATCAGGTGCAGTGCAAAGGACCAAAAGGTGCCAAAACTAAGCTCACAGATGTTGCAAAAGCAGGGAAAAAAGTCAAGGAGGAAGACACAACTTAGGGGGCAAGATGTGAGGGACATGGCATGAATACTTAAAATAATGAAAAAAAAAAGAAAAGAAAAAATCTTTCCCAAAGTCAAAGCCATCAAAATGCAGGCAGGCCATACGCCACCAAGGGCAGGCACTTGCAGCAAAGCTTGCCAAAATTGATCCCCACTGAAGGCCAAAACAGAAAAGAAGGACCTACAAACACGCTGGAATGGAGACAACATAAAAGGAATTGCAATTGGAGGAGAAAAAATAATATTTTGGGAAATTTAGTGACTCTAAGAAAATGGCCCGTGGTTTTACCAGGTGCAGTGCAAAGGACCAAAAGGTGCCAAAACTAAGCTCACAGATGTTGCAAAAGCAGGGGAAAAAGTCAAGGAGGAAGGCACAACTTAGGGGGCAAGATGTGAGGGACATGGCATGAATACTTACAATAATAAAAAAAAAAATAGAAAAAATCTTTCCCAAAGTCAAAGCCATCAAAATGCAGGCAGGCCATACGCCACCAAGGGCAGGCACATGCAGCAAAGCTTGCCAAAATTGATCCCCACTGAAGGCCAAAACAGAAAAGAAGGACCTACAAACACGCTGGAATGGAGACAACATCAAAGGAATTGCAATTGGAGGAGAAAAAAAGAAAATTTGGGAATTTTAGTGACTCTAAGAAAATGGCCTGGCAGTATATCATGTGCAGTGCAAAGGACCAAAGATGCCAAAACTAAGCTCACAGATGTTGCAAAAGCAGGGGAAAAAGTCAAGGAGGAAGACACAACTTAGGGGGCAAGATATGAGGGACATGGCATGAACACTTCAGAAAACAACCAAAAAAAGAAAAAAATCTTTCCCAAAGTCAAAGCCATCAAAAGGCATGGCCTGCCATCAAGTGCAGGGACATGCACCAAAGATTCCTCTATTGGTCCCCATTGAAATCGCAAGATTCCTTTTCCCTTCCTGAAAGGAAATGAAATTTCCTTTCGGGAAGGGAAAAGGAATCTTGCGGATCCCAAAAGAAAGGCTTACAAACACTCTGGAAAGGAGATAGGTTCAAATGAAATGCAATTGAAAAAAGCAGAAAATCTGGAATTTTAGTCTCTTAAAAAATAGGCTGTGAGGAAATCAGCTGCATTGCAAAGGACCAAAAGGTGCCAAAAAAAAGCTCACAAATGTTGCAAAAGCAGGGGAAAAAGTCAAGGAGGAAGACACAACTTAGGGGACAAGATGTGAGGGACATGGCATGAATACTTAAAATAAAAAAGAAAAAAAAAAAGAAAAAATCTTTCCCAAAGTCAAAGCCATCAAAATGCAGGCAGGCCATACGCCACCAAGGGCAGGCACATGCAGCAAAGCTTGCCAAAATTGATCCCCACTGAAGGCCAAAACAGAAAAGAAGGACCTACAAACACGCTGGAAAGGAGTCAACATCAAAGGAATTGCAATTGGAGGAGAAAAGAAGAAAATTTGGGAAATTAAATATCTATAAGAAAATTGCCTGGCAGTATATCATGTGCAGTGCAAAGGACCAAAAGGTGCAAAAACTAAGCTCACAGATGTTGCAAAAGCAGGGGAAAAAGTCAAGGAGGAAGACACAACTTAGGGAGCAAGATGTGAGGGACATGGCATGAACACTTAAAATAATAAAAAAAAAAAAGAAAAAATCTTTCCCAAAGTCAAAGCCATCAAAATGCAGGCAGGCCATACGCCAGCAAGTGCAGGCACTTGCAGCAAAGCTTGCCAAAATTGATCCCCACTGAAGGCCAAAACAGAAAGAAGGACCTACAAACACGCTGGAATGGAGACAACATCAAAGGAATTGCAATTGGAGGAGTAAAAAGAAAATTTGGGAAATTTAGTGACTCTAAGATAATGGCCCGGGGTTTTATCAGGTGCAGTGCAAAGGAACAAAAGGTGCCAAAACTAAGCTCACAGATGTTGCAAAAGCAGGGGAAAAAGTCAAGGAGGAAGACACAACTTAGGGGGCAAGATATGAGGGACATGGCATGAATACTTAAAATAAATAAAAAAAATAAAAAAGAAAAAATCTTTCCCAAAGTCAAAGCCATCAAAATGCAGGCAGGCCATACGCCACCAAGGGCAGGCACATGCAGCAAAGCTTGCCAAAATTGATCCCCACTGAAGGCCAAAACAGAAAAGAAGGACTTGCAAACACGCTGGAATGGAGACAACATCAAAGGAATTGCAATTGGAGGAGAAAAAAAGAAAATTTGGGAAATTTAGTGACTCTTAGAAAATGGCCCGGGATTTTATCAGGTGCAGTGCAAAGGACCAAAAGGTGCCAAAACTAAGCTCACAGATGTTGCAAAAGCAGGGGAAAAAGTCAAGGAGGAAGACACAACTTAGGGGGCAAGATATGAAGGACATGGCATGAATACTTAAAACAAACAAACAAAAAAAATAGATAAATCTTTCCCAAAGTCAAAGCCATCAAAATGCAGGCAGGCCATACGCCACCAAGGGCAGGCACATGCAGCAAAGCTTGCCAAAATTGATCCCCACTGAAGGCCAAAACAGAAAAGAAGGACCTACAAACACGCTGGAATGGAGACAACATCAAAGGAATTGCAATTGGAGGAGAAAATAGAAAATGTGGGAAATTTAGTGACTCTAAGAAAATGGCCTGGCAGTATATCATGTGCAGTGCAAAGGACCAAAGATGCCAAAACTAAGCTCACAGATGTTGCAAAAGCAGGGGAAAAAGTCAAGGAGGAAGACACAACTTAGGGGGCAAGATATGAGGGACATGGCATGAACACTTCAGAAAACAACCAAAAAAGGAAAAAAATCTTTCCCAAAGTCAAAGCCATCAAAAGGCATGGCCTGCCATCAGGTGCAGGGACATGCACCAAAGATTCCTCTATTGGTCCCCATTGAAATCGCAAGATTCCTTTTCCCTTCCCGAAAGGAAATGAAATTTCCTTTCGGGAAGGGAAAAGGAATCTTGCGAATCCCAAAAGAAAGGCTTACAAACACTCTGGAAAGGAGATAGGATCAAATGAAATGCAATTGAAAAAAGCAGAAAATCGGGAATTTTAGTCTCTTAAAAAATAGGCTGTGAGGAAATCAGCTGCATTGCAAAGGACCAAAAGGTGCCAAAACTAAGCTCACAGATGTTGCAAAAGCAGGGGAAAAAGTCAAGGAGGAAGACACAACTTAGGGGGCAAGATGTGAGGGACATGGCATGAATACTTTAAACACAAAAAAAAAAAAAAAAAAATCTTTCCCAAAGTCAAAGCCATCAAAATGCAGGCAGGCCATACGCCACCGAGGGCAGGAACATGCAGCAAAGCTTGCCAAAATTGATCCCCACTGAAGGCCAAAAAAGAAAAGAAAGACCTACAAACACGCTGGAATGGAGACAACATCAAAGGAATTGCAATTGGAGGAGAAAAAATGAAAATTTGGGAAATTTAGTGACTCTAAGGAAATGGCCCGTGGTTTTACCAGGTGCAGTGCAAAGGACCAAAAGGTGCCAAAACTAAGCTCACAGATGTTGCAAAAGCAGGGGAAAAAGTCAAGGAGGAAGGCACAACTTAGGGGGCAAGATGTGAGGGAAATGGCATGAATACTTACAATAATAAAAAAAAAAATAGAAAAAATCTTTCCCAAAGTCAAAGCCATCAATATGCAGGCAGGCCATACGCCACCGAGGGCAGGCACATGCAGCAAAGCTTGCCAAAATTGATCCCCACTGAAGGCCAAAACAGAAAAGAAGGACCTACAAACACGCTGGAATGGAGACAACATCAAAGGAATTGCAATTGCAGGAGTAAAAAGAAAATTTGGGAAATTTAGTGACTCTAAGAAAATGGCCCGGGGTTTTATCAGGTGCAGTGCAAAGGAACAAAAGGTGCCAAAACTAAGCTCACAGATGTTGCAAAAGCAGGGGAAAAAGTCAAGGAGGAAGACACAACTTAGGGGGCAAGATATGAGGGACATGGCATGAATACTTAAAATAATAAAAAAAATAAAAAAGAAAAAATCTTTCCCAAAGTCAAAGCCATCAAAATGCAGGCAGGCCATACGCCACCAAGGGCAGGCACATGCAGCAAAGCTTGCCAAAATTGATCCCCACTGAAGGCCAAAACAGAAAAGAAGGACTTGCAAACACGCTGGAATGGAGACAACATCAAAGGAATTGCAATTGGAGGAGAAAAAAAGAAAATTTGGGAAATTTAGTGACTCTTAGAAAATGGCCCGGGATTTTATCAGGTGCAGTGCAAAGGACCAAAAGATGCCAAAACTAAGCTCACAGATGTTGCAAAAGCAGGGGAAAAAGTCAAGGAGGAAGACACAACTTAGGGGGCAAGATGTGAGGGACATGGCATGAACACTTAAAATAATAAAAAAAAAAAAAAGAAAAAATCTTTCCCAAAGTCAAAGCCATCAAAATGCAGGCAGGCCATACGCCACCAAGGGCAGGCACATGCAGCAAAGCTTGCCAAAATTGATCCCCACTGAAGGCCAAAACAGAAAAGAAAGACCTACAAACACGCTGGAAAGGAGTCAACATCAAAGGAATTGCAATTGGAGGAGAAAAAATGAAAATTTGGGAAATTAAATGTCTATAAGAAAATTGCCTGGCAGTATATCATGTGCAGTGCAAAGGACCAAAAGGTGCCAAAACTAAGCTCACAGATGTTGCAAAAGCAGGGGAAAAAGTCAAGGAGGAAGACACAACTTAGGGAGCAAGATGTGAGGGACATGGCATGAACACTTAAAATAATAAAAAAAAAAAAAAGACAAAATCTTTCCCAAAGTCAAAGCCATCAAAATGCAGGCAGGCCATACGCCACCAAGGGCAGGCACATGCAGCAAAGCTTGCCAAAATTGATCCCCACTGAAGGCCAAAACAGAAAAGAAGGACCTACAAACACGCTGGAAAGGAGTCAACATCAAAGGAATTGCAATTGGAGGAGAAAAAAAGAAAATTTGGGAAATTTATTGACTCTAAGAAAATGGCCTGGCAGTATATCATGTGCAGTGCAAAGGACCAAAAGATGCCAAAACTAAGCTCACAGATGTTGCAAAAGCAGGGGAAAAAGTCAAGGAGGAAGACAGAACATAGGGGTCAAGATGTGAGGGACATGCATGAATACTTAAAACAAAAAAGAAAAAAAAAAGAAAAAATCTTTCCCAAAGTCAAAGCCATCAAAATGCAGGCAGGCCATACGCCACCAAGGGCAGGCACATGCAGCAAAGCTTGCCAAAATTGATCCCCACTGAAGGCCAAAACAGAAAAGAAGGACCTACAAACACGCTGGAAAGGAGTCAACATCAAAGGAATTGCAATTGCAGGAGAAAAATGAAAATTTGGGAAATTTAGTGACTCTAAGAAAATGGCCCGTGGTTTAATCAGGTGCAGTGCAAAGGACCAAAAGGTGCCAAAACTAAGCTCACAGATGTTGCAAAAGCAGGGGAAAAAGTCAAGGAGGAAGACACAACTTAGGGGGCAAGATGTGAGGGACATGGCATGAACACTTAAAATAATAAAAAAAAAAAAAGAAAAAATCTTTCCCAAAGTCAAAGCCATCAAAATGCAGGCAGGCCATACGCCAGCAAGTGCAGGCACTTGCAGCAAAGCTTGAAAAAATTGATCCCCACTGAAGGCCAAAACACAAAGAAGGACCTACAAACACGCTGGAATGGAGACAACATCAAAGGAATTGCAATTGTTGGAGTAAAAAGAAAATTTGGGAAATTTAGTGACTCTAAGAAAATGGCCCGGGGTTTTATCAGGTGCAGTGCAAAGGAACAAAAGGTGCCAAAACTAAGCTCACAGATGTTGCAAAAGCAGGGGAAAAAGTCAAGGAGGAAGACACAACTTAGGGGGCAAGATATGAGGGACATGGCATGAATACTTAAAATAATAAAAAAAAATAAAAAAGAAAAAATCTTTCTCAAAGCCAAAGCCATCAAAATGCAGGCAGGCCATACGCCACCAAGGGCAGGCACATGCAGCAAAGCTTGCCAAAATTGATCCCCACTGAAGGCCAAAACAGAAAAGAAGGACTTGCAAACACGCTGGAATGGAGACAACATCAAAGGAATTGCAATTGGAGGAGAAAAAAAGAAAATTTGGGAAATTTAGTGACTCTTAGAAAATGGCCCGGGATTTTATCAGGTGCAGTGCAAAGGACCAAAAGGTGCCAAAACTAAGCTCACAGATGTTGCAAAAGCAGGGGAAAAAGTCAAGGAGGAAGACACAACTTAGGGGGCAAGATATGAAGGACATGGCATGAATACTTAAAACAAACAAACAAAAAAAATAGAAAAAATCTTTCCCAAAGTCAAAGCCATCAAAATGCAGGCAGGCCATACGCCACCAAGGGCAGGCACATGCAGCAAAGCTTGCCAAAATTGATCCCCACTGAAGGCCAAAACAGAAAAGAAGGACCTACAAACACGCTGGAATGGAGACAACATCAAAGGAATTGCAATTGGAGGAGAAAATAGAAAATGTGGGAAATTTAGTGACTCTAAGAAAATGGCCTGGCAGTATATCATGTGCAGTGCAAAGCACCAAATATGCCAAAACTAAGCTCACAGATGTTGCAAAAGCAGGGGAAAAAGTCAAGGAGGAAGACACAACTTAGGGGGCAAGATATGAGGGACATGGCATGAACACTTCAGAAAACAACCAAAAAAGGAAAAAAATCTTTCCCAAAGTCAAAGCCATCAAAAGGCATGGCCTGCCATCAAGTGCAGGGACATGCACCAAAGATTCCTCTATTGGTCCCCATTGAAATCGCAAGATTCCTTTTCCCTTCCCGAAAGGAAATGAAATTTCCTTTCGGGAAGGGAAAAGGAATCTTGCGAATCCCAAAAGAAAGGCTTACAAACACTCTGGAAAGGAGATAGAATCAAATGAAATGCAATTGAAAAAAGCAGAAAATCGGGAATTTTAGTCTCTTAAAAAATAGGCTGTGAGGAAATCAGCTGCATTGCAAAGGACCAAAAGGTGGCAAAACTAAGCTCACAGATGTTGCAAAAGCAGGGGAAAAAGTCAAGGAGGAAGACACAACTTAGGGGGCAAGATATGAAGGACATGGCATGAATACTTAAAACAAACAAAAAAAAAAATAGAAAAAATCTTTCCCAAAGTCAAAGCCATCAAAATGCAGGCAGGCCATACGCCACCAAGGGCAGGCACATGCAGCAAAGCTTGCCAAAATTGATCCCAACTGAAGGCCAAAACAGAAAAGAAGGACCTACAAACACGCTGGAAAGGAGTCAACATCAAAGGAATTGCAATTGCAGGAGAAAAATGAAAATTTGGGAAATTTAGTGACTCTAAGAAAATGGCCCGTGGTTTAATCAGGTGCAGTGCAAAGGACCAAAAGGTGCCAAAACTAAGCTCACAGATGTTGCAAAAGCAGGGGAAAAAGTCAAGGAGGAAGACACAACTTAGGGGGCAAGATGTGAGGGACATGGCATGAACACTTAAAATAATAAAAAAAAAAAAAAGAAAAAATCTTTCCCAAAGTCAAAGCCATCAAAATGCAGGCAGGCCATACGCCAGCAAGTGCAGGCACTTGCAGCAAAGCTTGAAAAAATTGATCCCCACTGAAGGCCAAAACAGAAAGAAGGACCTACAAACACGCTGGAATGGAGACAACATCAAAGGAATTGCAATTGCAGGAGTAAAAAGAAAATTTGGGAAATTTAGTGACTCTAAGAAAATGGCCCAGGGTTTTATCAGGTGCAGTGCAAAGGACCAAAAGGTGCCAAACCTAAGCTCACAGATGTTGCAAAAGCAGGGGAAAAAGTCAAGGAGGAAGACACAACTTAGGTGGCAAGATATGAGGGACATGGCATGAATACTTAAAATAATTAAAAAAATAAAAAGGAAAAAATCTTTCCCAAAGTCAAAGCCATCAAAATGCAGGCAGGCCATACGCCACCGAGGGCTAGCACATGCAGCAAAGCTTGCCAAAATTGATCCCCACTGAAGGCCAAAACAGAAAAGAAGGACCTACAAACACGCTGGAATGGAGACAACATCAAAGGAATTGCAATTGCAGGAGTAAAAAGAAAATTTGGGAAATTTAGTGACTCTTAGAAAATGGCCCGGGATTTTATCAGGTGCAGTGCAAAGGACCAAAAGATGCCAAAACTAAGCTCACAGATGTTGCAAAAGCAGGGGAAAAAGTCAAGGAGGAAGACACAACTTAGGGAGCAAGATGTGAGGGACATGGCATGAACACTTAAAATAATAAAAAAAAAAAAAAGAAAAAATCTTTCCCAAAGTCAAAGCCATCAAAATGCAGGCAGGCCATACGCCACCAAGTGCAGGCACTTGCAGCAAAGCTTGAAAAAATTGATCCCCACTGAAGGCCAAAACAGAAAAGAAAGACCTACAAACACGCTGGAAAGGAGTCAACATCAAAGGAATTGCAATTGGAGGAGAAAAAATGAAAATTTGGGAAATTAAATGTCTATAAGAAAATTGCCTGGCAGTATATCATGTGCAGTGCAAAGGACCAAAAGGTGCCAAAACTAAGCTCACAGATGTTGCAAAAGCAGGGGAAAAAGTCAAGGAGGAAGACAGAACATAGGGGTCAAGATGTGAGGGACATGCATGAATACTTAAAACAAAAAAGAAAAAAAAAAGAAAAAATCTTTCCCAAAGTCAAAGCCATCAAAATGCAGGCAGGCCATACGCCACCAAGGGCAGGCACATGCAGCAAAGCTTGCCAAAATTGATCCCCACTGAAGGCCAAAACAGAAAAGAAGGACCTACAAACACGCTGGAAAGGAGTCAACATCAAAAGAATTGCAATTGCAGGAGAAAAATGAAAATTTGGGAAATTTAGTGACTCTAAGAAAATGGCCCGTGGTTTAATCAGGTGCAGTGCAAAGGACCAAAAGGTGCCAAAACTAAGCTCACAGATGTTGCAAAAGCAGGGGAAAAAGTCAAGGAGGAAGACACAACTTAGGGGGCAAGATGTGAGGGACATGGCATGAACACTTAAAATAATAAAAAAAAAAAAAGAAAAAATCTTTCCCAAAGTCAAAGCCATCAAAATGCAGGCAGGCCATACGCCAGCAAGTGCAGGCACTTGCAGCAAAGCTTGAAAAAATTGATCCCCACTGAAGGCCAAAACACAAAGAAGGACCTACAAACACGCTGGAATGGAGACAACATCAAAGGAATTGCAATTGTTGGAGTAAAAAGAAAATTTGGGAAATTTAGTGACTCTAAGAAAATGGCCCGGGGTTTTATCAGGTGCAGTGCAAAGGAACAAAAGGTGCCAAAACTAAGCTCACAGATGTTGCAAAAGCAGGGGAAAAAGTCAAGGAGGAAGACACAACTTAGGGGGCAAGATATGAGGGACATGGCATGAATACTTAAAATAATAAAAAAAAATAAAAAAGAAAAAATCTTTCTCAAAGCCAAAGCCATCAAAATGCAGGCAGGCCATACGCCACCAAGGGCAGGCACATGCAGCAAAGCTTGCCAAAATTGATCCCCACTGAAGGCCAAAACAGAAAAGAAGGACTTGCAAACACGCTGGAATGGAGACAACATCAAAGGAATTGCAATTGGAGGAGAAAAAAAGAAAATTTGGGAAATTTAGTGACTCTTAGAAAATGGCCCGGGATTTTATCAGGTGCAGTGCAAAGGACCAAAAGGTGCCAAAACTAAGCTCACAGATGTTGCAAAAGCAGGGGAAAAAGTCAAGGAGGAAGACACAACTTAGGGGGCAAGATATGAAGGACATGGCATGAATACTTAAAACAAACAAACAAAAAAAATAGAAAAAATCTTTCCCAAAGTCAAAGCCATCAAAATGCAGGCAGGCCATACGCCACCAAGGGCAGGCACATGCAGCAAAGCTTGCCAAAATTGATCCCCACTGAAGGCCAAAACAGAAAAGAAGGACCTACAAACACGCTGGAATGGAGACAACATCAAAGGAATTGCAATTGGAGGAGAAAATAGAAAATGTGGGAAATTTAGTGACTCTAAGAAAATGGCCTGGCAGTATATCATGTGCAGTGCAAAGCACCAAATATGCCAAAACTAAGCTCACAGATGTTGCAAAAGCAGGGGAAAAAGTCAAGGAGGAAGACACAACTTAGGGGGCAAGATATGAGGGACATGGCATGAACACTTCAGAAAACAACCAAAAAAGGAAAAAAATCTTTCCCAAAGTCAAAGCCATCAAAAGGCATGGCCTGCCATCAAGTGCAGGGACATGCACCAAAGATTCCTCTATTGGTCCCCATTGAAATCGCAAGATTCCTTTTCCCTTCCCGAAAGGAAATGAAATTTCCTTTCGGGAAGGGAAAAGGAATCTTGCGAATCCCAAAAGAAAGGCTTACAAACACTCTGGAAAGGAGATAGAATCAAATGAAATGCAATTGAAAAAAGCAGAAAATCGGGAATTTTAGTCTCTTAAAAAATAGGCTGTGAGGAAATCAGCTGCATTGCAAAGGACCAAAAGGTGGCAAAACTAAGCTCACAGATGTTGCAAAAGCAGGGGAAAAAGTCAAGGAGGAAGACACAACTTAGGGGGCAAGATATGAAGGACATGGCATGAATACTTAAAACAAACAAAAAAAAAAATAGAAAAAATCTTTCCCAAAGTCAAAGCCATCAAAATGCAGGCAGGCCATACGCCACCAAGGGCAGGCACATGCAGCAAAGCTTGCCAAAATTGATCCCAACTGAAGGCCAAAACAGAAAAGAAGGACCTACAAACACGCTGGAAAGGAGTCAACATCAAAGGAATTGCAATTGCAGGAGAAAAATGAAAATTTGGGAAATTTAGTGACTCTAAGAAAATGGCCCGTGGTTTAATCAGGTGCAGTGCAAAGGACCAAAAGGTGCCAAAACTAAGCTCACAGATGTTGCAAAAGCAGGGGAAAAAGTCAAGGAGGAAGACACAACTTAGGGGGCAAGATGTGAGGGACATGGCATGAACACTTAAAATAATAAAAAAAAAAAAAAGAAAAAATCTTTCCCAAAGTCAAAGCCATCAAAATGCAGGCAGGCCATACGCCAGCAAGTGCAGGCACTTGCAGCAAAGCTTGAAAAAATTGATCCCCACTGAAGGCCAAAACAGAAAGAAGGACCTACAAACACGCTGGAATGGAGACAACATCAAAGGAATTGCAATTGCAGGAGTAAAAAGAAAATTTGGGAAATTTAGTGACTCTAAGAAAATGGCCCAGGGTTTTATCAGGTGCAGTGCAAAGGACCAAAAGGTGCCAAACCTAAGCTCACAGATGTTGCAAAACAGGGGAAAAAGTCAAGGAGGAAGACACAACTTAGGTGGCAAGATATGAGGGACATGGCATGAATACTTAAAATAATTAAAAAAATAAAAAGGAAAAAATCTTTCCCAAAGTCAAAGTCATCAAAATGCAGGCAGGCCATACGCCACCGAGGGCTAGCACATGCAGCAAAGCTTGCCAAAATTGATCCCCACTGAAGGCCAAAACAGAAAAGAAGGACCTACAAACACGCTGGAATGGAGACAACATCAAAGGAATTGCAATTGCAGGAGTAAAAAGAAAATTTGGGAAATTTAGTGACTCTAAGAAAATGGCCCGGGGTTTTATCAGGTGCAGTGCAAAGGAACAAAAGGTGCCAAAACTAAGCTCACAGATGTTGCAAAAGCAGGGGAAAAAGTCAAGGAGGAAGACACAACTTAGGGGGCAAGATATGAAGGACATGGCATGAATACTTAAAACAAACAAAAAAAAAAAATAGAAAAAATCTTTCCCAAAGTCAAAGCCATCAAAATGCAGGCAGGCCATACGCCACCAAGGGCAGGCACATGCAGCAAAGCTTGCCAAAATTGATCCCAACTGAAGGCCAAAACAGAAAAGAAGGACCTACAAACACGCTGGAAAGGAGTCAACATCAAAGGAATTGCAATTGCAGGAGAAAAATGAAAATTTGGGAAATTTAGTGACTCTAAGAAAATGGCCCGTGGTTTAATCAGGTGCAGTGCAAAGGACCAAAAGGTGCCAAAACTAAGCTCACAGATGTTGCAAAAGCAGGGGAAAAAGTCAAGGAGGAAGACACAACTTAGGGGGCAAGATGTGAGGGACATGGCATGAACACTTAAAATAATAAAAAAAAAAAAAAGACAAAATCTTTCCCAAAGTCAAAGCCATCAAAATGCAGGCAGGCCATACGCCAGCAAGTGCAGGCACTTGCAGCAAAGCTTGAAAAAATTGATCCCCACTGAAGGCCAAAACAGATAGAAGGACCTACAAACACGCTGGAATGGAGACAACATCAAAGGAATTGCAATTGCAGGAGTAAAAAGAAAATTTGGGACATTTAGTGACTCTAAGAAAATGGCCCGGGGTTTTATCAGGTGCAGTGCAAAGGAACAAAAGGTGCCAAAACTAAGCTCACAGATGTTGCAAAAGCAGGGGAAAAAGTCAAGGAGGAAGACACAACTTAGGGGGCAAGATATGAGGGACATGGCATGAATACTTAAAATAATAAAAAAAATAAAAAGGAAAAAATCTTTCCCAAAGTCAAAGCCATCAAAATGCAGGCAGGCCATACGCCACCAAGGGCAGGCACATGCAGCAAAGCTTGCCAAAATTGATCCCCACTGAAGGCCAAAACAGAAAAGAAGGACTTGCAAACACGCTGGAATGGAGACAACATCAAAGGAATTGCAATTGGAGGAGAAAAAAAGAAAATTTGGGAAATTTATTGACTCTTAGAAAATGGCCCGGGATTTTATCAGGTGCAGTGCAAAGGACCAAAAGGTGCCAAAACTAAGCTCACAGATGTTGCAAAAGCAGGGGAAAAAGTCAAGGAGGAAGACACAACTTAGGGGGCAAGATATGAAGGACATGGCATGAATAATTAAAACAAACAAAAAAAAAAAATAGAAAAAATCTTTCCCAAAGTCAAAGCCATCAAAAGGCATGGCCTGCCATCAAGTGCAGGGACATGCACCAAAGATTCCTCTATTGGTCCCCATTTAAATCGCAAGATTCCTTTTCCCTTCCCAAAAGGAAATGAAATTTCCTTTCTGGAAGGGAAAAGGAATCTTGCGAATCCCAAAAGAAAGGCTTACAAACACTCTGGAAAGGAGATAGGATCAAATGAAATGCAATTGAAAAAAGCAGAAAATCGGGAATTTTATTCTCTTAAAAATAAGGCTGTGAGGAAATCAGCTGCATTGCAAAGGACCAAAAGGTGCCAAAACTAAGCTCACAGATGTTGCAAAATCAGGGGAAAAAGTCAAGGAGGAAGACACAACTTAGGGGGCAAGATGTGAGGGACATGGCATGAATACTTAAAATAATGAAAAAAAAAGAAAAGAAAAAATCTTTCCCAAAGTCAAAGCCATCAAAATGCAGGCAGGCCATACGCCAGCAAGTGCAGGCACATGCAGCAAAGCTTGCCAAAATTGATCCCCACTGAAGGCCAAAACAGAAAAGAAGGACTTGCAAACACGCTGGAATGGAGACAACATCAAAGGAATTGCAATTGGAGGAGAAAAAATGAAAATTTGGGAAATTAAGTGACTCTAAGAAAATGGCCCGTGGTTTTACCAGGTGCAGTGCAAAGGACCAAAAGGTGCCAAAACTAAGCTCACAGATGTTGCAAAAGCAGGGGAAAAAGTCAAGGAGGAAGGCACAACTTAGGGGCAAGATGTGAGGGACATGGCTTGAATACTTACAATAATAAAAAAAAAAATAGAAAAAATCTTTCCCAAAGTCAAAGCCATCAAAATGCAGGCAGGCCATACGCCACCAAGGGCAGGCACATGCAGCAAAGCTTGCCAAAATTGATCCCCACTGAAGGCCAAAACAGAAAAGAAGGACCTACAAACACGCTGGAATGGAGACAACATCAAAGGAATTGCAATTGGAGGAGAAAAAAAGAAAATTTGGGAAATTTAGTGACTCTAAGAAAATGGCCTGGCAGTATATCATGTGCAGTACAAAGGACCAAAGATGCCAAAACTAAGCTCACAGATGTTGCAAAAGCAGGGGAAAAAGTCAAGGAGGAAGACACAACTTAGGGGGCAAGATATGAGGGACATGGCATGAACACTTCAGAAAACAACCAAAAAAAGAAAAAAATCTTTCCCAAAGTCAAAGCCATCAAAAGGCATGGCCTGCCATCAAGTGCAGGGACATGCACCAAAGATTCCTCTATTGGTCCCCATTGAAATCGCAAGATTCCTTTTCCCTTCCCGAAAGGAAATGAAATTTCCTTTCGGGAAGGGAAAAGGAATCTTGCGGATCCCAAAAGAAAGGCTTACAAACACTCTGGAAAGGAGATAGGTTCAAATGAAATGCAATTGAAAAAAGCAGAAAATCGGGAATTTTAGTCTCTTAAAAAATAGGCTGTGAGGAAATCAGCTGCATTGCAAAGGACCAAAAGGTGCCAAAACTAAGCTCACAAATGTTGCAAAAGCAGGGGAAAAAGTCAAGGAGGAAGACACAACTTAGGGGGCAAGATGTGAGGGACATGGCATGAATACTTAAAATAAAAAAGAAAAAAAAAAGAAAAAATCTTTCCCAAAGTCAAAGCCATCAAAATGCAGGCAGGCCATACGCCACCAAGGGCAGGCACATGCAGCAAAGCTTGCCAAAATTGATCCCCACTGAAGGCCAAAACAGAAAAGAAGGACCTACAAACACGCTGGAAATGAGTCAACATCAAAGGAATTGCAATTGGAGGAGAAAAAACAAAATTTGGGAAATTAGGTGTCTATAAGAAAATGGCCTGGGTTTATATCAGGTGCAGTGCAAAGGACCAAAAGATGGCAAAACTAAGCTCACAGATGTTGCAAAAGCAGGGGAAAAAGTCAAGGAGGAAGACACAACTTAGGGAGCAAGATGTGAGGGACATGCATGAATACTTAAAACAAAAAAGAAAAAAAAAAGAAAAAATCTTTCCCAAAGTCAAAGCCATCAAAATGCAGGCAGGCCATACGCCACCAAGGGCAGGCACATGCAGCAAAGCTTGCCAAAATTGATCCCCACTGAAGGCCAAAACAGAAAAGAAGGATCTACAAACACGCAGGAATGGAGACAACATCAAAGGAATTGCAATTGCAGGAGAAAAATGAAAATTTGGGAAATTTAGTGACTCTAAGAAAATGGCCTGGGTTTATATCAGGTGCAGTGCAAAGGACCAAAAGTTGCCAAAACTAAGCTCACAGATGTTGCAAAAGCAGGGGAAAAAGTCAAGGAGGAAGACACAACTTAGGGGGCAAGATGTGAGGGACATGGCATGAATACTTAAAATAAAAAAGAAAAAAAAAAGAAATAATCTTTCCTAAAGTCAAAGCCATCAAAATGCAGGCAGGCCATACGCCACCAAGGGCAGGCACATGCAGCAAAGCTTGCCAAAATTGATCCCCACTGAAGGCCAAAACAGAAAAGAAGGACCTACAAACACGCTGGAAAGGAGTCAACATCAAAGGAATTGCAATTGGAGGAGAAAAAAAGAAAATTTGGGAAATTAAGTGTCTATAAGAAAATGGCCTGGGTTTATATCAGGTGCAGTGCAAAGGACCAAAAGATGCCAAAACTAAGCTCACAGATGTTGCAAAAGCAGGGGAAAAAGTCAAGGAGGAAGACAGAACTTAGGGGGCAAGATATGAGGGACATGGCATGAACACTTCAGAAAACAACCAAAAAAAGAAAAAAATCTTTCCCAAAGTCAAAGCCATCAAAAGGCATGGCCTGCCATCAAGTGCAGGGACATGCACCAAAGATTCCTCTATTGGTCCCCATTGAAATCGCAAGATTCCTTTTCCCTTCCCGAAAGGAAATTTCATTTCCTCTCGGGAAGGGAAAAGGAATCTTGCGAATCCCAAAAGAAAGGCTTACAAACACTCTGGAAAGGAGATAGGTTCAAATGAAATGCAATTGAAAAAAGCAGAAAATCGGGAATTTTAGTCTCTTAAAAAATAGGCTGTGAGGAAATCAGTTGCATTGCAAAGGACCAAAGATGCCAAAACTAAGCTCACAGATGTTGCAAAAGCAGGGGAAAAAGTCAAGGAGGAAGACACAACTTAGGGGGCAAGATGTGAGGGACATGGCATGAATACTTAAAACAAAAAAGAAAAAAAAAAGAAAAAATCTTTCCCAAAGTCAAAGCCACCAAAATGCAGGCAGGCCATACGCCACCAAGGGCAGGCACATGCAGCAAAGCTTGCCAAAATTGATCCCCACTGAAGGCCAAAACCGAAAAGAAGGACCTACAAACACGCTGGAAAGGAGTCAACATCAAAGGAATTGCAATTGGAGGAGAAAAAAAGAAAATTTGGGAAATTAAATGTCTATAAGAAAATTGCCTGGCAGTATATCATGTGCAGTGCAAAGGACCAAAAGATGCAAAAACTAAGCTCACAGATGTTGCAAAAGCAGGGGAAAAAGTCAAGGAGGAAGACACAACTTAGGGAGCAAGATGTGAGGGACATGGCATGAACACTTAAAATAATAAAAAAAAAAAAAAGACAAAATCTTTCCCAAAGTCAAAGCCATCAAAATGCAGGCAGGCCATACGCCACCAAGGGCAGGCACATGCAGCAAAGCTTGCCAAAATTGATCCCCACTGAAGGCCAAAACAGAAAAGAAGGACCTACAAACACGCTGGAATGGAGACAACATAAAAGGAATTGCAATTGGAGGAGAAAATAGAAAATGTGGGAAATTTAGTGACTCTACGAAAATGGCCTGGCAGTATATCATGTGCAGTGCAAAGGACCAAAGATGCCAAAACTAAGCTCACAGATGTTGCAAAAGCAGGGGAAAAAGTCAAGGAGGAAGACACAACTTAGGGGGCAAGATATGAGGGACATGGCATGAACACTTCAGAAAACAACCAAAAAAGGAAAAAAATCTTTCCCAAAGTCAAAGCCATCAAAAGGCATGGCCTGCCATCAAGTGCAGGGACATGCACCAAAGATTCCTCTATTGGTCCCCATTGTAATCGCAAGATTCCTTTTCCCTTCCCGAAAGGAAATGAAATTTCCTTTCTGGAAGGGAAAAGGAATCTTGCGAATCCCAAAAGAAAGGCTTACAAACACTCTGGAAAGGAGATAGGATCAAATGAAATGCAATTGAAAAAAGCAGAAAATCGGGAATTTTAGTCTCTTCAAAAAATAGGCTGTGAGGAAATCAGCTGCATTGCAAAGGACCAAAAGGTGCCAAAACTAAGCTCACAGATGTTGCAAAAGCAGGGGAAAAAGTCAAGGAGGAAGACACAACTTAGGGGGCAAGATGTGAGGGACATGGCATGAATACTTTAAATAAAAAAGAAAAAAAAAAAATCTTTCCCAAAGTCAAAGCCATCAAAATGCAGGCAGGCAATACGCCACCAAGGGCAGGCACATGGAGCAAAGCTTGCCAAAATTGATCCCCACTGAAGGCCAAAACAGAAAAGAAGGACCTACAAACACGCTGGAAAGGAGTCAACATCAAAGGAGTTGAAATAGGAGGAGAAAAAAAGAAAATTTGAGAAATTTAGTGACTCTAAGAAAATGGCCTGGCAGTATATCATGTGCAGTGCAAAGGACCAAAAGATGCCAAAACTAAGCTCACAGATGTTGCAAAAGCAGGGGAAAAAGTCAAAGAGGAAGACAGAACAGAGGGGTCAAGATGTGAGGGACATGGCATGAATACTTACAATAAAAAAGAAAAAAAAAAGAAAAAATCTTTCCCAAAGTCAAAGCCATCAAAATGCAGGCAGGCCATACGCCACCAAGGGCAGGCACATGCAGCAAAGCTTGCCAAAATTGATCCCCACTGAAGGCCAAAACAGAAAAGAAGGACCTACAAACACGCTGGAAAGGAGTCAACATCAAAGGAATTGCAATAGGAGGAGAAAAAAAGAAAATTTGGGAAATTAAGTGTCTATAAAAAAATGGCCTGGGTTTATATCAGGTGCAGTGCAAAGGACCAAAAGGTGCCAAAACTAAGCTCACAGATGTTGCAAAAGCAGGGGAAAAAGTCAAGGAGGAAGACACAACTTAGGGAGCAAGTTGTGAGGGACATGGCATGAATACTTAAAACAAAAAAGAAAAAAAAAAGAAAAAATCTTTCCCAAAGTCAAAGCCATCAAAATGCAGGCAGGCCATACGCCACCAAGGGCAGGCACATGCAGCAAAGCTTGCCAAAAATGATCCCCACTGAAGGCCAAAACAGAAAAGAAGGACCTACAAACACGCTGGAATGGAGACAACATCAAAGGAATTGCAATTGGCGGAGAAAAAAAGAAAATTTGGGAAATTTAGTGACTCTAAGAAAATGGCCTGGCAGTATATCATGTGCAGTGCAAAGGACCAAAGATGCCAAAACTAAGCTCACAGATGTTGCAAAAGCAGGGGAAAAAGTCAAGGAGGAAGACACAACTTAGGGGGCAAGATGTGAGGGACATGGCATGAACACTTAAAATAATAAAAAAAAAAAAAGAAAAAATCTTTCCCAAAGTCAAAGCCATCAAAATGCAGGCAGGCCATACGCCACTAAGGGCAGGCACATGCAGCAAAGCTTGCCAAAATTGATCCCCACTGAAGGCCAAAACAGAAAAGAAGGACCTACAAACACGCTGGAAAGGAGTCAACATCAAAGGAATTGCAATTGGAGGAGAAAAAATGAAAATTTGGGAAATTAAATGTCTATAAGAAAATTGCCTGGCAGTATATCATGTGCAGTGCAAAGGACCAAAAGGTGCCAAAACTAAGCTCACAGATGTTGCAAAAGCAGGGGAAAAAGTCAAGGAGGAAGACACAACTTAGGGAGCAAGATGTGAGGGACATGGCATGAACACTTAAAATAATAAAAAAAAAAAAAGAAAAAATCTTTCCCAAAGTCAAAGCCACCAAAATGCAGGCAGGCCATACGCCACCAAGGGCAGGCACATGCAGCAAAGCTTGCCAAAATTGATCCCCACTGAAGGCCAAAGGAGAAAAGAAGGACCTACAAACACGCTGGAAAGGAGTCAACATCAAAGGAATTGCAATTGGAGGAGAAAAAAAGAAAATTTGGGAAATTTATTGACTCTAAGAAAATGGCCTGGCAGTATATCATGTGCAGTGCAAAGGACCAAAAGGTGCCAAAACTAAGCTCACAGATGTTGCAAAAGCAGGGGAAAAAGTCAAGGAGGAAGGCACAACTTAGGGGGCAAGATGTGAGGGACATGGCATGAATACTGAAAACAAAAAAGAAAAAAAAAAGAAAAAATCTTTCCCAAAGTCAAAGCCATCAAAATGCAGGCAGGCCATACGCCACCGAGGGCAGGCACATGCAGCAAAGCTTGCCAAAATTGATCCCCACTGAAGGCCAAAACAGAAAAGAACGACCTACAAACACGCTGGAAAGGAGTCAACATCAAAGGAATTGCAATTGCAGGAGAAAAATGAAAATTTGGGAAATTTAGTGACTCTAAGAAAATGGCCCGTGGTTTAATCAGGTGCAGTGCAAAGGACCAAAAGGTGCCAAAACTAAGCTCACAGATGTTGCAAAAGCAGGGGAAAAAGTCAAGGAGGAAGACACAACTTAGGGGGCAAGATGTGAGGGACATGGCATGAACACTTAAAATAATAAAAAAAAAAAAAGAAAAAATCTTTCCCAAAGTCAAAGCCATCAAAATGCAGGCAGGCCATACGCCAGCAAGTGCAGGCACTTGCAGCAAAGCTTGCCAAAATTGATCCCCACTGAAGGCCAAAACAGAAAGAAGGACCTACAAACACGCTGGAATGGAGACAACATCAAAGGAATTGCAATTGTTGGAGTAAAAAGAAAATTTGGGAAATTTAGTGACTCTAAGAAAATGGCCCGGGGTTTTATCAGGTGCAGTGCAAAGGAACAAAAGGTGCCAAAACTAAGGTCACAGATGTTGCAAAAGCAGGGGAAAAAGTCAAGGAGGAAGACACAACTTAGGGGGCAAGATGTGAGGGACATGGCATGAATAATTAAAATAATAAAAAAAATAAAAAAGAAAAAATCTTTCCCAAAGTCAAAGCCATCAAAATGCAGGCAGGCCATACGCCACCAAGGGCAGGCACATGCAGCAAAGCTTGCCAAAATTGATCCCCACTGAAGGCCAAAACAGAAAAGAAGGACTTGCAAACACGCTGTAATTGAGACAACATCAAAGGAATTGCAATTGGAGGAGAAAAAAAGAAAATTTGGGAAATTTAGTGACTCTTAGAAAATGGCCCGGGATTTTATCAGGTGCAGTGCAAAGGACCAAAAGATGCCAAAACTAAGCTCACAGATGTTGCAAAAGCAGGGGAAAAAGTCAAGGAGGAAGACACAACTTAGGGGGCAAGATATGAAGGACATGGCATGAATACTTAAAACAAACAAACAAAAAAAATAGAAAAAATCTTTCCCAAAGTCAAAGCCATCAAAATGCAGGCAGGCCATACGCCACCAAGGGCAGGCACATGCAGCAAAGCTTGCCAAAATTGATCCCCACTGAAGGCCAAAACAGAAAAGAAGGACCTACAAACACGCTGGAAATGAGTCAACATCAAAGGAATTGCAATTGGAGGAGAAAAAACAAAATTTGGGAAATTAGGTGTCTATAAGAAAATGGCCTGGGTTTATATCAGGTGCAGTGCAAAGGACCAAAAGATGGCAAAACTAAGCTCACAGATGTTGCAAAAGCAGGGGAAAAAGTCAAGGAGGAAGACACAACTTAGGGAGCAAGATGTGAGGGACATGCATGAATACTTAAAACAAAAAAGAAAAAAAAAAGAAAAAATCTTTCCCAAAGTCAAAGCCATCAAAATGCAGGCAGGCCATACGCCACCAAGGGCAGGCACATGCAGCAAAGCTTGCCAAAATTGATCCCCACTGAAGGCCAAAACAGAAAAGAAGGATCTACAAACACGCAGGAATGGAGACAACATCAAAGGAATTGCAATTGCAGGAGAAAAATGAAAATTTGGGAAATTTAGTGACTCTAAGAAAATGGCCTGGGTTTATATCAGGTGCAGTGCAAAGGACCAAAAGTTGCCAAAACTAAGCTCACAGATGTTGCAAAAGCAGGGGAAAAAGTCAAGGAGGAAGACACAACTTAGGGGGCAAGATGTGAGGGACATGGCATGAATACTTAAAATAAAAAAGAAAAAAAAAAGAAATAATCTTTCCTAAAGTCAAAGCCATCAAAATGCAGGCAGGCCATACGCCACCAAGGGCAGGCACATGCAGCAAAGCTTGCCAAAATTGATCCCCACTGAAGGCCAAAACAGAAAAGAAGGACCTACAAACACGCTGGAAAGGAGTCAACATCAAAGGAATTGCAATTGGAGGAGAAAAAAAGAAAATTTGGGAAATTAAGTGTCTATAAGAAAATGGCCTGGGTTTATATCAGGTGCAGTGCAAAGGACCAAAAGATGCCAAAACTAAGCTCACAGATGTTGCAAAAGCAGGGGAAAAAGTCAAGGAGGAAGACACAACCTAGGGAGCAAGATGTGAGGGACATGGCATGAATACTTAAAATAATAAAAAAAAAAAAAAGAAAAAATCTTTCCCAAAGTCAAAGCCATCAAAATGCAGGCAGGCCATACGCCACCAAGGGCAGGCACATGCAGCAAAGCTTGCCAAAATTGATCCCCACTGAAGGCCAAAACAGAAAAGAAGGACCTACAAACACGCTGGAAAGGAGTCAACATCAAAGGAATTGCAATTGGAGGAGAAAAAATGAAAATTTGGGAAATTAAATGTCTATAAGAAAATTGCCTGGCAGTATATCATGTGCAGTGCAAAGGACCAAAAGGTGCCAAAACTAAGCTCACAGATGTTGCAAAAGCAGGGGAAAAAGTCAAGGAGGAAGACACAACTTAGGGAGCAAGATGTGAGGGACATGGCATGAACACTTAAAATAATAAAAAAAAAAAAAGAAAAAATCTTTCCCAAAGTCAAAGCCACCAAAATGCAGGCAGGCCATACGCCACCAAGGGCAGGCACATGCAGCAAAGCTTGCCAAAATTGATCCCCACTGAAGGCCAAAGGAGAAAAGAAGGACCTACAAACACGCTGGAAAGGAGTCAACATCAAAGGAATTGCAATTGGAGGAGAAAAAAAGAAAATTTGGGAAATTTATTGACTCTAAGAAAATGGCCTGGCAGTATATCATGTGCAGTGCAAAGGACCAAAAGGTGCCAAAACTAAGCTCACAGATGTTGCAAAAGCAGGGGAAAAAGTCAAGGAGGAAGGCACAACTTAGGGGGCAAGATGTGAGGGACATGGCATGAATACTTAAAACAAAAAAGAAAAAAAAAAGAAAAAATCTTTCCCAAAGTCAAAGCCATCAAAATGCAGGCAGGCCATACGCCACCGAGGGCAGGCACATGCAGCAAAGCTTGCCAAAATTGATCCCCACTGAAGGCCAAAACAGAAAAGAACGACCTACAAACACGCTGGAAAGGAGTCAACATCAAAGGAATTGCAATTGCAGGAGAAAAATGAAAATTTGGGAAATTTAGTGACTCTAAGAAAATGGCCCGTGGTTTAATCAGGTGCAGTGCAAAGGACCAAAAGGTGCCAAAACTAAGCTCACAGATGTTGCAAAAGCAGGGGAAAAAGTCAAGGAGGAAGACACAACTTAGGGGGCAAGATGTGAGGGACATGGCATGAACACTTAAAATAATAAAAAAAAAAAAAGAAAAAATCTTTCCCAAAGTCAAAGCCATCAAAATGCAGGCAGGCCATACGCCAGCAAGTGCAGGCACTTGCAGCAAAGCTTGCCAAAATTGATCCCCACTGAAGGCCAAAACAGAAAGAAGGACCTACAAACACGCTGGAATGGAGACAACATCAAAGGAATTGCAATTGTTGGAGTAAAAAGAAAATTTGGGAAATTTAGTGACTCTAAGAAAATGGCCCGGGGTTTTATCAGGTGCAGTGCAAAGGAACAAAAGGTGCCAAAACTAAGGTCACAGATGTTGCAAAAGCAGGGGAAAAAGTCAAGGAGGAAGACACAACTTAGGGGGCAAGATGTGAGGGACATGGCATGAATAATTAAAATAATAAAAAAAATAAAAAAGAAAAAATCTTTCCCAAAGTCAAAGCCATCAAAATGCAGGCAGGCCATACGCCACCAAGGGCAGGCACATGCAGCAAAGCTTGCCAAAATTGATCCCCACTGAAGGCCAAAACAGAAAAGAAGGACTTGCAAACACGCTGTAATTGAGACAACATCAAAGGAATTGCAATTGGAGGAGAAAAAAAGAAAATTTGGGAAATTTAGTGACTCTTAGAAAATGGCCCGGGATTTTATCAGGTGCAGTGCAAAGGACCAAAAGATGCCAAAACTAAGCTCACAGATGTTGCAAAAGCAGGGGAAAAAGTCAAGGAGGAAGACACAACTTAGGGGGCAAGATATGAAGGACATGGCATGAATACTTAAAACAAACAAACAAAAAAAATAGAAAAAATCTTTCCCAAAGTCAAAGCCATCAAAATGCAGGCAGGCCATACGCCACCAAGGGCAGGCACATGCAGCAAAGCTTGCCAAAATTGATCCCCACTGAAGGCCAAAACAGAAAAGAAGGACCTACAAACACGCTGGAAATGAGTCAACATCAAAGGAATTGCAATTGGAGGAGAAAAAACAAAATTTGGGAAATTAGGTGTCTATAAGAAAATGGCCTGGGTTTATATCAGGTGCAGTGCAAAGGACCAAAAGATGGCAAAACTAAGCTCACAGATGTTGCAAAAGCAGGGGAAAAAGTCAAGGAGGAAGACACAACTTAGGGAGCAAGATGTGAGGGACATGCATGAATACTTAAAACAAAAAAGAAAAAAAAAAGAAAAAATCTTTCCCAAAGTCAAAGCCATCAAAATGCAGGCAGGCCATACGCCACCAAGGGCAGGCACATGCAGCAAAGCTTGCCAAAATTGATCCCCACTGAAGGCCAAAACAGAAAAGAAGGATCTACAAACACGCAGGAATGGAGACAACATCAAAGGAATTGCAATTGCAGGAGAAAAATGAAAATTTGGGAAATTTAGTGACTCTAAGAAAATGGCCTGGGTTTATATCAGGTGCAGTGCAAAGGACCAAAAGTTGCCAAAACTAAGCTCACAGATGATGCAAAAGCAGGGGAAAAAGTCAAGGAGGAAGACACAACTTAGGGGGCAAGATGTGAGGGACATGGCATGAATACTTAAAATAAAAAAGAAAAAAAAAAGAAATAATCTTTCCTAAAGTCAAAGCCATCAAAATGCAGGCAGGCCATACGCCACCAAGGGCAGGCACATGCAGCAAAGCTTGCCAAAATTGATCCCCACTGAAGGCCAAAACAGAAAAGAAGGACCTACAAACACGCTGGAAAGGAGTCAACATCAAAGGAATTGCAATTGGAGGAGAAAAAAAGAAAATTTGGGAAATTAAGTGTCTATAAGAAAATGGCCTGGGTTTATATCAGGTGCAGTGCAAAGGACCAAAAGATGCCAAAACTAAGCTCACAGATGTTGCAAAAGCAGGGGAAAAAGTCAAGGAGGAAGACACAACCTAGGGAGCAAGATGTGAGGGACATGGCATGAATACTTAAAACAAAAAAGAAAAAAAAAAGAAAAAATCTTTCCCAAAGTCAAAGCCATCAAAATGCAGGCGGGCCATACGCCACCAAGGGCAGGCACATGCAGCAAAGCTTGCCAAAATTGATCCCCACTGAAGGCCAAAAGAGAAAAGAAGGACCTACAAACACGCTGGAAAGGAGTCAACATCAAATGAATTGCAATTGGAGGAGAAAAAAAGAAAATTTGGGAAATTTAGTGACTCTAAGAAAATGGCCTGGCAGTATATCATGTGCAGTGCAAAGGACCAAAGATGCCAAAACTAAGCTCACAGATGTTGCAAAAGCAGGGGAAAAAGTCAAGGAGGAAGACAGAACTTAGGGGGCAAGATATGAGGGACATGGCATGAACACTTCAGAAAACAACCAAAAAAAGAAAAAAATCTTTCCCAAAGTCAAAGCCATCAAAAGGCATGGCCTGCCATCAAGTGCAGGGACATGCACCAAAGATTCCTCTATTGGTCCCCATTGAAATCGCAAGATTCCTTTTCCCTTCCCGAAAGGAAATTTCATTTCCTCTCGGGAAGGGAAAAGGAATCTTGCGAATCCCAAAAGAAAGGCTTACAAACACTCTGGAAAGGAGATAGGTTCAAATGAAATGCAATTGAAAAAAGCAGAAAATCGGGAATTTTAGTCTCTTAAAAAATAGGCTGTGAGGAAATCAGTTGCATTGCAAAGGACCAAAGATGCCAAAACTAAGCTCACAGATGTTGCAAAAGCAGGGGAAAAAGTCAAGGAGGAAGACACAACTTAGGGGGCAAGATGTGAGGGACATGGCATGAATACTTAAAACAAAAAAGAAAAAAAAAAGAAAAAATCTTTCCCAAAGTCAAAGCCACCAAAATGCAGGCAGGCCATACGCCACCAAGGGCAGGCACATGCAGCAAAGCTTGCCAAAATTGATCCCCACTGAAGGCCAAAACCGAAAAGAAGGACCTACAAACACGCTGGAAAGGAGTCAACATCAAAGGAATTGCAATTGGAGGAGAAAAAAAGAAAATTTGGGAAATTAAATGTCTATAAGAAAATTGCCTGGCAGTATATCATGTGCAGTGCAAAGGACCAAAAGATGCAAAAACTAAGCTCACAGATGTTGCAAAAGCAGGGGAAAAAGTCAAGGAGGAAGACACAACTTAGGGAGCAAGATGTGAGGGACATGGCATGAACACTTAAAATAATAAAAAAAAAAAAAAGACAAAATCTTTCCCAAAGTCAAAGCCATCAAAATGCAGGCAGGCCATACGCCACCAAGGGCAGGCACATGCAGCAAAGCTTGCCAAAATTGATCCCCACTGAAGGCCAAAACAGAAAAGAAGGACCTACAAACACGCTGGAATGGAGACAACATAAAAGGAATTGCAATTGGAGGAGAAAATAGAAAATGTGGGAAATTTAGTGACTCTACGAAAATGGCCTGGCAGTATATCATGTGCAGTGCAAAGGACCAAAGATGCCAAAACTAAGCTCACAGATGTTGCAAAAGCAGGGGAAAAAGTCAAGGAGGAAGACACAACTTAGGGGGCAAGATATGAGGGACATGGCATGAACACTTCAGAAAACAACCAAAAAAGGAAAAAAATCTTTCCCAAAGTCAAAGCCATCAAAAGGCATGGCCTGCCATCAAGTGCAGGGACATGCACCAAAGATTCCTCTATTGGTCCCCATTGTAATCGCAAGATTCCTTTTCCCTTCCCGAAAGGAAATGAAATTTCCTTTCTGGAAGGGAAAAGGAATCTTGCGAATCCCAAAAGAAAGGCTTACAAACACTCTGGAAAGGAGATAGGATCAAATGAAATGCAATTGAAAAAAGCAGAAAATCGGGAATTTTAGTCTCTTCAAAAAATAGGCTGTGAGGAAATCAGCTGCATTGCAAAGGACCAAAAGGTGCCAAAACTAAGCTCACAGATGTTGCAAAAGCAGGGGAAAAAGTCAAGGAGGAAGACACAACTTAGGGGGCAAGATGTGAGGGACATGGCATGAATACTTTAAATAAAAAAGAAAAAAAAAAAATCTTTCCCAAAGTCAAAGCCATCAAAATGCAGGCAGGCAATACGCCACCAAGGGCAGGCACATGGAGCAAAGCTTGCCAAAATTGATCCCCACTGAAGGCCAAAACAGAAAAGAAGGACCTACAAACACGCTGGAAAGGAGTCAACATCAAAGGAGTTGAAATAGGAGGAGAAAAAAAGAAAATTTGAGAAATTTAGTGACTCTAAGAAAATGGCCTGGCAGTATATCATGTGCAGTGCAAAGGACCAAAAGATGCCAAAACTAAGCTCACAGATGTTGCAAAAGCAGGGGAAAAAGTCAAAGAGGAAGACAGAACAGAGGGGTCAAGATGTGAGGGACATGGCATGAATACTTACAATAAAAAAGAAAAAAAAAAGAAAAAATCTTTCCCAAAGTCAAAGCCATCAAAATGCAGGCAGGCCATACGCCACCAAGGGCAGGCACATGCAGCAAAGCTTGCCAAAATTGATCCCCACTGAAGGCCAAAACAGAAAAGAAGGACCTACAAACACGCTGGAAAGGAGTCAACATCAAAGGAATTGCAATAGGAGGAGAAAAAAAGAAAATTTGGGAAATTAAGTGTCTATAAAAAAATGGCCTGGGTTTATATCAGGTGCAGTGCAAAGGACCAAAAGGTGCCAAAACTAAGCTCACAGATGTTGCAAAAGCAGGGGAAAAAGTCAAGGAGGAAGACACAACTTAGGGAGCAAGTTGTGAGGGACATGGCATGAATACTTAAAACAAAAAAGAAAAAAAAAAGAAAAAATCTTTCCCAAAGTCAAAGCCATCAAAATGCAGGCAGGCCATACGCCACCAAGGGCAGGCACATGCAGCAAAGCTTGCCAAAAATGATCCCCACTGAAGGCCAAAACAGAAAAGAAGGACCTACAAACACGCTGGAATGGAGACAACATCAAAGGAATTGCAATTGGCGGAGAAAAAAAGAAAATTTGGGAAATTTAGTGACTCTAAGAAAATGGCCTGGCAGTATATCATGTGCAGTGCAAAGGACCAAAGATGCCAAAACTAAGCTCACAGATGTTGCAAAAGCAGGGGAAAAAGTCAAGGAGGAAGACACAACTTAGGGGGCAAGATGTGAGGGACATGGCATGAACACTTAAAATAATAAAAAAAAAAAAAAGAAAAAATCTTTCCCAAAGTCAAAGCCATCAAAATGCAGGCAGGCCATACGCCACCAAGGGCAGGCACATGCAGCAAAGCTTGCCAAAATTGATCCCCACTGAAGGCCAAAACAGAAAAGAAGGACCTACAAACACGCTGGAAAGGAGTCAACATCAAAGGAATTGCAATTGGAGGAGAAAAAATGAAAATTTGGGAAATTAAATGTCTATAAGAAAATTGCCTGGCAGTATATCATGTGCAGTGCAAAGGACCAAAAGGTGCCAAAACTAAGCTCACAGATGTTGCAAAAGCAGGGGAAAAAGTCAAGGAGGAAGACACAACTTAGGGAGCAAGATGTGAGGGACATGGCATGAACACTTAAAATAATAAAAAAAAAAAAAGAAAAAATCTTTCCCAAAGTCAAAGCCACCAAAATGCAGGCAGGCCATACGCCACCAAGGGCAGGCACATGCAGCAAAGCTTGCCAAAATTGATCCCCACTGAAGGCCAAAGGAGAAAAGAAGGACCTACAAACACGCTGGAAAGGAGTCAACATCAAAGGAATTGCAATTGGAGGAGAAAAAAAGAAAATTTGGGAAATTTATTGACTCTAAGAAAATGGCCTGGCAGTATATCATGTGCAGTGCAAAGGACCAAAAGGTGCCAAAACTAAGCTCACAGATGTTGCAAAAGCAGGGGAAAAAGTCAAGGAGGAAGGCACAACTTAGGGGGCAAGATGTGAGGGACATGGCATGAATACTGAAAACAAAAAAGAAAAAAAAAAGAAAAAATCTTTCCCAAAGTCAAAGCCATCAAAATGCAGGCAGGCCATACGCCACCGAGGGCAGGCACATGCAGCAAAGCTTGCCAAAATTGATCCCCACTGAAGGCCAAAACAGAAAAGAACGACCTACAAACACGCTGGAAAGGAGTCAACATCAAAGGAATTGCAATTGCAGGAGAAAAATGAAAATTTGGGAAATTTAGTGACTCTAAGAAAATGGCCCGTGGTTTAATCAGGTGCAGTGCAAAGGACCAAAAGGTGCCAAAACTAAGCTCACAGATGTTGCAAAAGCAGGGGAAAAAGTCAAGGAGGAAGACACAACTTAGGGGGCAAGATGTGAGGGACATGGCATGAACACTTAAAATAATAAAAAAAAAAAAAGAAAAAATCTTTCCCAAAGTCAAAGCCATCAAAATGCAGGCAGGCCATACGCCAGCAAGTGCAGGCACTTGCAGCAAAGCTTGCCAAAATTGATCCCCACTGAAGGCCAAAACAGAAAGAAGGACCTACAAACACGCTGGAATGGAGACAACATCAAAGGAATTGCAATTGTTGGAGTAAAAAGAAAATTTGGGAAATTTAGTGACTCTAAGAAAATGGCCCGGGGTTTTATCAGGTGCAGTGCAAAGGAACAAAAGGTGCCAAAACTAAGGTCACAGATGTTGCAAAAGCAGGGGAAAAAGTCAAGGAGGAAGACACAACTTAGGGGGCAAGATGTGAGGGACATGGCATGAATAATTAAAATAATAAAAAAAATAAAAAAGAAAAAATCTTTCCCAAAGTCAAAGCCATCAAAATGCAGGCAGGCCATACGCCACCAAGGGCAGGCACATGCAGCAAAGCTTGCCAAAATTGATCCCCACTGAAGGCCAAAACAGAAAAGAAGGACTTGCAAACACGCTGTAATTGAGACAACATCAAAGGAATTGCAATTGGAGGAGAAAAAAAGAAAATTTGGGAAATTTAGTGACTCTTAGAAAATGGCCCGGGATTTTATCAGGTGCAGTGCAAAGGACCAAAAGATGCCAAAACTAAGCTCACAGATGTTGCAAAAGCAGGGGAAAAAGTCAAGGAGGAAGACACAACTTAGGGGGCAAGATATGAAGGACATGGCATGAATACTTAAAACAAACAAACAAAAAAAATAGAAAAAATCTTTCCCAAAGTCAAAGCCATCAAAATGCAGGCAGGCCATACGCCACCAAGGGCAGGCACATGCAGCAAAGCTTGCCAAAATTGATCCTCACTGAAGGCCAAAACAGAAAAGAAGGACCTACAAAGACGCTGGAATGGAGACAACATCAAAGGAATTGCAATTGGAGGAGAAAATAGAAAATGTGGGAAATTTAGTGACTCTAAGAAAATGGCCTGGCAGTATATCATGTGCAGTGCAAAGCACCAAAGATGCCAAAACTAAGCTCACAGATGTTGCAAAAGCAGGGGAAAAAGTCAAGGAGGAAGACAGAACTTAGGGGGCAAGATATGAGGGGCATGGCATGAACACTTCAGAAAACAACCAAAAAAGGAAAAAAATCTTTCCCAAAGTCAAAGCCATCAAAAGGCATGGCCTGCCATCAAGTGCAGGGACATGCACCAAAGATTCCTCTATTGGTCCCCATTGAAATCGCAAGATTCCTTTTCCCTTCCCGAAAGGAAATGAAATTTCCTTTCGGGAAGGGAAAAGGAATCTTGCGGATCCCAAAAGAAAGGCTTACAAACACTCTGGAAAGGAGATAGGATCAAATGAAATGCAATTGAAAAAAGCAGAAAATCGGGAATTTTAGTCTCTTAAAAAATAGGCTGTGAAGAAATCAGCTGCATTGCAAAGGACCAAAAGGTGCCAAAACTAAGCTCACAGATGTTGCAAAAGCAGGGGAAAAAGTCAAGGAGGAAGACAGAACTTAGGGGGCAAGATATGAGGGACATGGCATGAATACTTAAAATAATAAAAAAAATAAAATGAAAAAATCTTTCCCAAAGTCAAAGCCATCAAAATGCAGGCAGGCCATACGCCACCAAGGGCAGGCACATGCAGCAAAGCTTGCCAAAATTGATCCCCACTGAAGGCCAAAACAGAAAAGAAGGACTTGCAAACACGCTGGAATGGAGACAATATCAAAGGAATTGCAATTGGAGGAGAAAAAAAGAAAATTTGGGAAATTTAGTGACTCTTAGAAAATGGCCCGGGATTTTATCAGGTGCAGTGCAAAGGACCAAAAGATGCCAAAACTAAGCTCACAGATGTTGCAAAAGCAGGGGAAAAAGTCAAGGAGGAAGACACAACTTAGGGGGCAAGATATGAAGGACATGGCATGAATACTTAAAACAAACAAAAAAAGAAATTGAAAAAAACTTTCCCAAAGTCAAAGCCATCAAAATGCAGGCAGGCCATACGCCACCAAGGGCAGGCATATGCAGCAAAGCTTGCCAAAATTGATCCCCACTGAAGGCCAAAACAGAAAAGAAGGAACTACAAACACGCTGGAATGGAGACAACATCAAAGGAATTGCAATTGGAGGAGAAAATAGAAAATGTGGGAAATTTAGTGACTCTAAGAAAATGGCCTGGCAGTATATCATGTGCAGTGCAAAGCACCAAAGATGCCAAAACTAAGCTCACAGATGTTGCAAAAGCAGGGAAAAAAGTCAAGGAGGAAGACACAACTTAGGGGGCAAGATATGAGGGACATGGCATGGACACTTCAGAAAACAACCAAAAAAGGAAAACAATCTTTCCCAAAGTCAAAGCCATCAAAAGGCATGGCCTGCCATCAAGTGCAGGGACATGCACCAAAGATTCCTCTATTGGTCCCCATTGAAATCGCAAGATTCCTTTTCCCTTCCCGAAAGGAAATGAAATTTCCTTTCTGGAAGGGAAAAGGAATCTTGCGAATCCCAAAAGAAAGGCTTACAAACACTCTGGAAAGGAGATAGGATCAAATGAAATGCAATTGAAAAAAGCAGAAAATCGGGAATTTTAGTCTCTTAAAAATAAGGCTGTGAGGAAATCAGCTGCATTGCAAAGGACCAAAAGGTGCCAAAACTAAGCTCACAGATGTTGCAAAAGCAGGGGAAAAAGTCAAGGAGGAAGACACAACTTAGGGGGCAAGATGTGAGGGACATGGCATGAATACTTTAAATAAAAAAGAAAAAAAAAAAATCTTTCCCAAAGTCAAAGCCATCAAAATGCAGGCAGGCCATACGCCACCAAGGGCAGGCACATGCAGCAAAGCTTGCCAAAATTGATCCCCACTGAAGGCCAAAACAGAAAAGAAGGACCTACAAACACGCTGGAAAGGAGTCAACATCAAAGGAATTGAAATAGGAGGAGAAAAAAAGAAAATTTTGGAAATTTAGTGACTCTAAGGAAATGGCCTGGCAGTATATCATGTGCAGTGCAAAGGACCAAAAGATGCCAAAACTAAGCTCACAGATGTTGCAAAAGCAGGGGAAAAAGTCAAGGAGGAAGACACAACTTAGGGGGCAAGATGTGAGGGACATGGCATGAATACTTAAATCAAAAAAGAAAAGAAAAAGAAAAAATCTTTCCCAAAGTCAAAGCCATCAAAATGCAGGCAGGCCATACGCCACCAAGTGCAGGCACATGCAGCAAACCTTGCCAAAATTGATCCCCACTGAAGGCCAAAACAGAAAAGAAGGACCTACAAACACGCTGGAAAGGAGTCAACATCAAAGAAATAAAAATTGGAGGAGAAAAAAAGAAAATTTGGGAAATTTAGTGACTCTAAGAAAATGGCCCGGGGTTTTATCAGGTGCATTGCAAAGGACCAAAAGATGCCAAAACTAAGCTCACAAATGTTGCAAAAGCAGGGGAAAAAGTCAAGGAGGAAGACACAACTTAGGGGGCAAGATATGAGGGACATGGCATGAACACTTCAGAAAACAACCAAAAAAAGAAAAAAACCTTTCCCAAAGTCAAAGCCTTCAAAAGGCATGGCCTGCCATCAAGTGCAGGGACATGCACCAAAGATTCCTCTATTGGTGCCCATTGAAATCGCAAGATTCCTTTTCCCTTCCCGAAAGGAAATGAAATTTCCTTTCAGGAAGGGAAAAGGAATCTTGCGAATCCCAAAAGAAAGGCTTACAAACACTCTGGAAAGGAGATAGGTTCCAATGAAATGCAATTGGAAAATGCAGAAAATCGGGAATTTTAGCCTCTACAAAAAATAGGCTGTGAGGAAATCAGCTGCATTGCAAAGGACCAAAAGGTGCCAAAACTAAGCTCACAGATGTTGCAAAAGCAGGGGAAAAAGTCAAGGAGGAAGACAGAACTTAGGGGGCAAGATATGAGGGGCATGGCATGAACACTTCAGAAAACAACCAAAAAAGGAAAAAAATCTTTCCCAAAGTCAAAGCCATCAAAAGGCATGGCCTGCCATCAAGTGCAGGGACATGCACCAAAGATTCCTCTATTGGTCCCCATTGAAATCGCAAGATTCCTTTTCCCTTCCCGAAAGGAAATGAAATTTCCTTTCTGGAAGGGAAAAGGAATCTTGCGAATCCCAAAAGAAAGGCTTACAAACACTCTGGAAAGGAGATAGGATCAAATGAAATGCAATTGAAAAAAGCAGAAAATCGGGAATATTAGTCTCTTAAAAAATAGGCTGTGAAGAAATCAGCTGCATTGCAAAGGACCAAAAGGTGCCAAAACTAAGCTCACAGATGTTGCAAAAGCAGGGGAAAAAGTCAAGGAGGAAGACAGAACTTAGGGGGCAAGATGTGAGGGACATGGCATGAATACTTTAAACAAAAAAAAAAAAAAAAAAATCTTTCCCAAAGTCAAAGCCATCAAAATGCAGGCAGGCCATACGCCACCGAGGGCAGGCACATGCAGCAAAGCTTGCCAAAATTGATCCCCACTGAAGGCCAAAACAGAAAAGAAGGACCTACAAACACGCTGGAATGGAGACAACATCAAAGGAATTGCAATTGCAGGAGAAAAATGAAAATTTGGGAAATTTAGTGTCTCTAAGAAAATGGCCCGTGGTTTTATCAGGTGCAGTGCAAAGGACCAAAAGGTGCCAAAACTAAGCTCACAGATGTTGCAAAAGCAGGGGAAAAAGTCAAGGAGGAAGACACAACTTAGGGGGCAAGATGTGAGGGACATGGCATGAATACTTAAAATAATGAAAAAAAAAGAAAAGAAAAAATCTTTCCCAAAGTCAAAGCCATCAAAATGCAGGCAGGCCATACGGCCCCAAAGGCAGGCACATGCAGCAAAGCTTGCCAAAATTGATCCCCACTGAAGGCCAAAACAGAAAAGAAAGACCTACAAACACGCTGGAATGGAGACAACATCAAAGGAATTGCAATTGGAGGAGAAAAAAAGAAAATTTGGGAAATTTAGTGACTCTAAGAAAATGGCCCGTGGTTTTACCAGGTGCAGTGCAAAGGACCAAAAGGTGCCAAAACTAAGCTCACAGATGTTGCAAAAGCAGGGGAAAAAGTCAAGGAGGAAGGCACAACTTAGGGGGCAAGATGTGAGGGACATGGCATGAATACTTACAATAATAAAAAAAAAAATAGAAAAAATCTTTCCCAAAGTCAAAGCCATCAAAATGCAGGCAGGCCATACGCCACCAAGGGCAGGCACATGCAGCAAAGCTTGCCAAAATTGATCCCCACTGAAGGCCAAAACAGAAAAGAAGGACCTACAAACACGCTGGAAAGGAGTCAACATCAAAGGAATTGCAATTGCAGGAGAAAAATGAAAATTTGGGAAATTTAGTGACTCTAAGAAAATGGCCCGGGGTTTTATCAGGTGCAGTGCAAAGGACCAAAAGGTGCCAAAACTAAGCTCACAGATGTTGCAAAAGCAGGGGAAAAAGTCAAGGAGGAAGACACAACTTAGGGGGCAGGATATGAGGGACATGGCATGAATACTTAAAATAATAAAAAAAATAAAAAGGAAAAAATCTTTCCCAAAGTCAAAGCCATCAAAATGCAGGCAGGCCATACGCCACCAAGGGCAGGCACATGCAGCAAAGCTTGCCAAAATTGATCCCCACTGAAGGCCAAAACAGAAAAGAAGGACTTGCAAACACGCTGGAATGGAGACAATATCAAAGGAATTGCAATTGGAGGAGAAAAAAAGAAAATTTGGGAAATTTAGTGACTCTTAGAAAATGGCCCGGGATTTTATCAGGTGCAGTGCAAAGGACCAAAAGATGCCAAAACTAAGCTCACAGATGTTGCAAAAGCAGGGGAAAAAGTCAAGGAGGAAGACACAACTTAGGGGGCAAGATATGAAGGACATGGCATGAATACTTAAAACAAACAAAAAAAAAAAATAGAAAAAATCTTTCCCAAAGTCAAAGCCATCAAAATGCAGGCAGGCCATACGCCACCAAGGGCAGGCACATGCAGCAAAGCTTGCCAAAATTGATCCCCACTGAAGGCCAAAACAGAAAAGAAGGAACTACAAACACGCTGGAATGGAGACAACATCAAAGGAATTGCAATTGGAGGAGAAAATAGAAAATGTGGGAAATTTAGTGACTCTAAGAAAATGGCCTGGCAGTATATCATGTGCAGTGCAAAGCACCAAAGATGCCAAAACTAAGCTCACAGATGTTGCAAAAGCAGGGGAAAAAGTCAAGGAGGAAGACACAACTTAGGGGGCAAGATATGAGGGACATGGCATGAACACTTCAGAAAACAACCAAAAAAGGAAAACAATCTTTCCCAAAGTCAAAGCCATCAAAAGGCATGGCCTGCCATCAAGTGCAGGGACATGCACCAAAGATTCCTCTATTGGTCCCCATTGAAATCGCAAGATTCCTTTTCCCTTCCCGAAAGGAAATGAAATTTCCTTTCTGGAAGGGAAAAGGAATCTTGCGAATCCCAAAAGAAAGGCTTACAAACACTCTGGAAAGGAGATAGGATCAAATGAAATGCAATTGAAAAAAGCAGAAAATCGGGAATTTTAGTCTCTTAAAAATAAGGCTGTGAGGAAATCAGCTGCATTGCAAAGGACCAAAAGGTGCCAAAACTAAGCTCACAGATGTTGCAAAAGCAGGGGAAAAAGTCAAGGAGGAAGACACAACTTAGGGGGCAAGATGTGAGGGACATGGCATGAATACTTTAAATAAAAAAGAAAAAAAAAAAATCTTTCCCAAAGTCAAAGCCATCAAAATGCAGGCAGGCCATACGCCACCAAGGGCAGGCACATGCAGCAAAGCTTGCCAAAATTGATCCCCACTGAAGGCCAAAACAGAAAAGAAGGACCTACAAACACGCTGGAAAGGAGTCAACATCAAAGGAATTGAAATAGGAGGAGAAAAAAAGAAAATTTGGGAAATTTAGTGACTCTAAGGAAATGGCCTGGCAGTATATCATGTGCAGTGCAAAGGACCAAAAGATGCCAAAACTAAGCTCACAGATGTTGCAAAAGCAGGGGAAAAAGTCAAGGAGGAAGACACAACTTAGGGGGCAAGATGTGAGGGACATGGCATGAATACTTAAATCAAAAAAGAAAAGAAAAAGAAAAAATCTTTCCCAAAGTCAAAGCCATCAAAATGCAGGCAGGCCATACGCCACCAAGTGCAGGCACATGCAGCAAACCTTGCCAAAATTGATCCCCACTGAAGGCCAAAACAGAAAAGAAGGACCTACAAACACGCTGGAAAGGAGTCAACATCAAAGAAATAAAAATTGGAGGAGAAAAGAAGAAAATTTGGGAAATTTAGTGACTCTAAGAAAATGGCCCGGGGTTTTATCAGGTGCATTGCAAAGGACCAAAAGATGCCAAAACTAAGCTCACAAATGTTGCAAAAGCAGGGGAAAAAGTCAAGGAGGAAGACACAACTTAGGGGGCAAGATATGAGGGACATGGCATGAACACTTCAGAAAACAACCAAAAAAAGAAAAAAACCTTTCCCAAAGTCAAAGCCATCAAAAGGCATGGCCTGCCATCAAGTGCAGGGACATGCACCAAAGATTCCTCTATTGGTGCCCATTGAAATCGCAAGATTCCTTTTCCCTTCCCGAAAGGAAATGAAATTTCCTTTCAGGAAGGGAAAAGGAATCTTGCGAATCCCAAAAGAAAGGCTTACAAACACTCTGGAAAGGAGATAGGTTCCAATGAAATGCAATTGGAAAATGCAGAAAATCGGGAATTTTAGCCTCTACACAAAATAGGCTGTGAGGAAATCAGCTGCATTGCAAAGGACCAAAAGGTGCCAAAACTAAGCTCACAGATGTTGCAAAAGCAGGGGAAAAAGTCAAGGAGGAAGACAGAACTTAGGGGGCAAGATATGAGGGACATGGCATGAATACTTTAAACAAAAAAAAAAAAAAAAAAAATCTTTCCCAAAGTCAAAGCCATCAAAATGCAGGCAGGCCATACGCCACCGAGGGCAGGCACATGCAGCAAAGCTTGCCAAAATTGATCCCCACTGAAGGCCAAAACAGAAAAGAAGGACCTACAAACACGCTGGAATGGAGACAACATCAAAGGAATTGCAATTGCAGGAGAAAAATGAAAATTTGGGAAATTTAGTGTCTCTAAGAAAATGGCCCGTGGTTTTATCAGGTGCAGTGCAAAGGACCAAAAGGTGCCAAAACTAAGCTCACAGATGTTGCAAAAGCAGGGGAAAAAGTCAAGGAGGAAGACACAACTTAGGGGGCAAGATGTGAGGGACATGGCATGAATACTTAAAATAATGAAAAAAAAAGAAAATAAAAAATCTTTCCCAAAGTCAAAGCCATCAAAATGCAGGCAGGCCATACGGCCCCAAAGGCAGGCACATGCAGCAAAGCTTGCCAAAATTGATCCCCACTGAAGGCCAAAACAGAAAAGAAAGACCTACAAACACGCTGGAATGGAGACAACATCAAAGGAATTGCAATTGGAGGAGAAAAAAAGAAAATTTGGGAAATTTAGTGACTCTAAGAAAATGGCCCGTGGTTTTACCAGGTGCAGTGCACAGGACCAAAAGGTGCCAAAACTAAGCTCACAGATGTTGCAAAAGCAGGGGAAAAAGTCAAGGAGGAAGGCACAACTTAGGGGGCAAGATGTGAGGGACATGGCATGAATACTTACAATAATAAAAAAAAAAATAGAAAAAATCTTTCCCAAAGTCAAAGCCATCAAAATGCAGGCAGGCCATACGCCACCGAGGGCAGGCACATGCAGCAAAGCTTGCCAAAATTGATCCCCACTGAAGGCCAAAACAGAAAAGAAGGACCTACAAACACGCTGGAATGGAGACAACATCAAAGGAATTGCAATTGCAGGACTAAAAAGAAAATTTGGGAAATTTAGTGACTCTAAGAAAATGGCCCGGGGTTTTATCAGGTGCAGTGCAAAGGAACAAAAGGTGCCAAAACTAAGCTCACAGATGTTGCAAAAGCAGGGGAAAAAGTCAAGGAGGAAGACACAACTTAGGGGGCAAGATATGAGGGACATGGCATGAATACTTAAAATAATAAAAAAAATAAAAAAGAAAAAATCTTTCCCAAAGTCAAAGCCATCAAAATGCAGGCAGGCCATACGCCACCAAGGGCAGGCACATGCAGCAAAGCTTGCCAAAATTGATCCCCACTGAAGGCCAAAACAGAAAACAAGGACTTGCAAACACGCTGGAATGGAGACAACATCAAAGGAATTGCAATTGGAGGAGAAAAAAAGAAAATGTGGGAAATTTAGTGACTCTTAGAAAATGGCCCGGGATTTTATCAGGTGCAGTGCAAAGGACCAAAAGATGCCAAAACTAAGCTCACAGATGTTGCAAAAGCAGGGGAAAAAGTCAAGGAAGAAGACACAACTTAGGGGGCAAGATATGAAGGACATGGCATGAATACTTAAAACAAACAAAAAAGAAAAATAGAAAAAATCTTTCCCAAAGTCAAAGCCATCAAAATGCAGGCAGGCCATACGCCACCAAGGGCAGGCACATGCAGCAAAGCTTGCCAAAATTGATCCCCACTGAAGGCCAAAACAGAAAAGAAGGACCTACAAACACGCTGGAAAGGAGTCAACATCAAAGGAATTGCAATTGCAGGAGAAAAATGAAAATTTGGGAAATTTAGTGACTCTAAGAAAATGGCCCGTGGTTTAATCAGGTGCAGTGCAAAGGACCAAAAGGTGCCAAAACTAAGCTCACAGATGTTGCAAAAGCAGGGGAAAAAGTCAAGGAGGAAGACACAACTTAGGGGGCAAGATGTGAGGGACATGGCATGAACACTTAAAATAATAAAAAAAAAAAAAAGAAAAAATCTTTCCCAAAGTCAAAGCCATCAAAATGCAGGCAGGCCATACGCCAGCAAGTGCAGGCACTTGCAGCAAAGCTTGAAAAAATTGATCCCCACTGAAGGCCAAAACAGAAAGAAGGACCTACAAACACGCTGGAATGGAGACAACATCAAAGGAATTGCAATTGCAGGAGTAAAAAGAAAATTTGGGAAATTTAGTGACTCTAAGAAAATGGCCCGGGGTTTTATCAGGTGCAGTGCAAAGGACCAAAAGGTGCCAAAACTAAGCTCACAGATGTTGCAAAAGCAGGGGAAAAAGTCAAGGAGGAAGACACAACTTAGGGGGCAAGATATGAGGGACATGGCATGAATACTTAAAATAATAAAAAAAATAAAAAGGAAAAAATCTTTCCCAAAGTCAAAGCCATCAAAATGCAGGCAGGCCATACGCCACCAAGGGCAGGCACATGCAGCAAAGCTTGCCAAAATTGATCCCCACTGAAGGCCAAAACAGAAAAGAAGGACTTGCAAACACGCTGGAATGGAGACAATATCAAAGGAATTGCAATTGGAGGAGAAAAAAAGAAAATTTGGGAAATTTAGTGACTCTTAGAAAATGGCCCGGGATTTTATCAGGTGCAGTGCAAAGGACCAAAAGATGCCAAAACTAAGCTCACAGATGTTGCAAAAGCAGGGGAAAAAGTCAAGGAGGAAGACACAACTTAGGGGGCAAGATATGAAGGACATGGCATGAATACTTAAAACAAACAAAAAAAAAAAATAGAAAAAATCTTTCCCAAAGTCAAAGCCATCAAAATGCAGGCAGGCCATACGCCACCAAGGGCAGGCACATGCAGCAAAGCTTGCCAAAATTGATCCCCACTGAAGGCCAAAACAGAAAAGAAGGAACTACAAACACGCTGGAATGGAGACAAGATCAAAGGAATTGCAATTGGAGGAGAAAATAGAAAATGTGGGAAATTTAGTGACTCTAAGAAAATGGCCTGGCAGTATATCATGTGCAGTGCAAAGCACCAAAGATGCCAAAACTAAGCTCACAGATGTTGCAAAAGCAGGGGAAAAAGTCAAGGAGGAAGACACAACTTAGGGGGCAAGATATGAGGGACATGGCATGAACACTTCAGAAAACAACCAAAAAAGGAAAACAATCTTTCCCAAAGTCAAAGCCATCAAAAGGCATGGCCTGCCATCAAGTGCAGGGACATGCACCAAAGATTCCTCTATTGGTCCCCATTGAAATCGCAAGATTCCTTTTCCCTTCCCGAAAGGAAATGAAATTTCCTTTCTGGAAGGGAAAAGGAATCTTGCGAATCCCAAAAGAAAGGCTTACAAACACTCTGGAAAGGAGATAGGATCAAATGAAATGCAATTGAAAAAAGCAGAAAATCGGGAATTTTAGTCTCTTAAAAATAAGGCTGTGAGGAAATCAGCTGCATTGCAAAGGACCAAAAGGTGCCAAAACTAAGCTCACAGATGTTGCAAAAGCAGGGGAAAATGTCAAGGAGGAAGACACAACTTAGGGGGCAAGATGTGAGGGACATGGCATGAATACTTTAAATAAAAAAGAAAAAAAAAAAATCTTTCCCAAAGTCAAAGCCATCAAAATGCAGGCAGGCCATACGCCACCAAGGGCAGGCACATGCAGCAAAGCTTGCCAAAATTGATCCCCACTGAAGGCCAAAACAGAAAAGAAGGACCTACAAACACGCTGGAAAGGAGTCAACATCAAAGGAATTGAAATAGGAGGAGAAAAAAAGAAAATTTTGGAAATTTAGTGACTCTAAGGAAATGGCCTGGCAGTATATCATGTGCAGTGCAAAGGACCAAAAGATGCCAAAACTAAGCTCACAGATGTTGCAAAAGCAGGGGAAAAAGTCAAGGAGGAAGACACAACTTAGGGGGCAAGATGTGAGGGACATGGCATGAATACTTCAAACAAAAAAGAAAAGAAAAAGAAAAAATCTTTCCCAAAGTCAAAGCCATCAAAATGCAGGCAGGCCATACGCCACCAAGTGCAGGCACATGCAGCAAACCTTGCCAAAATTGATCCCCACTGAAGGCCAAAACAGAAAAGAAGGACCTACAAACACGCTGGAAAGGAGTCAACATCAAAGGAATTGCAATTGGAGGAGAAAAAAAGAAAATTTGGGAAATTAAGTGTCTATAAGAAAATGGCCTGGGTTTATATCAGGTGCAGTGCAAAGGACCAAAAGGTGCCAAAACTAAGCTCACAGATGTTGCAAAAGCAGGGGAAAAAGTCAAGGAGGAAGACACAACTTAGGGGGCAAGATATGAAGTACATGGCATGAATACTTAAAACAAAAAAGAAAAAAAAAAGAAAAAATCTTTCCCAAAGTCAAAGCCATCAAAATGCAGGCAGGCCATACGCCAGCAAGTGCAGGCACATGCAGCAAAGCTTGCCAAAATTGATCCCCACTGAAGGCCAAAACAGAAAAGAAGGACCTACAAACACGCTGGAATGGAGACAACATCAAAGGAATTGCAATTGGAGGAGAAAAATGAAAATTTGGGAAATTAAGTGTCTCTAAGAAAATGGCCCGTGGTTTTATCAGGTGCAGTGCAAAGGACCAAAAGGTGCCAAAACTAAGCTCACAGATGTTGCAAAAGCAGGGGAAAAAGTCAAGGAGGAAGACACAACTTAGGGGGCAAGATGTGAGGGACATGGCATGAATACTTAAAATAATGAAAAAAAAAGAAAGAAAAAATCTTTCCCAAAGTCAAAGCCATCAAAATGCAGGCAGGCCATACGCCAGCAAGTGCAGGCACATGCAGCAAAGCTTGCCAAAATTGATCCCCACTGAAGGCCAAAACAGAAAAGAAGGACCTACAAACACGCTGGAATGGAGACAACATCAAAGGAATTGCAATTGGAGGAGAAAAATGAAAATTTGGGAAATTTAGTGTCTCTAAGAAAATGGCCCGTGGTTTTATCAGGTGCAGTGCAAAGGACCAAAAGGTGCCAAAACTAAGCTCACAGATGTTGCAAAAGCAGGGGAAAAAGTCAAGGAGGAAGACACAACTTAGGGGGCAAGATGTGAGGGACATGGCATGAATACTTAAAATAATGAAAAAAAAAGAAAAGAAAAAATCTTTCCCAAAGTCAAAGCCATCAAAATGCAGGCAGGCCATACGCCACCAAGGGCAGGCACATGCAGCAAAGCTTGCCAAAATTGATCCCCACTGAAGGCCAAAACAGAAAAGAAGGACCTACAAACACGCTGGAATGGAGACAACATCAAAGGAATTGCAATTGGAGGAGAAAAAATTAAAATTTGGGAAATTTAGTGACTCTAAGAAAATGGCCTGGCAGTATATCATGTGCAGTGCTAAGGACCAAAGATGCAAAAACTAAGCTCACAGATGGTGCAAAAGCAGGGGAAAAAGTCAAGGAGGAAGACACAACTGAGGGGGCAAGTTGTGAGGGACATGGCATGAATACTTGAAACAAAAAAGAAAAAAAAAAGAAAAAATCTTTCCCAAAGTCAAAGCCATCAAAATGCAGGCAGGCCATACGCCACCAAGGGCAGGCACATGCAGCAAAGCTTGCCAAAATTGATCCCCACTGAAGGCCAAAACAGAAAAGAAGGACCTACAAACACGCTGGAAAGGAGTCAACATCAAAGGAATTGCAATTGGAGGAGAAAAGAAGAAAATTTGGGAAATTTAGTGACTCTAAGAAAATGGCCTGGCAGTATATCATGTGCAGTGCAAAGGACCAAAGATGCCAAAACTAAGCTCACAGATGTTGCAAAAGCAGGGGAAAAAGTCAAGGAGGAAGACAGAACTTAGGGGGCAAGATATGAGGGACATGGCATGAACACTTCAGAAAACAACCAAAAAAGGAAAAAAATATTTCCCAAAGTCAAAGCCATCAAAAGGCATGGCCTGCCATCAAGTGCAGGGACATGCACCAAAGATTCCTCTATTGGTCCCCATTGAAATCGCAAGATTCCTTTTCCCTTCCCGAAAGGAAATGAAATTTCCTTTCTGGAAGGGAAAAGGAATCTTGCGAATCCCAAAAGAAAGGCTTACAAACACTCTGGAAAGGAGATAGGATCAAATGAAATGCAATTGAAAAAAGCAGAAAATCGGGAATTTTAGTCTCTTAAAAATAAGGCTGTGAGGAAATCAGCTGCATTGCAAAGGACCAAAAGGTGCCAAAACTAAGCTCACAGATGTTGCAAAAGCAGGGGAAAAAGTCAAGGAGGAAGACACAACTTAGGGGGCAAGATGTGAGGGACATGGCATGAATACTTTAAATAAAAAAGAAAAAAAAAAAATCTTTCCCAAAGTCAAAGCCATCAAAATGCAGGCAGGCCATACGCCACCAAGGGCAGGCACATGCAGCAAAGCTTGCCAAAATTGATCCCCACTGAAGGCCAAAACAGAAAAGAAGGACCTACAAACATGCTGGAAAGGAGTCAACATCAAAGGAATTGAAATAGGAGGAGAAAAAAAGAAAATTTTGGAAATTTAGTGACTCTAAGGAAATGGCCTGGCAGTATATCATGTGCAGTGCAAAGGACCAAAAGATGCCAAAACTAAGCTCACAGATGTTGCAAAAGCAGGGGAAAAAGTCAAGGAGGAAGACACAACTTAGGGGTCAAGATGTGAGGGACATGGCATGAATACTTAAATCAAAAAAGAAAAGAAAACGAAAAAATCTTTCCCAAAGTCAAAGCCATCAAAATGCAGGCAGGCCATACGCCACCAAGGGCAGGCACATGCAGCAAACCTTGCCAAAATTGATCCCCAATGAAGGCCAAAACAGAAAAGAAGGACCTACAAACACGCTGGAAAGGAGTCAACATCAAAGGAATTGCAATTGGAGGAGAAAAAAAGAAAATTTGGGAAATTAAGTGTCTATAAGAAAATGGCCTGGGTTTATATCAGGTGCAGTGCAAAGGACCAAAAGGTGCCAAAACTAAGCTCACAGATGTTGCAAAAGCAGGGGAAAAAGTCAAGGAGGAAGACACAACTTAGGGGGCAAGATATGAAGTACATGGCATGAATACTTAAAACAAAAAAGAAAAAAAAAAGAAAAAATCTTTCCCAAAGTCAAAGCCATCAAAATGCAGGCAGGCCATACGCCAGCAAGTGCAGGCACATGCAGCAAAGCTTGCCAAAATTGATCCACACTGAAGGCCAAAACAGAAAAGAAGGACCTACAAACACGCTGGAATGGAGACAACATCAAAGGAATTGCAATTGGAGGAGAAAAATGAAAATTTGGGAAATTTAGTGTCTCTAAGAAAATGGCCCGTGGTTTTATCAGGTGCAGTGCAAAGGACCAAAAGGTGCCAAAACTAAGCTCACAGATGTTGCAAAAGCAGGGGGAAAAAGTCAAGGAGGAAGACACAACTTAGGGGGCAAGAATGTGAGGGACATGGCATGAATACTTAAAATAAAGAAAAAAAAAGAAAAGACAAAAATCTTTCCCAAAGTCAAAGCCATCAAAATGCAGGCAGGCCATACGCCAGCAAGTGCAGGCACATGCAGCAAAGCTTGCCAAAATTGATCCCCCACTGAAGGCCAAAACAGAAAAGAAGGACCTACAAACACGCTGGAAATGGAGACAACATCAAAGGAATTGCAATTGGAGGAGAAAAAATGAAAATTTGGGAAATTAAGTGACTCTAAGGAAATGGCCCGTGGTTTTACCAGGTCCAGTGCAAAGGACCAAAAGGTGCCAAAACTAAGCTCACAGATGTTGCAAAAGCAGGGGAAAAAGTCAAGGAGGAAGGCGCAACTTAGGGGGCAAGATGTGAGGGACATGGCATGAATACTTACAATAAAAAAGAAAAAAAAAAGAAAAAATCTTTCCCAAAGTCAAAGCCATCAAAATGCAGGCAGGCCATACGCCACCAAGGGCAGGCACATGCAGCAAAGCTTGCCAAAATTGATCCCCACTGAAGGCCAAAACAGAAAAGAAGGACCTACAAACACGCTGGAAAGGAGTCAACATCAAGGAATTGCAATTGGAGGAGAAAAAAAAGAAAATTTGGGAAATTAAATGTCTATAAGAAAATGGCCTGGCAGTATATCATGTGCAGTGCAAAGGACCAAAGATGCCAAAACTAAGCTCACAGATGTTGCAAAACAGGGGAAAAAGTCAAGGAGGAAGACAGAACTTAGGGGGCAAGATAAGAGGGACATGGCATGAACACTTCAGAAAACAACCAAAAAAGGAAAAAAATCTTTCCCAAAGTCAAAGCCATCAAAAGGCATGGCCTGCCATCAAGTGCAGGGACATGCACCAAAGATTCCTCTATTGGTCCCCATTGAAATCGCAAGATTCCTTTTCCCTTCCCGAGAGGAAATGAAATTTCCTTTCGGGAAGGGAAAAGGAATCTTGCGAATCCCAAAAGAAAAGGCTTACAAACACTCTGGAAAGGAGATAGGTTCAAATGAAATACAATTGAAAAAAGCAGAAAATCGGGAATTTTAGTCTCTTAAAAAATAGGCTGTGAGGAAATCACTTGCATTGCAAAGGACCAAAGATGCCAAAACTAAGCTCACAGATGTTGCAAAAGCAGGGGAAAAAGTCAAGGAGGAAGACACAACTTAGGGGGCAAGATGTGAGGGACATGGCATGAATACTTAAAACAAAAAAGAAAAAAAAAAAAGAAAAAAATCTTTCCCAAAGTCAAAGCCACCAAAATGCAGGCAGGCCATACGCCACCAAGGGCAGGCACATGCAGCAAAGCTTGCCAAAATTGATCCCCACTGAAGGCCAAAACAGAAAAGAAGGACCTACAAACACGCTGGAAAGGAGTCAACATCAAAGGAATTGCAATTGGAGGAGAAAAAAAGAAAATTTGGGAAATTAAATGTCTATAAGAAAATTGCCTGGCAGTATATCATGTGCAGTGCAAAGGACCAAAAGATGCAAAAACTAAGCTCACAGATGTTGCAAAAGCAGGGGAAAAAGTCAAGGAGGAAGACACAACTTAGGGAGCAAGATGTGAGGGACATGGCATGAACACTTAAAATAATAAAAAAAAAAAAAAAGACAAAATCTTTCCCAAAGTCAAAGCCATCAAAATGCAGGCAGGCCATACGCCACCAAGGGCAGGCACATGCAGCCAAAGCTTGCCAAAATTGATCCCCACTGAAGGCCAAAACAGAAAAGAAGGACCTACAAACACGCTGGAATGGAGACAACATAAAAGGAATTGCAATTGGAGGAGAAAATAGAAAATGTGGGAAATTTAGTGACTCTAAGAAAATGGCCTGGCACTATATCATGTGCAGTGCAAAGGACCAAAGATGCCAAAACTAAGCTCACAGATGTTGCAAAAGCAGGGGAAAAAGTCAAGGAGGAAGACACAACTTAGGGGGCAAGATATGAGGGACATGGCATGAACACTTCAGAAAACAACCAAAAAAGGAAAACAATCTTTCCCAAAGTCAAAGCCATCAAAAGGCATGGCCTGCCATCAAGTGCAGGGACATGCACCAAAGATTCCTCTATTGGTCCCCATTGAAATCGCAAGATTCCTTTCCCTTCCCGAAAGGAAATGAAATTTCCTTTCTGGAAGGGAAAAGGAATCTTGCGAATCCCAAAAGAAAGGCTTACAAACACTCTGGAAAGGAGATAGGATCAAATGAAATGCAATTGAAAAAAGCAGAAAATCGGGAATTTTAGTCTCTTCAAAAAATAGGCTGTGAGGAAATCAGCTGCATTGCAAAGGACCAAAAGGTGCCAAAACTAAGCTCACAGATGTTGCAAAAGCAGGGGAAAAAGTCAAGGAGGAAGACACAACTTAGGGGGCAAGATGTGAGGGACATGGCATGAATACTTGAAATAAAAAAGAAAAAAAAAAAATCTTTCCCAAAGTCAAAGCCATCAAAATGCAGGCAGGCCATACGCCACCAAGGGCAGGCACATGGAGCAAAGCTTGCCAAAATTGATCCCCACTGAAGGCCAAAACAGAAAAGAAGGACCTACAAACACGCTGGAAAGGAGTCAACATCAAAGGAATAGAAATAGGAGGAGAAAAAAAGAAAATTTGAGAAATTTAGTGACTCTAAGGAAATGGCCTGGCAGTATATCATGTGCAGTGCAAAGGACCAAAAGATGCCAAAACTAAGCTCACAGATGTTGCAAAAGCAGGGGAAAAAGTCAACGAGGAAGACAGAACTGAGGGGTCAAGATGTGAGGGACATGGCATGAATACTTCAAACAAAAAAGAAAAGAAAAAGAAAAAATCTTTCCCAAAGTCAAAGCCATCAAAATGCAGACAGGCCATACGCCACCAAGGGCAGGCACATGCAGCAAACCTTGCCAAAATTGATCCCCACTGAAGGCCAAAACAGAAAAGAAGGACCTACAAACACGCTGGAAAGGACTCAACATCAAAGGAATTGCAATAGGAGGAGAAAAAAAGAAAATTTGGGAAATTAAGTGTCTATAAGAAAATGGCCTGGGTTTATATCAGGTGCAGTGCAAAGGACCAAAATGTGCCAAAACTAAGCTCACAGATGTTGCAAAAGCAGGGGAAAAAGTCAAGGAGGAAGACACAACTTAGGGAGCAAGTTGTGAGGGACATGGCATGAATACTTAAAACAAAAAAGAAAAAAAAAAAAAAAAAATCTTTCCCAAAGTCAAAGCCATCAAAATGCAGGCAGGCCATACGCCAGCAAGGGCAGGCACATGCAGCAAAGCTTGCCAAAATTGATCCCCACTGAAGGCCAAAACAGAAAAGAAGGACCTACAAACACGCTGGAATGGAAACAACATCAAAGGAATTGCAATTGGCGGAGAAAAAATGAAAATTTGGGAAATTTAGTGACTCTAAGAAAATGTCCCGTGGTTTTATCAGGTGCAGTGCAAAGGACCAAAAGGTGCCAAAACTAAGCTCACAGATGTTGCAAAGCAGGGGAAAAAGTCAAGGAGGAAGACACAACTTAGGGGGCAAGATGTGAGGGACATGGCATGAATACTTAAAATAATGAAAAAATAAGAAAAGAAAAAATCTTTCCCAAAGTCAAAGCCATCAAAATGCAGGCAGGCCATACGCCACCAAGGGCAGGCACATGCAGCAAAGCTTGCCAAAATTGATCCCCACTGAAGGCCAAAACAGAAAAGAAGAACCTACAAACACGCTGGAATGGAGACAACATCAAAGGAATTGCAATTGGCGGAGAAAAAATGAAAATTTGGGAAATTTAGTGACTCTAAGAAATAGGCCTGGCAGTATATCATGTGCAGTGCAAAGGACCAAAGATGCCAAAACTAAGCTCACAGATGTTGCAAAAGCAGGGGAAAAAGTCAAGGAGGAAGACACAACTTAGGGGGCAAGATGTGAGGGACATGGCATGAATACTTTAAATAAAAAAGAAAAAAAAAAAAATCTTTCCCAAAGTCAAAGCCATCAAAATGCAGGCAGGCCATACGCCACCAAGGGCAGGCACATGCAGCAAAGCTTGCCAAAATTGATCCCCACTGAAGGCCAAAACAGAAAAGAAGGACCTACAAACATGCTGGAAAGGAGTCAACATCAAAGGAATTGAAATAGGAGGAGAAAAAAAGAAAATTTTGGAAATTTAGTGACTCTAAGAAATGGCCTGGCAGTATATCATGTGCAGTGCAAAGGACCAAAAGATGCCAAAACTAAGCTCACAGATGTTGCAAAAGCAGGGGAAAAAGTCAAGGAGGAAGACACAACTTAGGGGTCAAGATGTGAGGGACATGGCATGAATACTTAAATCAAAAAAGAAAAGAAAAAGAAAAAATCTTTCCCAAAGTCAAAGCCATCAAAATGCAGGCAGGCCATACGCCACCAAGGGCAGGCACATGCAGCAAACCTTGCCAAAATTGATCCCCAATGAAGGCCAAAACAGAAAAGAAGGACCTACAAACACGCTGGAAAGGAGTCAACATCAAAGGAATTGCAATTGGAGGAGAAAAAAAGAAAATTTGGGAAATTAAGTGTCTATAAGAAAATGGCCTGGGTTTATATCAGGTGCAGTGCAAAGGACCAAAAGGTGCCAAAACTAAGCTCACAGATGTTGCAAAAGCAGGGGAAAAAGTCAAGGAGGAAGACACAACTTAGGGGGCAAGATATGAAGTACATGGCATGAATACTTAAAACAAAAAAGAAAAAAAAAAGAAAAAATCTTTCCCAAAGTCAAAGCCATCAAAATGCAGGCAGGCCATACGCCACCAAGGGCAGGCACATGCAGCAAAGCTTGCCAAAATTGATCCCCACTGAAGGCCAAAACAGAAAAGAAGGACCTACAAACACGCTGGAATGGAGACAACATCAAAGGAATTGCAATTGGAGGAGAAAAAATGAAAATTTAGGAAATTAAGTGACTCTAAGAAAATGGCCCGTGGTTTTACCAGGTGCAGTGCAAAGGACCAAAAGGTGCCAAAACTAAGCTCACAGATGTTGCAAAAGCAGGGGAAAAAGTCAAGGAGGAAGGCGCAACTTAGGGGGCAAGATGTGAGGGACATGGCATGAATACTTACAATAAAAAAGAAAAAAAAAAGAAAAAATCTTTCCCAAAGTCAAAGCCATCAAAATGCAGGCAGGCCATACGCCACCAAGGGCAGGCACATGCAGCAAAGCTTGCCAAAATTGATCCCCACTGAAGGCCAAAACAGAAAAGAAGGACCTACAAACACGCTGGAAAGGAGTCAACATCAAAGGAATTGCAATTGGAGGAGAAAAAAAGAAAATTTGGGAAATTTAGTGACTCTAAGAAAATGGCCTGGCAGTATATCATGTGCAGTGCAAAGCACCAAAGATGCCAAAACTAAGCTCACTGATGTTGCAAAACAGGGGAAAAAGTCAAGGAGGAAGACAGAACTTAGGGGGCAAGATAAGAGGGACATGGCATGAACACTTCAGAAAACAACCAAAAAAGGAAAAAAATCTTTCCCAAAGTCAAAGCCATCAAAAGGCATGGCCTGCCATCAAGTGCAGGGACATGCACCAAAGATTCCTCTATTGGTCCCCATTGAAATCGCAAGATTCCTTTTCCCTTCCCGAGAGGAAATGAAATTTCCTTTCGGGAAGGGAAAAGGAATCTTGCGAATCCCAAAAGAAAGGCTTACAAACACTCTGGAAAGGAGATAGGTTCAAATGAAATGCAATTGAAAAAAGCAGAAAATCGGGAATTTTAGTCTCTTAAAAAATAGGCTGTGAGGAAATCACTTGCATTGCAAAGGACCAAAGATGCCAAAACTAAGCTCACAGATGTTGCAAAAGCAGGGGAAAAAGTCAAGGAGGAAGACACAACTTAGGGGGCAAGATGTGAGGGACATGGCATGAATACTTAAAACAAAAAAGAAAAAAAAAAGAAAAAATCTTTCCCAAAGTCAAAGCCACCAAAATGCAGGCAGGCCATACGCCACCAAGGGCAGGCACATGCAGCAAAGCTTGCCAAAATTGATCCCCACTGAAGGCCAAAACAGAAAAGAAGGACCTACAAACACGCTGGAAAGGAGTCAACATCAAAGGAATTGCAATTGGAGGAGAAAAAAAGAAAATTTGGGAAATTAAATGTCTATAAGAAAATTGCCTGGCAGTATATCATGTGCAGTGCAAAGGACCAAAAGATGCAAAAACTAAGCTCACAGATGTTGCAAAAGCAGGGGAAAAAGTCAAAGAGGAAGACACAACTTAGGGAGCAAGATGTGAGGGACATGGCTTGAACACTTAAAATAATAAAAAAAAAAAAAGACAAAATCTTTCCCAAAGTCAAAGCCATCAAAATGCAGGCAGGCCATACGCCAGCAAGGGCAGGCACATGCAGCAAAGCTTGCCAAAATTGATCCCCACTGAAGGCCAAAACAGAAAAGAAGGACCTACAAACACGCTGGAATGGAGACAACATAAAAGGAATTGCAATTGGAGGAGAAAATAGAAAATGTGGGAAATTTAGTGACTCTAAGAAAATGGCCTGGCAGTATATCATGTGCAGTGCAAAGGACCAAAGATGCCAAAACTAAGCTCACAGATGTTGCAAAAGCAGGGGAAAAAGTCAAGGAGGAAGACACAACTTAGGGGGCAAGATATGAGGGACATGGCATGAACACTTCAGAAAACAACCAAAAAAGGAAAAAAATCTTTCCCAAAGTCAAAGCCATCAAAAGGCATGGCCTGCCATCAAGTGCAGGGACATGCACCAAAGATTCCTCTATTGGTCCCCATTGAAATCGCAAGATTCCTTTTCCCTTCCCGAAAGGAAATGAAATTTCCTTTCTGGAAGGGAAAAGGAATCTTGCGAATCCCAAAAGAAAGGCTTACAAACACTCTGGAAAGGAGATAGGATCAAATGAAATGCAATTGAAAAAAGCAGAAAATCGGGAATTTTAGTCTCTTCAAAAAATAGGCTGTGAGGAAATCAGCTGCATTGCAAAGGACCAAAAGGTGCCAAAACTAAGCTCACAGATGTTGCAAAAGCAGGGGAAAAAGTCAAGGAGGAAGACACAACTTAGGGGGCAAGATGTGAGGGACATGGCATGAATACTTGAAATAAAAAAGAAAAAAAAAAAAATCTTTCCCAAAGTCAAAGCCATCAAAATGCAGGCAGGCCATACGCCACCAAGGGCAGGCACATGGAGCAAAGCTTGCCAAAATTGATCCCCACTGAAGGCCAAAACAGAAAAGAAGGACCTACAAACACGCTGGAAAGGAGTCAACATCAAAGGAATTGAAATAGGAGGAGAAAAAAAGAAAATTTGAGAAATTTAGTGACTCTAAGAAAATGGCCTGGCAGTATATCATGTGCAGTGCAAAGGACCAAAAGATGCCAAAACTAAGCTCACAGATGTTGCAAAAGCAGGGGAAAAAGTCAAGGAGGAAGACACAACTTAGGGAGCAAGTTGTGAGGGACATGGCATGAATACTTAAAACAAAAAAGAAAAAAAAATGAAAAAATCTTTCCCAAAGTCAAAGCCATCAAAATGCAGGCAGGCCATACGCCAGCAAGGGCAGGCACATGCAGCAAAGCTTGCCAAAAATGATCCCCACTGAAGGCCAAAACAGAAAAGAAGGACCTACAAACACGCTGGAATGGAAACAGCATCAAAGGAATTGCAATTGGCGGAGAAAAAATGAAAATTTGGGAAATTTAGTGACTCTAAGAAAATGGCCCGTGGTTTTATCAGGTGCAGTGCAAAGGACCAAAAGGTGCCAAAACTAAGCTCACAGATGTTGCAAAAGCAGGGGAAAAAGTCAAGGAGGAAGACACAACTTAGGGGGCAAGATGTGAGGGACATGGCATGAATACTTAAAAAAATGAAAAAAAAAGAAAAGAAAAAATCTTTCCCAAAGTCAAAGCCATCAAAATGCAGGCAGGCCATACGCCACCAAGGGCAGGCACATGCAGCAAAGCTTGCCAAAATTGATCCCCACTGAAGGCCAAAACAGAAAAGAAGGACCTACAAACACAGCTGGAATGGAGACAACATCAAAGGAATTGCAATTGGAGGAGAAAAAAAGAAAATTTGGGAAATTTAGTGACTCTAAGAAAATGGCCTGGCAGTATATCATGTGCAGTGCAAAGGACCAAAGATGCCAAAACTAAGCTCACTGATGTTGCAAAACAGGGGAAAAAGTCAAGGAGGAAGACAGAACTTAGGGGGCAAGATAAGAGGGACATGGCATGAACACTTCAGAAAACAACCAAAAAAGGAAAAAAAATCTTTCCCAAAGTCAAAGCCATCAAAAGGCATGGCCTGCCATCAAGTGCAGGGACATGCACCAAAGATTCCTCTATTGGTCCCCATTGAAATCGCAAGATTCCTTTTCCCTTCCCGAGAGGAAATGAAATTTCCTTTCGGGAAGGGAAAAGGAATCTTGCGAAATCCCAAAAGAAAGGCTTACAAACACTCTGGAAAGGAGATAGGTTCAAATGAAATGCAATTGAAAAAAGCAGAAAATCGGGAATTTTAGTCTCCTAAAAAATAGGCTGTGAGGGAAATCACTTGCATTGCAAAGGACCAAAGATGCCAAAACTAAGCTCACAGATGTTGCAAAAGCAGGGGAAAAAGTCAAGGAGGAAGACACAACTTAGGGGGCAAGATGTGAGGGACATGGCATGAATACTTAAAACAAAAAAGAAAAAAAAAAGAAAAAATCTTTCCCAAAGTCAAAGCCACCAAAATGCAGGCAGGCCATACGCCACCAAGGGCAGGCACATGCAGCAAAGCTTGCCAAAATTGATCCCCACTGAAGGCCAAAACAGAAAAGAAGGACCTACAAACACGCTGGAAAGGAGTCAACATCAAAGGAATTGCAATTGGAGGAGAAAAAAAGAAAATTTGGGAAATTAAATGTCTATAAGAAAATTGCCTGGCAGTATATCATGTGCAGTGCAAAGGACCAAAAGATGCAAAAACTAAGCTCACAGATGTTGCAAAAGCAGGGGAAAAAGTCAAGGAGGAAGACACAACTTAGGGAGCAAGATGTGAGGGACATGGCTTTGAACACTTAAAATAATAAAAAAAAAAAAAAGACAAAATCTTTCCCAAAGTCAAAGCCATCAAAATGCAGGCAGGCCATACGCCAGCAAGGGCAGGCACATGCAGCAAAGCTTGCCAAAAATTGATCCCCACTGAAGGCCAAAACAGAAAAGAAGGACCTACAAACACGCTGGAATGGAGACAACATAAAAGGAATTGCAATTGGAGGAGAAAATAGAAAATGTGGGAAATTTAGTGACTCTAAGAAAATGGCCTGGCAGTATATCATGTGCAGTGCAAAGGACCAAAGATGCCAAAACTAAGCTCACAGATGTTGCAAAAGCAGGGGAAAAAGTCAAGGAGGAAGACACAACTTAGGGGGCAAGATATGAGGGACATGGCATGAACACTTCAGAAAACAACCAAAAAAGGAAAAAAATCTTTCCCAAAGTCAAGCCATCAAAAGGCATGGCCTGCCATCAAGTGCAGGGACATGCACCAAAGATTCCTCTATTGGTCCCCCATTGAAATCGCAAGATTTCCTTTTCCCTTCCCGAAAGGAAATGAAATTTCCTTTCTGGAAGGGAAAAGGAATCTTGCGAATCCCAAAAGAAAGGCTTACAAACACTCTGGAAAGGAGATAGGATCAAATGAAATGCAATTGAAAAAAGCAGAAAATCGGGAATTTTAGTCTCTTCAAAAAATAGGCTGTGAGGAAATCAGCTGCATTGCAAAGGACCAAAAGGTGCCAAAACTAAGCTCACAGATGTTGCAAAAGCAGGGGAAAAAGTCAAGGAGGAAGACACAACTTAGGGGGCAAGATGTGAGGGACATGGCATGAATACTTGAAATAAAAAAGAAAAAAAAAAAATCTTTCCCAAAGTCAAAGCCATCAAAATGCAGGCAGGCCATACGCCACCAAGGGCAGGCACATGGAGCAAAGCTTGCCAAAATTGATCCCCACTGAAGGCCAAAACAGAAAAGAAGGACCTACAAACACGCTGGAAAGGAGTCAACATCAAAGGAATTGAAATAGGAGGAGAAAAAAAGAAAATTTGAGAAATTTAGTGACTCTAAGAAAATGGCCTGGCAGTATATCATGTGCAGTGCAAAGGACCAAAAGATGCCAAAACTAAGCTCACAGATGTTGCAAAAGCAGGGGAAAAAGTCAAGGAGGAAGGACACAACTTAGGGAGCAAGTTGTGAGGGACATGGCATGAATACTTAAAACAAAAAAGAAAAAAAAATGAAAAAATCTTTCCCAAAGTCAAAGCCATCAAAATGCAGGCAGGCCATACGCCAGCAAGGGCAGGCACATGCAGCAAAGCTTGCCAAAAATGATCCCCACTGAAGGCCAAAACAGAAAAGAAGGACCTACAAACACGCTGGAATGGAAACAACATCAAAGGAATTGCAATTGGCGGAGAAAAATGAAAATTTGGGAAATTTAGTGACTCTAAGAAAATGGCCCGTGGTTTTATCAGGTGCAGTGCAAAGGACCAAAAGGTGCCAAAACTAAGCTCACAGATGTTGCAAAAGCAGGGGAAAAAGTCAAGGAGGAAGACACAACTTAGGGGGCAAGATGTGAGGGACATGGCATGAATACTTAAAAAAATGAAAAAAAAAAGAAAAGAAAAAAATCTTTCCCAAAGTCAAAGCCATCAAAATGCAGGCAGGCCATACGCCACCAAGGGCAGGCACATGCAGCAAAGCTTGCCAAAATTGATCCCCACTGAAGGCCAAAACAGAAAAGAAGGACCTACAAACACGCTGGAATGGAGACAACATCAAAGGAATTTGCAATTGGAGGAGAAAAAAAGAAAATTTGGGAAATTTAGTGACTCTAAGAAAATGGCCTGGCAGTATATCATGTGCAGTGCAAAGGACCAAAGATGCCAAAACTAAGCTCACTGATGTTGCAAAACAGGGGAAAAAGTCAAGGAGGAAGACAGAACTTAGGGGGCAAGATAAGAGGGACATGGCATGAACACTTCAGAAAACAACCAAAAAAGGAAAAAAAATCTTTCCCAAAGTCAAAGCCATCAAAAGGCATGGCCTGCCATCAAGTGCAGGGACATGCACCAAAGATTCCTCTATTGGTCCCCCATTGAAATCGCAAGATTCCTTTTCCCTTCCCGAGAGGAAATGAAATTTCCTTTCGGGAAGGGAAAAGGAATCTTGCGAATCCCAAAAGAAAGGCTTACAAACACTCTGGAAAAGGAGATAGGTTCAAATGAAATGCAATTGAAAAAAGCAGAAAATCGGGAATTTTAGTCTCCTAAAAAAATAGGCTGTGAGGAAATCACTTGCATTGCAAAGGACCAAAGATGCCAAAACTAAGCTCACAGATGTTGCAAAAGCAGGGGAAAAAGTCAAGGAGGAAGACACAACTTAGGGGGCAAGATGTGAGGGACATGGCATGAATACTTAAAACAAAAAAGAAAAAAAAAAGAAAAAATCTTTCCCAAAGTCAAAGCCACCAAAATGCAGGCAGGCCATACGCCACCAAGGGCAGGCACATGCAGCAAAGCTTGCCAAAATTGATCCCCACTGAAGGCCAAAAACAGAAAAGAAGGACCTACAAACACGCTGGAAAGGAGTCAACATCAAAGGAATTGCAATTGGAGGAGAAAAAAAGAAAATTTGGGAAATTAAATGTCTATAAGAAAATTGCCTGGCAGTATATCATGTGCAGTGCAAAGGACCAAAAGATGCAAAAACTAAGCTCACAGATGTTGCAAAAGCAGGGGAAAAAGTCAAGGAGGAAGACACAACTTAGGGAGCAAGATGTGAGGGACATGGCATGAACACTTAAAATAATAAAAAAAAAAAAAAGACAAAATCTTTCCCAAAGTCAAAGCCATCAAAAATGCAGGCAGGCCATACGCCACCAAGGGGCAGGCACATGCAGCAAAGCTTGCCAAAAATTGATCCCCACTGAAGGCCAAAACAGAAAAGAAGGACCTACAAACACGTTGGAATGGAGACAACATAAAAGGAATTGCAATTGGAGGAGAAAATAGAAAATGTGGGAAATTTAGTGACTCTAAGAAAATGGCCTGGCAGTATATCATGTGCAGTGCAAAGGACCAAAGATGCCAAAACTAAGCTCACAGATGTTGCAAAAGCAGGGGAAAAAGTCAAGGAGGAAGACACAACTTAGGGGGCAAGATATCACTTCAGAAAACAACCAAAAAAGGAAAAAAATCTTTCCCAAAGTCAAAGCCATCAAAAGGCATGGCCTGCCATCAAGTGCAGGGACATGCACCAAAGATTCCTCTATTGGTCCCCATTGAAATCGCAAGATTCCTTTTCCCTTCCCGAAAGGAAATGAAATTTCCTTTCTGGAAGGGAAAAGGAATCTTGCGAATCCCAAAAGAAAGGCTTACAAACACTCTGGAAAGGAGATAGGATCAAATGAAATGCAATTGAAAAAAGCAGAAAATCGGGAATTTTAGTCTCTTCAAAAATAGGCTGTGAGGAAATCAGCTGCATTGCAAAGGACCAAAAGGTGCCAAAACTAAGCTCACAGATGTTGCAAAAGCAGGGGAAAAAGTCAAGGAGGAAGACACAACTTAGGGGGCAAGATGTGAGGGACATGGCATGAATACTTGAAACAAAAAAGAAAAAAAAAAAATCTTTCCCAAAGTCAAAGCCATCAAAATGCAGGCAGGCCATACGCCACCAAGGGCAGGCACATGGAGCAAAGCTTGCCAAAATTGATCCCCACTGAAGGCCAAAACAGAAAAGAAGGACCTACAAACACGCTGGAAAGGAGTCAACATCAAAGGAATTGAATAGGAGGAGAAAAAAAGAAAATTTGAGAAATTTAGTGACTCTAAGAAAATGGCCTGGCAGTATATCATGTGCAGTGCAAAGGACCAAAAGATGCCAAAACTAAGCTCACAGATGTTGCAAAAGCAGGGAAAAAGTCAAGGAGGAAGACAGAACTGAGGGGGTCAAGATGTGAGGGACATGGCATGAATACTTCAAACAAAAAAGAAAAGAAAAACAAAAAATCTTTCCCAAAGTCAAAGCCATCAAAATGCAGACAGGCCATACGCCACCAAGGGCAGGCACATGCAGCAAAGCTTGCCAAAATTGATCCCCACTGAAGGCCAAAACAGAAAAGAAGGACCTACAAACACGCTGGAAAGGAGTCAACATCAAAGAATTGCAATAGGAGGAGAAAAAAAGAAAATTTGGGAAATTAAGTGTCTATAAGAAAATGGCCTGGGTTTATATCAGGTGCAGTGCAAAGGACCAAAAGGTGCCAAAACTAAGCTCACAGATGTTGCAAAAGCAGGGGAAAAAGTCAAGGAGGAAGACACAACTTAGGGAGCAAGTTGTGAGGGACATGGCATGAATACTTAAAACAAAAAAGAAAAAAAAAAGAAAAAATCTTTCCCAAAGTCAAAGCCATCAAAATGCAGGCAGGCCATACGCCAGCAAGGGCAGGCACATGCAGCAAAGCTTGCCAAAAATGATCCCCACTGAAGGCCAAAACAGAAAAAAGGACCTACAAACACGCTGGAATGGAAACAACATCAAAGGAATTGCAATTGGCGGAGAAAAAATGAAAATTTGGGAAATTTAGTGACTCTAAGAAATAGGCCTGGCAGTATATCATGTGCAGTGCAAAGGACCAAAGATGCCAAAACTAAGCTCACAGATGTTGCAAAAGCAGGGGAAAAAGTCAAGGAGGAAGACACAACTTAGGGGGGCAACATGTGAGGGACATGGCATGAATACTGAAAACAAAAAAGAAAAAAAAAAGAAAAAATCTTTCCCAAAGTCAAAGCCACATAAATGCAGGCAGGCCATACGCCACCAAGGGCAGGCACATGCAGCAAAGCTTGCCAAAATTGATCCCCACTGAAGGCCAAAACAGAAAAGAAGGACCTACAAACACGCTGGAAAGGAGTCAACATCAAAGGAATTGCAATTGGAGGAAAAAAAGAAAATTTGGGAAATTAAATGTCTATAAGAAAATTGCCTGGCAGTATATCATGTGCAGTGCAAAGGACCAAAAGGTGCCAAAACTAAGCTCACAGATGTTGCAAAAGCAGGGGAAAAAGTCAAGGAGGAAGACACAACTTAGGGAGCAAGATGTGAGGGACATGGCATGAACACTTAAAATAATAAAAAAAAAAAAAAGAAAAAATCTTTCCCAAAGTCAAAGCCATCAAAATGCAGGCAGGCCATACGCCACCAAGGGCAGGCACATGCAGCAAAGCTTGCCAAAATTGATCCCCACTGAAGGCCAAAACAGAAAAGAAGGACCTACAAACACGCTGGAAAGGAGTCAACATCAAAGGAATTGCAATTGGAGGAGAAAAAAAGAAAATTTGGGAAATTAAATGTCTATAAGAAAATGGCCTGGGTTTATATCAGGTGCAGTGCAAAGACCAAAAGGTGCCAAACTAAGCTCACAGATGTTGCAAAAGCAGGGGAAAAAGTCAAGGAGGAAGACACAACTTAGGGGGCAAGATATGAAGGACATGGCATGAATACTAAAACAAAAAAGAAAAAAAAAAGAAAAAATCTTTCCCAAAGTCAAAGCCATCAAAATGCAGGCAGGCCATACGCCAGCAAGTGCAGGCACATGCAGCAAAGCTTGCCAAAATTGATCCCCACTGAAGGCCAAAACAGAAAAGAAGGACCTACAAACACGCTGGAAAGGAGTCAACATCAAAGGAATTGCAATTGCAGGAGAAAAATGAAAATTTCGGAAATTTAGTGACTCTAAGAAAATGGCCCGTGGTTTAATCAGGTGCAGTGCAAAGGACCAAAAGGTGCCAAAACTAAGCTCACAGATGTTGCAAAAGCAGCGGAAAAAGTCAAGGAGGAAGACACAACTTAGGGGGCAAGATGTGAGGGACATGGCATGAACACTTAAAATAATAAAAAAAAAAAAAGAAAAAATCTTTCCCAAAGTCAAAGCCATCAAAATGCAGGCAGGCCATACGCCAGCAAGTGCAGGCACTTGGAGCAAAGCTTGCCAAAATTGATCCCCACTGAAGGCCAAAACTGAAAAGAAGGACCTACAAACACGCTGGAATGGAGACAACATCAAAGGAATTGCAATTGTTGGAGTAAAAGAAAATTTGGGAAATTTAGTGACTCTAAGAAAATGGCCCGGGGTTTTATCAGGTGCAGTGCAAAGGAACAAAAGGTGCCAAAACTAAGCTCACAGATGTTGCAAAAGCAGGGGAAATAGTCAAGGAGGAAGACACAACTTAGGGGGCAAGATATGAAGGACATGCATGAATACTTAAAATAATAAAAAAAATAAAAAAGAAAAAATCTTTCCCAAAGTCAAAGCCATCAAAATGCAGGCAGGCCATACGCCACCAAGGGCAGGCACATGCAGCAAAGCTTGCCAAAATTGATCCCCACTGAAGGCAAAACAGAAAAGAAGGACCTACAAAGACGCTGGAATGGAGACAACATCAAAGGAATTGCAATTGGAGGAGAAAATAGAAAATGTGGGAAATTTAGTGACTCTAAGAAAATGGCCTGGCAGTATATCATGTGCAGTGCAAAGCACCAAAGATGCCAAAACTAAGCTCACAGATGTTGCAAAAGCAGGGGAAAAAGTCAAGGAGGAAGACAGAACTTAGGGGGGCAAGATATGAGGGGCATGGCATGAACACTTCAGAAAACAACCAAAAAAGGAAAAAAATCTTTCCCAAAGTCAAAGCCATCAAAAGGCATGGCCTGCCATCAAGTGCAGGGACATGCACCAAAGATTCCTCTATTGGTCCCCATTGAAATCGCAAGATTCCTTTTCCCTTCCCGAAAGGAAATGAAATTTCCTTTCGGGAAGGGAAAAGAAATCTTGCGAATCCCAAAAGAAAGGCTTACAAACACTCTGGAAAGGAGATAGGATCAAATGAAATGCAATTGGAAAAAGCAGAAAATCGGGAATATTAGTCTCTTAAAAAATAGGCTGTGAAGAAATCAGCTGCATTGCAAAGGACCAAAAGGTGCCAAAACTAAGCTCACAGATGTTGCAAAAGCAGGGGAAAAAGTCAAGGAGGAAGACAGAACTTAGGGGGCAAGATGTGAGGGACATGGCATGAATACTTGAAACAAAAAAGAAAAAAAAAAAATCTTTCCCAAAGTCAAAGCCATCAAAATGCAGGCAGGCCATACGCCACCGAGGGCAGGCACATGCAGCAAAGCTTGCCAAAATTGATCCCCACTGAAGGCCAAAACAGAAAAGAAGGACCTACAAACACGCTGGAATGGAGACAACATCAAAGGAATTGCAATTGCAGGAGAAAAATGAAAATTTGGGAAATTTAGTGTCTCTAAGAAAATGGCCCGTGGTTTTATCAGGTGCAGTGCAAAGGACCAAAAGGTGCCAAAACTAAGCTCACAGATGTTGCAAAAGCAGGGGAAAAAGTCAAGGAGGAAGACACAACTTAGGGGGCAAGATGTGAGGGACATGGCATGAATACTTAAAATAATGAAAAAAAAGAAAATAAAAAATCTTTCCCAAAGTCAAAGCCATCAAAATGCAGGCAGGCCATACGGCCCCAAAGGCAGGCACATGCAGCAAAGCTTGCCAAAATTGATCCCCACTGAAGGCCAAAACAGAAAAGAAAGACCTACAAACACGCTGGAATGGAGACAACATCAAAGGAATTGCAATTGGAGGAGAAAAAAAGAAAATTTGGGAAATTTAGTGACTCTAAGAAAATGGCCCGTGGTTTTACCAGGTGCAGTGCAAAGGACCAAAAGGTGCCAAAACTAAGCTCACAGATGTTGCACAAGCAGGGTAAAAGTCAAGGAGGAAGACACAACTTAGGGGGCAAGATGTGAGGGACATGGCATGAATACTTAAAATAATGAAAAAAAAAGAAAATAAAAAATCTTTCCCAAAGTCAAAGCCATCAAAATGCAGGCAGGCCATACGGCCCCAAAGGCAGGCACATGCAGCAAAGCTTGCCAAAATTGATCCCCACTGAAGGCCAAAACAGAAAAGAAAGACCTACAAACACGCTGGAATGGAGACAACATCAAAGGAATTGCAATTGGAGGAGAAAAAAAGAAAATTTGGGAAATTTAGTGACTCTAAGAAAATGGCCCGTGGTTTTACCAGGTGCAGTGCAAAGGACCAAAAGGTGCCAAAACTAAGCTCACAGATGTTGCAAAAGCAGGGGAAAAAGTCAAGGAGGAAGGCACAACTTAGGGGGCAAGATGTGAGGGACATGGCATGAATACTTACAATAATAAAAAAAAAAAAAAAAAAAAAATCTTTCCCAAAGTCAAAGCCATCAAAATGCAGGCAGGCCATACGCCACCGAGGGCAGGCACATGCAGCAAAGCTTGCCAAAATTGATCCCCACTGAAGGCCAAAACAGAAAAGAAGGACCTACAAACACGCTGGAATGGAGACAACATCAAAGGAATTGCAATTGCAGGAGAAAAAAGAAAATTTGGGAAATTTAGTGACTCTAAGAAAATGGCCCGGGGTTTTATCAGGTGCAGTGCAAAGGAACAAAAGGTGCCAAAACTAAGCTCACAGATGTTGCAAAAGCAGGGGAAAAAGTCAAGGAGGAAGACACAACTTAGGGGGCAAGATATGAGGGACATGGCATGAATACTTAAAATAATAAAAAAAATAAAAAAGAAAAAATCTTTCCCAAAGTCAAAGCCATCAAAATGCAGGCAGGCCATACGCCACCAAGGGCAGGCACATGCAGCAAAGCTTGCCAAAATTGATCCCCACTGAAGGCCAAAACAGAAAACAAGGACTTGCAAACACGCTGGAATGGAGACAACATCAAAGGAATTGCAATTGGAGGAGAAAAAAAGAAAATGTGGGAAATTTAGTGACTCTTAGAAAATGGCCCGGGATTTTATCAGGTGCAGTGCAAAGGACCAAAAGATGCCAAAACTAAGCTCACAGATGTTGCAAAAGCAGGGGAAAAAGTCAAGGAGGAAGACACAACTTAGGTGGCAAGATATGAAGGACATGGCATGAATACTTAAAACAAACAAAAAAGAAAAATAGAAAAAATCTTTCCCAAAGTCAAAGCCATCAAAATGCAGGCAGGCCATACGCCACCAAGGGCAGGCACATGCAGCAAAGCTTGCCAAAATTGATCCCCACTGAAGGCCAAAACAGAAAAGAAGGACCTACAAACACGCTGGAAAGGAGTCAACATCAAAGGAATTGCAATAGGAGGAGAAAAATGAAAATTTGGGAAATTTAGTGACTCTAAGAAAATGGCCCGTGGTTTAATCAGGTGCAGTGCAAAGGACCAAAAGGTGCCAAAACTAAGCTCACAGATGTTGCAAAAGCAGGGGAAAAAGTCAAGGAGGAAGACACAACTTAGGGGGCAAGATGTGAGGGACATGGCATGAACACTTAAAATAATAAAAAAAAAAAAAAAGAAAAAATCTTTCCCAAAGTCAAAGCCATCAAAATGCAGGCAGGCCATACGCCACCAAGGGCAGGCACATGCAGCAAAGCTTGCCAAAATTGATCCCCACTGAAGGCCAAAACAGAAAAGAAGGACTTGCAAACACGCTGGAATGGAGACAACATCAAAGGAATTGCAATTGCAGGAGTAAAAAGAAAATTTGGGAAATTTAGTGACTCTAAGAAAATGGCCCGGGGTTTAATCAGGTGCAGTGCAAAGGACCAAAAGGTGCCAAAACTAAGCTCACAGATGTTGCAAAAGCAGGGGAAAAAGTCAAGGAGGAAGACACAACTTAGGGGGCAAGATATGAGGGACATGGCATGAATACTTAAAATAATAAAAAAAATAAAAAGGAAAAAATCTTTCCCAAAGTCAAAGCCATCAAAATGCAGGCAGGCCATACGCCACCAAGGGCAGGCACATGCAGCAAAGCTTGCCAAAATTGATCCCCACTGAAGGCCAAAACAGAAAAGAAGGACTTGCAAACACGCTGGAATGGAGACAATATCAAAGGAATTGCAATTGGAGGAGAAAAAAAGAAAATTTGGGAAATTTAGTGACTCTTAGAAAATGGCCCGGGATTTTATCAGGTGCAGTGCAAAGGACCAAAAGATGCCAAAACTAAGCTCACAGATGTTGCAAAAGCAGGGGAAAAAGTCAAGGAGGAAGACACAACTTAGGGGGCAAGATATGAAGGACATGGCATGAATACTTAAAACAAACAAAAAAAAAAAATAGAAAAAATCTTTCCCAAAGTCAAAGCCATCAAAATGCAGGCAGGCCATACGCCACCAAGGGCAGGCACATGCAGCAAAGCTTGCCAAAATTGATCCCCACTGAAGGCCAAAACAGAAAAAAGGAACTACAAACACGCTGGAATGGAGACAACATCAAAGGAATTGCAATTGGAGGAGAAAATAGAAAATGTGGGAAATTTAGTGACTCTAAGAAAATGGCCTGGCAGTATATCATGTGCAGTGCAAAGCACCAAAGATGCCAAAACTAAGCTCACAGATGTTGCAAAAGCAGGGGAAAAAGTCAAGGAGGAAGACACAACTTAGGGGGCAAGATATGAGGGACATGGCATGAACACTTCAGAAAACAACCAAAAAAGGAAAACAATCTTTCCCAAAGTCAAAGCCATCAAAAGGCATGGCCTGCCATCAAGTGCAGGGACATGCACCAAAGATTCCTCTATTGGTCCCCATTGAAATCGCAAGATTCCTTTTCCCTTCCCGAAAGGAAATGAAATTTCCTTTCTGGAAGGGAAAAGGAATCTTGCGAATCCCAAAAGAAAGGCTTACAAACACTCTGGAAAGGAGATAGGATCAAATGAAATGCAATTGAAAAAAGCAGAAAATCGGGAATTTTAGTCTCTTAAAAATAAGGCTGTGAGGAAATCAGCTGCATTGCAAAGGACCAAAAGGTGCCAAAACTAAGCTCACAGATGTTGCAAAAGCAGGGGAAAAAGTCAAGGAGGAAGACACAACTTAGGGGGCAAGATGTGAGGGACATGGCATGAATACTTTAAATAAAAAAGAAAAAAAAAAAATCTTACCCAAAGTCAAAGCCATCAAAATGCAGGCAGGCCATACGCCACCAAGGGCAGGCACATGCAGCAAAGCTTGCCAAAATTGATCCCCACTGAAGGCCAAAACAGAAAAGAAGGACCTACAAACACGCTGGAAAGGAGTCAACATCAAAGGAATTGCAATTGCAGGAGAAAAATGAAAATTTGGGAAATTTAGTGACTCTAAGAAAATGGCCCGTGGTTTAATCAGGTGCAGTGCAAAGGACCAAAAGGTGCCAAAACTAAGCTCACAGATGTTGCAAAAGCAGGGGAAAAAGTCAAGGAGGAAGACACAACTTAGGGGGCAAGATGTGAGGGACATGGCATGAATACTTAAAACAAAAAAGAAAAAAAAAAGAAAAAATCTTTCCCAAAGTCAAAGCCACCAAAATGCAGGCAGGCCATACGCCACCAAGGGCAGGCACATGCAGCAAAGCTTGCCAAAATTGATCCCCACTGAAGGCCAAAACAGAAAAGAAGGACCTACAAACACGCTGGAAAGGAGTCAACATCAAAGGAATTGCAATTGGAGGAGAAAAAAAGAAAATTTGGGAAATTAAATGTCTATAAGAAAATTGCCTGGCAGTACATCATGTGCAGTGCAAAGGACCAAAAGATGCAAAAACTAAGCTCACAGATGTTGCAAAAGCAGGGGAAAAAGTCAAGGAGGAAGACACAACTTAGGGAGCAAGATGTGAGGGACATGGCATGAACACTTAAAATAATAAAAAAAAAAAAAAGACAAAATCTTTCCCAAAGTCAAAGCCATCAAAATGCAGGCAGGCCATACGCCACCAAGGGCAGGCACATGCAGCAAAGCTTGCCAAAATTGATCCCCACTGAAGGCCAAAACAGAAAAGAAGGACCTACAAACACGCTGGAATGGAGACAACATAAAAGGAATTGCAATTGGAGGAGAAAATAGAAAATGTGGGAAATTTAGTGACTCTAAGAAAATGGCCTGGCAGTATATCATGTGCAGTGCAAAGGACCAAAGATGCCAAAACTAAGCTCACAGATGTTGCAAAAGCAGGGGAAAAAGTCAAGGAGGAAGACACAACTTAGGGGGCAAGATATGAGGGACATGGCATGAACACTTCAGAAAACAACCAAAAAAGGAAAAAAATCTTTCCCAAAGTCAAAGCCATCAAAAGGCATGGCCTGCCATCAAGTGCAGGGACATGCACCAAAGATTCCTCTATTGGTCCCCATTGAAATCGCAAGATTCCTTTTCCCTTCCCGAAAGGAAATGAAATTTCCTTTCTGGAAGGGAAAAGGAATCTTGCGAATCCCAAAAGAAAGGCTTACAAACACTCTGGAAAGGAGATAGGATCAAATGAAATGCAATTGAAAAAAGCAGAAAATCGGGAATTTTAGTCTCTTCAAAAAATAGGCTGTGAGGAAATCAGCTGCATTGCAAAGGACCAAAAGGTGCCAAAACTAAGCTCACAGATGTTGCAAAAGCAGGGGAAAAAGTCAAGGAGGAAGACACAACTTAGGGGGCAAGATGTGAGGGACATGGCATGAATACTTGAAACAAAAAAGAAAAAAAAAAAATCTTTCCCAAAGTCAAAGCCATCAAAATGCAGGCAGGCCATACGCCACCAAGGGCAGGCACATGGAGCAAAGCTTGCCAAAATTGATCCCCACTGAAGGCCAAAACAGAAAAGAAGGACCTACAAACACGCTGGAAAGGAGTCAACATCAAAGGAATTGAAATAGGAGGAGAAAAAAAGAAAATTTGAGAAATTTAGTGACTCTAAGAAAATGGCCTGGCAGTATATCATGTGCAGTGCAAAGGACCAAAAGGTGCCAAAACTAAGCTCACAGATGTTGCAAAAGCAGGGGAAAAAGTCAAGGAGGAAGACAGAACTGAGGGGTCAAGATGTGAGGGACATGGCATGAATACTTCAAACAAAAAAGAAAAGAAAAAGAAAAAATCTTTCCCAAAGTCAAAGCCATCAAAATGCAGACAGGCCATACGCCACCAAGGGCAGGCACATGCAGCAAAGCTTGCCAAAATTGATCCCCACTGAAGGCCAAAACAGAAAAGAAGGACCTACAAACACGCTGGAAAGGAGTCAACATCAAAGGAATTGCAATAGGAGGAGAAAAAAAGAAAATTTGGGAAATTAAGTGTCTATAAGAAAATGGCCTGGGTTTATATCAGGTGCAGTGCAAAGGACCAAAAGGTGCCAAAACTAAGCTCACAGATGTTGCAAAAGCAGGGGAAAAAGTCAAGGAGGAAGACACAACTTAGGGAGCAAGTTGTGAGGGACATGGCATGAATACTTAAAACAAAAAAGAAAAAAAAAAGAAAAAATCTTTCCCAAAGTCAAAGCCATCAAAATGCAGGCAGGCCATACGCCAGCAAGGGCAGGCACATGCAGCAAAGCTTGCCAAAAATGATCCCCACTGAAGGCCAAAACAGAAAAGAAGGACCTACAAACACGCTGGAATGGAAACAACATCAAAGGAATTGCAATTGGCGGAGAAAAAATGAAAATTTGGGAAATTTAGTGACTCTAAGAAATAGGCCTGGCAGTATATCATGTGCAGTGCAAAGGACCAAAGATGCCAAAACTAAGCTCACAGATGTTGCAAAAGCAGGGGAAAAAGTCAAGGAGGAAGACACAACTTAGGGGGCAACATGTGAGGGACATGGCATGAATACTGAAATCAAAAAAGAAAAAAAAAAGAAAAAATCTTTCCCAAAGTCAAAGCCACATAAATGCAGGCAGGCCATACGCCACCAAGGGCAGGCACATGCAGCAAAGCTTGCCAAAATTGATCCCCACTGAAGGCCAAAACAGAAAAGAAGGACCTACAAACACGCTGGAAAGGAGTCAACATCAAAGGAATTGCAATTGGAGGAGAAAAAAAGAAAATTTGGGAAATTAAATGTCTATAAGAAAATTGCCTGGCAGTATATCATGTGCAGTGCAAAGGACCAAAAGGTGCCAAAACTAAGCTCACAGATGTTGCAAAAGCAGGGGAAAAAGTCAAGGAGGAAGACACAACTTAGGGAGCAAGATGTGAGGGACATGGCATGAACACTTAAAATAATAAAAAAAAAAAAAAGAAAAAATCTTTCCCAAAGTCAAAGCCATCAAAATGCAGGCAGGCCATACGCCACCAAGGGCAGGCACATGCAGCAAAGCTTGCCAAAATTGATCCCCACTGAAGGCCAAAACAGAAAAGAAGGACCTACAAACACGCTGGAAAGGAGTCAACATCAAAGGAATTGCAATTGGAGGAGAAAAAAAGAAAATTTGGGAAATTAAATGTCTATAAGAAAATGGCCTGGGTTTATATCAGGTGCAGTGCAAAGGACCAAAAGGTGCCAAAACTAAGCTCACAGATGTTGCAAAAGCAGGGGAAAAGTCAAGGAGGAAGACACAACTTAGGGGGCAAGATATGAAGGACATGGCATGAATACTTAAAACAAAAAAGAAAAAAAAAAGAAAAAATCTTTCCCAAAGTCAAAGCCATCAAAATGCAGGCAGGCCATACGCCAGCAAGTGCAGGCACATGCAGCAAAGCTTGCCAAAATTGATCCCCACTGAAGGCCAAAACAGAAAAGAAGGACCTACAAACACGCTGGAAAGGAGTCAACATCAAAGGAATTGCAATTGCAGGAGAAAAATGAAAATTTGGGAAATTTAGTGACTCTAAGAAAATGGCCCGTGGTTTAATCAGGTGCAGTGCAAAGGACCAAAAGGTGCCAAAACTAAGCTCACAGATGTTGCAAAAGCAGGGGAAAAAGTCAAGGAGGAAGACACAACTTAGGGGGCAAGATGTGAGGGACATGGCATGAACACTTAAAATAATAAAAAAAAAAAAAGAAAAAATCTTTCCCAAAGTCAAAGCCATCAAAATGCAGGCAGGCCATACGCCAGCAAGTGCAGGCACTTGGAGCAAAGCTTGCCAAAATTGATCCCCACTGAAGGCCAAAACAGAAAGAAGGACCTACAAACACGCTGGAATGGAGACAACATCAAAGGAATTGCAATTGTTGGAGTAAAAAGAAAATTTGGGAAATTTAGTGACTCTAAGAAAATGGCCCGGGGTTTTATCAGGTGCAGTGCAAAGGAACAAAAGGTGCCAAAACTAAGCTCACAGATGTTGCAAAAGCAGGGGAAAAAGTCAAGGAGGAAGACACAACTTAGGGGGCAAGATATGAAGGACATGGCATGAATACTTAAAATAATAAAAAAAATAAAAAAGAAAAAATCTTTCCCAAAGTCAAAGCCATCAAAATGCAGGCAGGCCATACGCCACCAAGGGCAGGCACATGCAGCAAAGCTTGCCAAAATTGATCCCCACTGAAGGCCAAAACAGAAAAGAAGGACCTACAAAGACGCTGGAATGGAGACAACATCAAAGGAATTGCAATTGGAGGAGAAAATAGAAAATGTGGGAAATTTAGTGACTCTAAGAAAATGGCCTGGCAGTATATCATGTGCAGTGCAAAGCACCAAAGATGCCAAAACTAAGCTCACAGATGTTGCAAAATCAGGGGAAAAAGTCAAGGAGGAAGACAGAACTTAGGGGGCAAGATATGAGGGGCATGGCATGAACACTTCAGAAAACAACCAAAAAAGGAAAAAAATCTTTCCCAAAGTCAAAGCCATCAAAAGGCATGGCCTGCCATCAAGTGCAGGGACATGCACCAAAGATTCCTCTATTGGTCCCCATTGAAATCGCAAGATTCCTTTTCCCTTCCCGAAAGGAAATGAAATTTCCTTTCGGGAAGGGAAAAGGAATCTTGCGCATCCCAAAAGAAAGGCTTACAAACACTCTGGAAAGGAGATAGGATCAAATGAAATGCAATTGGAAAAAGCAGAAAATCGGGAATATTAGTCTCTTAAAAAATAGGCTGTGAAGAAATCAGCTGCATTGCAAAGGACCAAAAGGTGCCAAAACTAAGCTCACAGATGTTGCAAAAGCAGGGGAAAAAGTCAAGGAGGAAGACAGAACTTAGGGGGCAAGATGTGAGGGACATGGCATGAATACTTTAAACAAAAAAAAAAAAAAAAAATCTTTCCCAAAGTCAAAGCCATCAAAATGCAGGCAGGCCATACGCCACCGAGGGCAGGCACATGCAGCAAAGCTTGCCAAAATTGATCCCCACTGAAGGCCAAAACAGAAAAGAAGGACCTACAAACACGCTGGAATGGAGACAACATCAAAGGAATTGCAATTGCAGGAGAAAAATGAAAATTTGGGAAATTTAGTGTCTCTAAGAAAATGGCCCGTGGTTTTATCAGGTGCAGTGCAAAGGACCAAAAGGTGCCAAAACTAAGCTCACAGATGTTGCAAAAGCAGGGGAAAAAGTCAAGGAGGAAGACACAACTTAGGGGGCAAGATGTGAGGGACATGGCATGAATACTTAAAATAAGAAAAAAAAAGAAAATAAAAAATCTTTCCCAAAGTCAAAGCCATCAAAATGCAGGCAGGCCATACGGCCCCAAAGGCAGGCACATGCAGCAAAGCTTGCCAAAATTGATCCCCACTGAAGGCCAAAACAGAAAAGAAAGACCTACAAACACGCTGGAATGGAGACAACATCAAAGGAATTGCAATTGGAGGAGAAAAAAAGAAAATTTGGGAAATTTAGTGACTCTAAGAAAATGGCCCGTGGTTTTACCAGGTGCAGTGCAAAGGACCAAAAGGTGCCAAAACTAAGCTCACAGATGTTGCACAAGCAGGGGAAAAAGTCAAGGAGGAAGGCACAACTTAGGGGGCAAGATGTGAGGGACATGGCATGAATACTTAAAATAATGAAAAAAAAAGAAAATAAAAAATCTTTCCCAAAGTCAAAGCCATCAAAATGCAGGCAGGCCATACGGCCCCAAAGGCAGGCACATGCAGCAAAGCTTGCCAAAATTGATCCCCACTGAAGGCCAAAACAGAAAAGAAAGACCTGCAAACACGCTGGAATGGAGACAACATCATAGGAATTGCAATTGGAGGAGAAAAAAAGAAAATTTGGGAAATTTAGTGACTCTAAGAAAATGGCCCGTGGTTTTACCAGGTGCAGTGCAAAGGACCAAAAGGTGCCAAAACTAAGCTCACAGATGTTGCAAAAGCAGGGGAAAAAGTCAAGGAGGAAGGCACAACTTAGGGGGCAAGATGTGAGGGACATGGCATGAATACTTACAATAATAAAAAAAAAAAAAAAAAAATCTTTCCCAAAGTCAAAGCCATCAAAATGCAGGCAGGCCATACGCCACCGAGGGCAGGCACATGCAGCAAAGCTTGCCAAAATTGATCCCCACTGAAGGCCAAAACAGAAAAGAAGGACCTACAAACACGCTGGAATGGAGACAACATCAAAGGAATTGCAATTGCAGGACTAAAAAGAAAATTTGGGAAATTTAGTGACTCTAAGAAAATGGCCCGGGGTTTTATCAGGTGCAGTGCAAAGGAACAAAAGGTGCCAAAACTAAGCTCACAGATGTTGCAAAAGCAGGGGAAAAAGTCAAGGAGGAAGACACAACTTAGGGGGCAAGATATGAGGGACATGGCATGAATACTTAAAATAATAAAAAAAATAAAAAAGAAAAAATCTTTCCCAAAGTCAAAGCCATCAAAATGCAGGCAGGCCATACGCCACCAAGGGCAGGCACATGCAGCAAAGCTTGCCAAAATTGATCCCCACTGAAGGCCAAAACAGAAAACAAGGACCTACAAACACGCTGGAATGGAGACAACATCAAAGGAATTGCAATTGGAGGAGAAAAAAAGAAAATGTGGGAAATTTAGTGACTCTTAGAAAATGGCCCGGGATTTTATCAGGTGCAGTGCAAAGGACCAAAAGATGCCAAAACTAAGCTCACAGATGTTGCAAAAGCAGGGGAAAAAGTCAAGGAGGAAGACACAACTTAGGTGGCAAGATATGAAGGACATGGCATGAATACTTAAAACAAACAAAAAAGAAAAATAGAAAAAATCTTTCCCAAAGTCAAAGCCATCAAAATGCAGGCAGGCCATACGCCACCAAGGGCAGGCACATGCAGCAAAGCTTGCCAAAATTGATCCCCACTGAAGGCCAAAACAGAAAAGAAGGACCTACAAACACGCTGGAAAGGAAGTCAACATCAAAGGAATTGCAATAGGAGGAGAAAAATGAAAATTTGGGAAATTTAGTGACTCTAAGAAAATGGCCCGTGGTTTAATCAGGTGCAGTGCAAAGGACCAAAAGGTGCCAAAACTAAGCTCACAGATGTTGCAAAAGCAGGGGAAAAAGTCAAGGAGGAAGACACAACTTAGGGGGCAAGATGTGAGGGACATGGCATGAACACTTAAAATAATAAAAAAAAAAAAAAGAAAAAATCTTTCCCAAAGTCAAAGCCATCAAAATGCAGGCAGGCCATACGCCACCAAGGGCAGGCACATGCAGCAAAGCTTGCCAAAATTGATCCCCACTGAAGGCCAAAACAGAAAAGAAGGACTTGCAAACACGCTGGAATGGAGACAACATCAAAGGAATTGCAATTGCAGGAGTAAAAAGAAAATTTGGGAAATTTAGTTACTCTAAGAAAATGGCCCGGGGTTTAATCAGGTGCAGTGCAAAGGACCAAAAAGTGCCAAAACTAAGCTCACAGATGTTGCAAAAGCAGGGGAAAAAGTCAAGGAGGAAGACACAACTTAGGGGGCAAGATATGAGGGACATGGCATGAATACTTAAAATAATAAAAAAAATAAAAAGGAAAAAATCTTTCCCAAAGTCAAAGCCATCAAAATGCAGGCAGGCCATACGCCACCAAGGGCAGGCACATGCAGCAAAGCTTGCCAAAATTGATCCCCACTGAAGGCCAAAACAGAAAAGAAGGACTTGCAAACACGCTGGAATGGAGACAATATCAAAGGAATTGCAATTGGAGGAGAAAAAAAGAAAATTTGGGAAATTTAGTGACTCTTAGAAAATGGCCCGGGATTTTATCAGGTGCAGTGCAAAGGACCAAAAGATGCCAAAACTAAGCTCACAGATGTTGCAAAAGCAGGGGAAAAAGTCAAGGAGGAAGACACAACTTAGGGGGCAAGATATGAAGGACATGGCATGAATACTTAAAACAAACAAAAAAAAAAAATAGAAAAAATCTTTCCCAAAGTCAAAGCCATCAAAATGCAGGCAGGCCATACGCCACCAAGGGCAGGCACATGCAGCAAAGCTTGCCAAAATTGATCCCCACTGAAGGCCAAAACAGAAAAGAAGGAACTACAAACACGCTGGAATGGAGACAACATCAAAGGAATTGCAATTGGAGGAGAAAATAGAAAATGTGGGAAATTTAGTGACTCTAAGAAAATGGCCTGGCAGTATATCATGTGCAGTGCAAAGCACCAAAGATGCCAAAACTAAGCTCACAGATGTTGCAAAAGCAGGGGAAAAAGTCAAGGAGGAAGACACAACTTAGGGGGCAAGATATGAGGGACATGGCATGAACACTTCAGAAAACAACCAAAAAAGGAAAACAATCTTTCCCAAAGTCAAAGCCATCAAAAGGCATGGCCTGCCATCAAGTGCAGGGACATGCACCAAAGATTCCTCTATTGGTCCCCATTGAAATCGCAAGATTCCTTTTCCCTTCCCGAAAGGAAATGAAATTTCCTTTCTGGAAGGGAAAAGGAATCTTGCGAATCCCAAAAGAAAGGCTTACAAACACTCTGGAAAGGAGATAGGATCAAATGAAATGCAATTGAAAAAAGCAGAAAATCGGGAATTTTAGTCTCTTAAAAATAAGGCTGTGAGGAAATCAGCTGCATTGCAAAGGACCAAAAGGTGCCAAAACTAAGCTCACAGATGTTGCAAAAGCAGGGGAAAAAGTCAAGGAGGAAGACACAACTTAGGGGGCAAGATGTGAGGGACATGGCATGAATACTTTAAATAAAAAAGAAAAAAAAAAAATCTTTCCCAAAGTCAAAGCCATCAAAATGCAGGCAGGCCATACGCCACCAAGGGCAGGCACATGCAGCAAAGCTGTCCAAAATTGATCCCCACTGAAGGCCAAAACAGAAAAGAAGGACCTACAAACACGCTGGAAAGGAGTCAACATCAAAGGAATTGCAATTGCAGGAGAAAAATGAAAATTTGGGAAATTTAGTGACTCTAAGAAAATGGCCCGTGGTTTAATCAGGTGCAGTGCAAAGGACCAAAAGGTGCCAAAACTAAGCTCACAGATGTTGCAAAAGCAGGGTAAAAAGTCAAGGAGGAAGACACAACTTAGGGGGCAAGATGTGAGGGACATGGCATGAACACTTAAAATAATAAAAAAAAAAAAAGAAAAAAATCTTTCCCAAAGTCAAAGCCATCAAAATGCAGGCAGGCCATACGCCAGCAAGTGCAGGCACTTGCAGCAAAGCTTGAAAAAATTGATCCCCACTGAAGGCCAAAACAGAATAGAAGGACTTGCAAACACGCTGGAATGGAGACAACATCAAAGGAATTGCAATTGGAGGAGAAAAAAAGAAAATTTGGGAAATTTAGCGACTCTTAGAAAATGGCCCGGGATTTTATCAGGTGCAGTGCAAAGGACCAAAAGATGCCAAAACTAAGCTCACAGATGTTGCAAAAGCAGGGGAAAAAGTCAAGGAGGAAGACACAACTTAGGGGGCAAGATATGAAGGACATGGCATGAATACTTAAAACAAACAAAAAAAAAAAATAGAAAAAATCTTTCCCAAAGTCAAAGCCATCAAAATGCAGGCAGGCCATACGCCACCAAGGGCAGGCACATGCAGCAAAGCTTGCCAAAATTGATCCCCACTGAAGGCCAAAACAGAAAAGAAGGAACTACAAACACGCTGGAATGGAGACAACATCAAAGGAATTGCAATTGGAGGAGAAAATAGAAAATGTGGGAAATTTAGTGACTCTAAGAAAATGGCCTGGCAGTATATCATGTGCAGTGCAAAGCACCAAAGATGCCAAAACTAAGCTCACAGATGTTGCAAAAGCAGGGGAAAAAGTCAAGGAGGAAGACACAACTTAGGGGGCAAGATATGAGGGACATGGCATGAACACTTCAGAAAACAACCAAAAAAGGAAAACAATCTTTCCCAAAGTCAAAGCCATCAAAAGGCATGGCCTGCCATCAAGTGCAGGGACATGCACCAAAGATTCCTCTATTGGTCCCCATTGAAATCGCAAGATTCCTTTTCCCTTCCCGAAAGGAAATGAAATTTCCTTTCTGGAAGGGAAAAGGAATCTTGCGAATCCCAAAAGAAAGGCTTACAAACACTCTGGAAAGGAGATAGGATCAAATGAAATGCAATTGAAAAAAGCAGAAAATCGGGAATTTTAGTCTCTTAAAAATAAGGCTGTGAGGAAATGAGCTGCATTGCAAAGGACCAAAAGGTGCCAAAACTAAGCTCACAGATGTTGCAAAAGCAGGGGAAAAAGTCAAGGAGGAAGACACAACTTAGGGGGCAAGATGTGAGGGACATGGCATGAATACTTTAAATAAAAAAGAAAAAAAAAAAATCTTTCCCAAAGTCAAAGCCATCAAAATGCAGGCAGGCCATACGCCACCAAGGGCAGGCACATGCAGCAAAGCTTGCCAAAATTGATCCCCACTGAAGGCCAAAACAGAAAAGAAGGACCTACAAACACGCTGGAAAGGAGTCAACATCAAAGGAATTGCAATTGGAGGAGAAAAAAAGAAAATTTGGGAAATTAAGTGTCTATAAGAAAATGGCCTGGGTTTATATCAGGTGCAGTGCAAAGGACCAAAAGGTGCCAAAACTAAGCTCACAGATGTTGCAAAAGCAGGGGAAAAAGTCAAGGAGGAAGACACAACTTAGGGGGCAAGATATGAAGTACATGGCATGAATATTTAAAACAAAAAAGAAAAAAAAAGAAAAAATCTTTCCCAAAGTCAAAGCCATCAAAATGCAGGCAGGCCATACGCCAGCAAGTGCAGGCACATGCAGCAAAGCTTGCCAAAATTGATCCCCACTGAAGGCCAAAACAGAAAGAAGGACCTACAAACACGCTGGAATGGAGACAACATCAAAGGAATTGCAATTGGAGGAGAAAAATGAAAATTTGGGAAATTTAGTGTCTCTAAGAAAATGGCCCGTGGTTTTATCAGGTGCAGTGCAAAGGACCAAAAGGTGCCAAAACTAAGCTCACAGATGTTGCAAAAGCAGGGGAAAAAGTCAAGGAGGAAGACACAACTTAGGGGGCAAGATGTGAGGGACATGGCATGAATACTTAAAATAATGAAAAAAAAAGAAAAGAAAAAATCTTTCCCAAAGTCAAAGCCATCAAAATGCAGGCAGGCCATACGCCAGCAAGTGCAGGCACATGCAGCAAAGCTTGCCAAAATTGATCCCCACTGAAGGCCAAAACAGAAAAGAAGGACCTACAAACACGCTGGAATGGAGACAACATCAAAGGAATTGCAATTGGAGGAGAAAATAGAAAATGTGGGAAATTTAGTGACTCTAAGAAAATGGCCTGGCAGTATATCATGTGCAGTGCAAAGCACCAAAGATGCCAAAACTAAGCTCACAGATGTTGCAAAAGCAGGGGAAAAAGTCAAGGAGGAAGACAGAACTTAGGGGGCAAGATATGAGGGACATGGCATGAACACTTCAGAAAACAACCAAAAAAGGAAAAAATCTTTCCCAAAGTCAAAGCCATCAAAAGGCATGGCCTGCCATCAAGTGCAGGGACATGCACCAAAGATTCCTCTATTGGTCCCCATTGAAATCGCAAGATTCCTTTTCCCTTCCCGAAAGGAAATGAAATTTCCTTTCGGGAAGGGAAAAGGAATCTTGCGAATCCCAAAAGAAAGGCTTACAAACACTCTGGAAAGGAGATAGGATCAAATGAAATGCAATTGAAAAAAGCAGAAAATCGGGAATTTTAGTCTCTTAAAAAATAGGCTGTGAGGAAATCAGCTGCATTGCAAAGGACCAAAAGGTGCCAAAACTAAGCTCACAGATGTTGCAAAAGCAGGGGAAAAAGTCAAGGAGGAAGACACAACTTAGGGGGCAAGATGTGAGGGACATGGCATGAATACTTTAAACAAAAAAAAAAAAAAAAAAATCTTTCCCAAAGTCAAAGCCATCAAAATGCAGGCAGGCCATACGCCACCGAGGGCAGGCACATGCAGCAAAGCTTGCCAAAATTGATCCCCACTGAAGGCCAAAACAGAAAAGAAGGACCTACAAACACGCTGGAATGGAGACAACATCAAAGGAATTGCAATTGCAGGAGTAAAAAGAAAATTTGGGAAATTTAGTGACTCTAAGAAAATGGCCCGGGGTTTTATCAGGTGCAGTGCAAAGGAACAAAAGGTGCCAAAACTAAGCTCACAGATGTTGCAAAAGCAGGGGAAAAAGTCAAGGAGGAAGACACAACTTAGGGGGCAAGATATGAAGTACATGGCATGAATACTTAAAACAAAAAAGAAAAAAAAAAGAAAAAATCTTTCCCAAAGTCAAAGCCATCAAAATGCAGGCAGGCCATACGCCAGCAAGTGCAGGCACATGCAGCAAAGCTTGCCAAAATTGATCCCCACTGAAGGCCAAAACAGAAAAGAAGGACCTACAAACACGCTGGAATGGAGACAACATCAAAGGAATTGCAATTGGAGGAGAAAAATGAAAATTTGGGAAATTTATTGTCTCTAAGAAAATGGCCCGTGGTTTTATCAGGTGCAGTGCAAAGGACCAAAAGGTGCCAAAACTAAGCTCACAGATGTTGCAAAAGCAGGGGAAAAAGTCAAGGAGGAAGACACAACTTAGGGGGCAAGATGTGAGGGACATGGCATGAATACTTAAAATAATGAAAAAAAAAGAAAAGAAAAAATCTTTCCAAAGTCAAAGCCATCAAAATGCAGGCAGGCCATACGCCAGCAAGTGCAGGCACATGCAGCAAAGCTTGCCAAAATTGATCCCCACTGAAGGCCAAAACAGAAAAGAAGGACCTACAAACACGCTGGAATGGAGACAACATCAAAGGAATTGCAATTGGAGGAGAAAAAATTAAAATTTGGGAAATTTAGTGACTCTAAGAAAATGGCCTGGCAGTATATCATGTGCAGTGCAAAGGACCAAAGATGCCAAAACTAAGCTCACAGATGTTGCAAAAGCAGGGGAAAAAGTCAAGGAGGAAGACAGAACTTAGGGGGCAAGATATGAGGGACATGGCATGAACACTTCAGAAAACAACCAAAAAAGGAAAAAAATCTTTCCCAAAGTCAAAGCCATCAAAAGGCATGGCCTGCCATCAAGTGCAGGGACATGCACCAAAGATTCCTCTATTGGTCCCCATTGAAATCGCAAGATTCCTTTTCCCTTCCCGAAAGGAAATGAAATTTCCTTTCTGGAAGGGAAAAGGAATCTTGCGGATCCCAAAAGAAAGGCTTACAAACACTCTGGAAAGGAGATAGGTTCAAATGAAATGCAATTGAAAAAAGCAGAAAATCGGGAATTTTAGTCTCTTAAAAAATAGGCTGTGAGGAAATCAGCTGCATTGCAAAGGACCAAAAGGTGCCAAAACTAAGCTCACAGATGTTGCAAAAGCAGGGGAAAAAGTCAAGGAGGAAGACACAACTTAGGGGGCAAGATATGAGGGACATGGCATGAACACTTAACATAATGAAAAAAAAAGAAAAGAAAAAATCTTTCCCAAAGTCAAAGCCATCAAAATGCAGGCAGGCCATACGCCAGCAAGTGCAGGCACATGCAGCAAAGCTTGCCAAAATTGATCCCCACTGAAGGCCAAAACAGAAAAGAAGGACTTGCAAACACGCTGGAATGGAGACAACATCAAAGGATTTGCAATTGGAGGAGTAAAAAAGAAAATTTATGAAATGTAATGACTCTTAGAAAGTGGCCTGGGGTATTAGCAGGTGCAGTGCAAAGGACCAAAGGTGCCAAAACTAAGCTCACAGATATTGCAAAAGCAGGGGAAAAAATGAAGGAGGAAGACACAACTTAGGGAGCAAGATATGAGGGACATGGCATGAATAATTAAACAAAAAAAAAAAAAAAAAAAGAAAAAAATCTTTCCCAAAGTCAAAGCCATCAAAATGCAGGCAGGCCATACCCCACCAAGGGCAGGCACATGCAGCAAAGCTTGCCAAAATTGATCCCCACTGAAGGCCAAAACAGAAAAGAAGGACCTACAAACTCGCTGGAATGGACGCAACATCAAAGGAATTGCAATTGCAGGAGAAAAAAAAAATTTGGGAAATTTAGTGACTCTAAGAAAATGGCCCGAGGTTTTATCAGGTGCAGTGCAAAGGACAAAAAAATGTGCCAAAACTAAGCTCACAGATGTTGCAAAAGCAGGGAAAAAGTCAAGGAGGAAGACACAACTTAGGGGGCAAGATATGAGGGACATGGCATGAATACTTAAACAACAAAAAATAAAAAAAAAAGAAAAAAATCTTTCCCAAAGTCAAAGCCATCAAAATGCAGGCAGGCCATACGCCACCAAGGGCAGGCACATGCAGCAAAGCTTGCCAAAATTGATCCCCACTGAAGGCCAAAACAGAAAAGAAGGACCTACAAACACGCTCGAAGGAGTCAAAATCAAAGGAATTGCAATTGGAGGAGAAAAAAAGAAAATTTGGGAAATTTTTATGACTCTTAGAAAATGGTCTGGGGTTTTTTCAGGTGCATTGAAAAGGACCAAAAGGTGCCAAAACTAAGCTCACAAATGTTGCAAAAGCAGGGGAAAAAGTCAAGGAGGAAGACAGAACTTAGGAGGCAAGATATGAGGGACATGGCATGAACACTTCAGAAAACAACCAAAAAAAGAAAAAAATCTTTCCCAAAGTCAAAGCCATCAAAAGGCATGGCCTGCCATCAAGTGCAGGGACATGCACCAAAGATTCCTCCATTGGTCCCCATTGAAATCGCAAGATTCCTTTTTGCTTCCCGAAAGCAAATGAAATTTCCTTTCGGGAAGGGAAAAAGGAATCTTGCGAATCCCAAAAGAAAGGCTTACAAACACTCTGGAAAGGAGATAGGATCAAATGAAATGCAATTGAAAAAAGCAGAAAATCGGGAATTTTAGTCTCTTAAAAATAAGGCTGTGAGGAAATCAGCTGCATTGCAAAGGACCAAAAGGTGCCAAAACTAAGCTCACAGATGTTGCAAAAGCAGGGGAAAAAGTCAAGGAGGAAGACACAACTTAGGGGGGCAAGATGTGAGGGACATGGCATGAATACTTTAAATAAAAAAGAAAAAAAAAAAATCTTTCCCAAAGTCAAAGCCATCAAAATGCAGGCAGGCCATACGCCACCAAGGGCAGGCACATGCAGCAAAGCTGTCCAAAATTGATCCCCACTGAAGGCCAAAACAGAAAAGAAGGACCTACAAACACGCTGGAAAGGAGTCAACATCAAAGGAATTGCAATTGCAGGAGAAAAATGAAAATTTGGGAAATTTAGTGACTCTAAGAAAATGGCCCCGTGGTTTAATCAGGTGCAGTGCAAAGGACCAAAAGGTGCCAAAACTAAGCTCACAGATGTTGCAAAAGCAGGGTAAAAAGTCAAGGAGGAAGACACAACTTAGGGGGCAAGATGTGAGGGACATGGCATGAACACTTAAAATAATAAAAAAAAAAAAAGAAAAAAATCTTTCCCAAAGTCAAAGCCATCAAAATGCAGGCAGGCCATACGCCAGCAAGTGCAGGCACTTGCAGCAAAGCTTGAAAAAAATTGATCCCCACTGAAGGCCAAAACAGAATAGAAGACTTGCAAACACGCTGGAATGGAGACAACATCAAAGGAATTGCAATTGGAGGAGAAAAAAAGAAAATTTGGGAAATTTAGCGACTCTTAGAAAATGGCCCGGGATTTTATCAGGTGCAGTGCAAAGGACCAAAAGATGCCAAAACTAAGCTCACAGATGTTGCAAAAGCAGGGGAAAAAGTCAAGGAGGAAGACACAACTTAGGGGGCAAGATATGAAGGACATGGCATGAATACTTAAAACAAACAAAAAAAAAAAATAGAAAAAATCTTTCCCAAAGTCAAAGCCATCAAAATGCAGGCAGGCCATACGCCACCAAGGGCAGGCACATGCAGCAAAGCTAGCCAAAATTGATCCCCACTGAAGGCCAAAACAGAAAAGAAGGAACTACAAACACGCTGGAATGGAGACAACATCAAAGGAATTGCAATTGGAGGAGAAAATAGAAAATGTGGGAAATTTAGTGACTCTAAGAAAATGGCCTGGCAGTATATCATGTGCAGTGCAAAGCACCAAAGATGCCAAACTAAGCTCACAGATGTTGCAAAAGCAGGGAAAAAGTCAAGGAGGAAGACACAACTTAGGGGGCAAGATATGAGGGACATGGCATGAACACTTCAGAAAACAACCAAAAAAGGAAAACAATCTTTCCCAAAGTCAAAGCCATCAAAAGGCATGGCCTGCCATCAAGTGCAGGGACATGCACCAAAGATTCCTCTATTGGTCCCCATTGAAATCGCAAGATTCCTTTTCCCTTCCCGAAAGGCAAATGAAATTTCCTTTCTGGAAGGGAAAAGGAATCTTGCGAATCCCAAAAGAAAGGCTTACAAACACTCTGGAAAGGAGATAGGATCAAATGAAATGCAATTGAAAAAAAGCAGGAAAATCGGGAATTTTAGTCTCTTAAAAAATAAGGCTGTGAGGAAATCAGCTGCATTGCAAAGGACCAAAAGGTGCCAAAACTAAGCTCACAGATGTTGCAAAAGCAGGGGAAAAAGTCAAGGAGGAAGACACAACTTAGGGGGCAAGATGTGAGGGACATGGCATGAATACTTTAAATAAAAAAGAAAAAAAAAAAAATCTTTCCCAAAGTCAAAGCCATCAAAATGCAGGCAGGCCATACGCCACCAAGGGCAGGCACATGCAGCAAAGCTTGGCCAAAATTGATCCCCACTGAAGGCCAAAACAGAAAAGAAGGACCTACAAACACGCTGGAAAGGAGTCAACATCAAAGGAATTGCAATTGGAGGAGAAAAAAAGAAAATTTGGGAAATTAAGTGTCTATAAGAAAATGGCCTGGGTTTATATCAGGTGCAGTGCAAAGGACCAAAAGGTGCCAAAACTAAGCTCACAGATGTTGCAAAAGCAGGGGAAAAAGTCAAGGAGGAAGACACAACTTAGGGGGCAAGATATGAAGTACATGGCATGAATATTTAAAACAAAAAAGAAAAAAAAAGAAAAAATCTTTCCCAAAGTCAAAGCCATCAAAATGAAGGCAGGCCATACGCCAGCAAGTGCAGGCACATGCAGCAAAGCTTGCCAAAATTGATCCCCACTGAAGGCCAAAACAGAAAGAAGGACCTACAAACACGCTGGAATGGAGACAACATCAAAGGAATTGCAATTGGAGGAGAAAAATGAAAATTTGGGAAATTTAGTGTCTCTAAGCAAAATGGCCCGTGGTTTTATCAGGTGCAGTGCAAAGGACCAAAAGGTGCCAAAACTAAGCTCACAGATGTTGCAAAAGCAGGGGAAAAGTCAAGGAGGAAGACACAACTTAGGGGGCAAGATGTGAGGGACATGGCATGAATACTTAAAATAATGAAAAAAAAAGAAAAGAAAAAATCTTTCCCAAAGTCAAGCCATCAAAATGCAGGCAGGCCATACGCCAGCAAGGGCAGGCACATGCAGCAAAGCTTGCCAAAATTGATCCCCACTGAAGGCCAAAACAGAAAAGAAGGACCTACAAACACGCTGGAATGGAGACAACATCAAAGGAATTGCAATTGGAGGAGAAAATAGAAAATGTGGGAAATTTAGTGACTCTAAGAAAATGGCCTGGCAGTATATCATGTGCAGTGCAAAGCACCAAAGATGCCAAAACTAAGCTCACAGATGTTGCAAAAGCAGGGGAAAAAAGTCAAGGAGGAAGACAGAACTTAGGGGGCAAGATATGAGGGACATGGCATGAACACTTCAGAAAACAACCAAAAAAGGAAAAAAATCTTTCCCAAAGTCAAAGCCATCAAAAGGCATGGCCTGCCATCAAGTGCAGGGACATGCACCAAAGATTCCTCTATTGGTCCCCATTGAAATCGCAAGATTCCTTTTCCCTTCCCGAAAGGAAAATGAAATTTCCTTTCGGGAAGGGAAAAGGAATCTTGCGAATCCCAAAAGAAAGGCTTACAAACACTCTGGAAAGGAGATAGGATCAAATGAAATGCAATTGAAAAAAGCAGAAAATCGGGAATTTTAGTCTCTTAAAAAATAGGCTGTGAGGAAATCAGCTGCATTGCAAAGGACCAAAGGTGCCAAAAACTAAGCTCACAGATGTTGCAAAAAGCAGGGGAAAAAGTCAAGGAGGAAGACACAACTTAGGGGGCAAGATGTGAGGGACATGGCATGAATACTTTAAACAAAAAAAAAAAAAAAAAAATCTTTCCCAAAGTCAAAGCCATCAAAATGCAGGCAGGCCATACGCCACCGAGGGCAGGCACATGCAGCAAAAGCTTGCCAAAATTGATCCCCACTGAAGGCCAAAACAGAAAAGAAGGACCTACAAACACGCTGGAATGGAGACAACATCAAAGGAATTGCAATTGCAGGAGTAAAAAGAAAAATTTGGGAAATTTAGTGACTCTAAGAAAATGGCCCGGGTTTTATCAGGTGCAGTGCAAAGGAACAAAAGGTGCCAAAACTAAGCTCACAGATGTTGCAAAAGCAGGGGAAAAAGTCAAGGAGGAAGACACAACTTAGGGGGCAAGATATGAAGTACATGGCATGAATACTTAAAACAAAAAAGAAAAAAAAAAGAAAAAATCTTTCCCAAAGTCAAAGCCATCAAAATGCAGGCAGGCCATACTCCACCAAGGGCAGGCACATGCAGCAAAGCTTGCCAAAATTGATCCCCACTGAAGGCCAAAACAGAAAAGAAGGACCTACAAACACGCTGGAATGGAGACAAACATCAAAGGAATTGCAATTGGAGGAGAAAAATGAAAATTTGGGAAATTTATTGTCTCTAAGAAAATGGCCCAGGGTTTTATCAGGTGCAGTGCAAAGGACCAAAAGGTGCCAAAACTAAGCTCACAGATGTTGCAAAAGCAGGGGAAAAAGTCAAGGAGGAAGACACAACTTAGGGGGCAAGATGTGAGGGACATGGCATGAATACTTAAAATAATGAAAAAAAAAGAAAAGAAAAAATCTTTCCCAAAGTCAAAGCCATCAAAATGCAGGCAGGCCATACGCCAGCAAGTGCAGGCACATGCAGCAAAGCTTGCCAAAATTGATCCCCACTGAAGGCCAAAACAGAAAAGAAGGACCTACAAACACGCTGGAATGGAGACAACATCAAAGGAATTGCAATTGGAGGAGAAAAATGAAAATTTGGGAAATTTAGTGTCTCTAAGAAAATGGCCCGTGGTTTTATCAGGTGCAGTGCAAAGGACCAAAAGGTGCCAAAACTAAGCTCACAGATGTTGCAAAAGCAGGGGAAAAAGTCAAGGAGGAAGACACAACTTAGGGGGCAAGATGTGAGGGACATGGCATGAATACTTAAAATAATGAAAAAAAAAGAAAAGAAAAAATCTTTCCCAAAGTCAAAGCCATCAAAATGCAGGCAGGCCATACGCCACCAAGGGCAGGCACATGCAGCAAAGCTTGCCAAAATTGATCCCCACTGAAGGCCAAAACAGAAAAGAAGGACCTACAAACACGCTGGAATGGAGACAACATCAAAGGAATTGCAATTGGAGGAGAAAAAATTAAAATTTGGGAAATTTAGTGACTCTAAGAAAATGGCCTGGCAGTATATCATGTGCAGTGCAAAGGACCAAAGATGCCAAAACTAAGCTCACAGATGTTGCAAAAGCAGGGGAAAAAGTCAAGGAGGAAGACAGAACTTAGGGGGCAAGATATGAGGGACATGGCATGAAACACTTCAGAAAACAACCAAAAAAGGAAAAAAATCTTTCCCAAAGTCAAAGCCATCAAAAGGCATGGCCTGCCATCAAGTGCAGGGACATGCACCAAAGATTCCTCTATTGGTCCCCATTGAAATCGCAAGATTCCTTTTCCCTTCCCGAAAGGAAATGAAATTTCCTTTCTGGAAGGGAAAAGGAATCTTGCGGATCCCAAAAGAAAGGCTTACAAACACTCTGGAAAGGAGATAGGTTCAAATGAAATGCAATTGAAAAAAGCAGAAAATTGGGAATTTTAGTCTCTTAAAAAATAGGCTGTGAGGAAATCAGCTGCATTGCAAAGGACCAAAAGGTGCCAAAACTAAGCTCACAGATGTTGCAAAAGCAGGGGAAAAAGTCAAGGAGGAAGACACAACTTAGGGGGCAAGATATGAGGGACATGGCATGAACACTTAACATAATGAAAAAAAAAGAAAAGAAAAAATCTTTCCCAAAGTCAAAGCCATCAAAATGCAGGCAGGCCATACGCCAGCAAGTGCAGGCACATGCAGCAAAGCTTCCCAAAATTGATCCCCACTGAAGGCCAAAACAGAAAAGAAGGACTTGCAAACACGCTGGAATGGAGACAACATCAAAGGATTTGCAATTGGAGGAGTAAAAAAGAAAATTTATGAAATGTAATGACTCTTAGAAAGTGGCCTGGGGTATTAGCAGGTGCAGTGCAAAGGACCAAAGGTGCCAAAACTAAGCTCACAGATATTGCAAAAGCAGGGGAAAAAATGAAGGAGGAAGACACAACTTAGGGAGCAAGATATGAGGGACATGGCATGAATAATTAAACAAAAAAAAAAAAAAAAAAAGAAAAAAATCTTTCCCAAAGTCAAAGCCATCAAAATGCAGGCAGGCCATACCCCACCAAGGGCAGGCACATGCAGCAAAGCTTGCCAAAATTGATCCCCACTGAAGGCCAAAACAGAAAAGAAGGACCTACAAACTCGCTGGAATGGACGCAACATCAAAGGAATTGCAATTGCAGGAGAAAAAAAAAATTTGGGAAATTTAGTGACTCTAAGAAAATGGCCCGAGGTTTTATCAGGTGCAGTGCAAAGGACAAAAATGTGCCAAAACTAAGCTCACAGATGTTGCAAAAGCAGGGAAAAAGTCAAGGAGGAAGACACAACTTAGGGGGCAAGATATGAGGGACATGGCATGAATACTTAAACAACAAAAAAAAAAAAAAAGAAAAAAATCTTTCCCAAAGTCAAAGCCATCAAAATGCAGGCAGGCCATACGCCACCAAGGGCAGGCACATGCAGCAAAGCTTGCCAAAATTGATCCCCACTGAAGGCCAAAACAGAAAAGAAGGACCTACAAACACGCTCGAAAGGAGTCAAAATCAAAGGAATTGCAATTGGAGGAGAAAAAAAAGAAAATTTGGGAAATTTTTATGACTCTTAGAAAATGGTCTGGGGTTTTTTCAGGTGCATTGAAAAGGACCAAAAGGTGCCAAAACTAAGCTCACAAATGTTGCAAAAGCAGGGGAAAAAGTCAAGGAGGAAGACAGAACTTAGGAGGCAAGATATGAGGGACATGGCATGAACACTTCAGAAAACAACCAAAAAAAGAAAAAAATCTTTCCCAAAGTCAAAGCCATCAAAAGGCATGGCCTGCCATGAAGTGCAGGGACATGCACCAAAGATTCCTCCATTGGTCCCCATTGAAATCGCAAGATTCCTTTTTGCTTCCCGAAAGCAAATGAAATTTCCTTTCGGGAAGGGAAAAGGAATCTTGCGAATCCCAAAAGAAAGGCTTACAAACACTCTGGAAAGGAGATAGGATCAAATGAAATGCAATTGAAAAAAGCAGAAATCGGGAATTTTAGTCTCTTCAAAAAATAGGCTGTAAGGAAATCAGCTGCATTGCAAAGGACCAAAAGGTGCCAAAACTAAGCTCACAGATGTTGCAAAAGCAGGGGAAAAAGTCAGGGAGGAAGACAAAACTTAGGGGGCAAGATGTGAGGGACATGGCATGAATAATAAAAATAATAAAAAAAAAAAAAAGAAAAAATCTTTCCCAAAGTCAAAGCCATCAAAATGCAGGCAGGCCATACGCCACCAAGGGCAGGCACATGCAGCAAAGCTTGCCAAAATTGATCCCCACTGAAGGCCAAAACAGAAAGAAGGACCTACAAACACGCTGGAATGGAGACAACATCAAAGGAATTGCAATTGGAGGAGAAAAAAAGAAAATTTGGGAAATTTAGTGACTCTTAGAAAATGGCCCGGGATTTTATCAGGTGCAGTGCAAAGGACCAAAGATGCCAAAACTAAGCTCACAGATGTTGCAAAAGCAGGGGAAAAAGTCAAGGAGGAAGACACAACTTAGGGGGCAAGATGTGAGGGACATGGCATGAACACTTCTGAAAACAACCAAAAAAAGAAAAAATCTTTCCCAAAGTCAAAGCCATCAAAAGGCATGGCCTGCCATCAAGTGCAGGGACATGCACCAAAGATTCCTCTGTTGGTCCCCATTGAAATCGCAAGATTCCTTTTCCCTTCCCGAAAGGAAATGAAATTTCCTTTCGGGAAGGGAAAAGGAATCTTGTGAATCCCAAAAGAAAGGCTTACAAACACTCTGGAAAGGAGATAGGATCAAATGAAATGCAATTGAAAAAACAGAAACTCGGGAATTTTAATCTCTACAAAAAATAGGCTGTGAGGAAATCAGCTGCATTGCAAAGGAACAAAAGGTGCCAAAACTAAGCTCACAGATGTTGCAAAAGCAGGGGAAAAAGTCAAGGAGGAAGACACAACTTAGGGGGCAAGATATGAGGGACATGGCATGAATACTTAAAACAAAAAAGAAAAAAAAAGAAAAAATCTTTCTCAAAGTCAAAGCCATCAAAATGCAGGCAGGCCATACGCCACCAAGGGCAGGCACATGCAGCAAAGCTTGCCAAAATTGATCCCCACTGAAGTCCAAAACAGAAAAGAAGGACCTACAAACATGCTGGAATGGAGACAACATCAAAGGAATTGCAATTGGAGCAGAAAAAAAGAAAATTTGGGAAATTTAGTGACTCTAAGAAAATGGCCTGGCACTATATCATGTGCAGTGCAAAGGACCAAAGATGCCAAAACTAAGCTCACAGATGTTGCAAAAGCAGGGGAAAAAGTCAAGGAGGAAGACACAACTTAGGGGGCAAGATATGAGGGACATGGCATGAACACTTCAGAAAACAACCAAAAAAAGAAAATAATCTTTCCCAAAGTCAAAGCCATCAAAAGGCATGGCCTGCCATCAAGTGCAGGGACATGCACCAAAGATTCCTCTATTGGTCCCCATTGAAATCGCAAGATTCCTTTTCCCTTCCCAAAAGGAAATGAAATTTCCTTTCGGGAAGGGAAAAGGAATCTTGCGAATCCCAAAAGAAAGGCTTACAAAAACCCTGGAAAGGAGATAGGATCAAATGAAATGCAATTGAAAAAACAGAAAATCGGGAATTTTAGTCTCTACAAAAAATAGGCTGTGAGGAAATCAGCTGCATTGCAAAGGACCAAAAGGTGCCAAAACTAAGCTCACAGATGTTGCAAAAGCAGGGGAAAAAGTCAAGGAGGAAGACACAACTTAGGGGGCAACATATGAGGGACATGGCATGAATACTTAAAATAATAAAAAAAAAAAAAAAGAAAAAATCTTTCCCAAAGTCAAAGCCATCAAAATGCAGGCAGGTCATACGCCACCAAGGGCAGGCACATGCAGCAAAGCTTGCCAAAATTGATCCCCACTGAAGGCCAAAACAGAAAAGAAGGACTTGCAAACACGCTGGAATGGAGACAACATCAAAGGATTTGCAATTGGAGGAGAAAAAAAGAAAATTTATGAAATTTAATGACTCTTAGAAAGTGGCCTGGGGTATTAGCAGGTGCAGTGCAAAGGACCAAAGGTGCCAAAACTAAGCTCACAGATATTGCAAAAGCAGGGGAAAAAATGAAGGAGGAAGACACAACTTAGGGAGCAAGATATGAGGGACATGGCATGAATAATTAAAACAAAAAAAAAAAAAAAAAAGAAAAAAATCTTTCCCAAAGTCAAAGCCATCAAAATGCAGGCAGGCCATACGCCACCAAGGGCAGGCACATGCAGCAAAGCTTGCCAAAATTGATCCCCACTGAAGGCCAAAACAGAAAAGAAGGACCTACAAACACGCTCGAAAGGAGTCAAAATCAAAGGAATTGCAATTGGAGGAGAAAAAAAGAAAATTTGGGAAATTTTTATGACTCTTAGAAAATGGTCTGGGGTTTTTTCAGGTGCATTGAAAAGGACCAAAAGGTGCCAAAACTAAGCTCAAAAATGTTGCAAAAGCAGGGGAAAAAGTCAAGGAGGAAGACAGAACTTAGGAGGCAAGATATGAGGGACATGGCATGAACACTTCAGAAAACAACCAAAAAAAGAAAAAAATCTTTCCCAAAGTCAAAGCCATCAAAAGGCATGGCCTGCCATGAAGTGCAGGGACATGCACCAAAGATTCCTCCATTGGTCCCCATTGAAATCGCAAGATTCCTTTTTGCTTCCCGAAAGCAAATGAAATTTCCTTTCGGGAAGGGAAAAGGAATCTTGCGAATCCCAAAAGAAAGGCTTACAAACACTCTGGAAAGGAGATAGGATCAAATGAAATGCAATTGAAAAAAGCAGAAATCGTGAATTTTAGTCTCTTCAAAAAATAGGCTGTGAGGAAATCACCTGCATTGCAAAGGATCAAAAGGTGCCAAAACTAAGCTCACAGATGTTGCAAAAGCAGGGGAAAAAGTCAGGGAGGAAGACAAAACTTAGGGGGCAAGATGTGAGGGACATGGCATGAATAATAAAAATAATAAAAAAAAAAAAAAGAAAAAATCTTTCCCAAAGTCAAAGCCATCAAAATGCAGGCAGGCCATACGCCACCAAGGGCAGGCACATGCAGCAAAGCTTGCCAAAATTGATCCCCACTGAAGGCCAAAACAGAAAGAAGGACCTACAAACACGCTGGAATGGAGACAACATCAAAGGAATTGCAATTGGAGGAGAAAAAAAGAAAATTTGGGAAATTTAGTGACTCTTAGAAAATGGCCCGGGATTTTATCAGGTGCAGTGCAAAGGACCAAAGATGCCAAAACTAAGCTCACAGATGTTGCAAAAGCAGGGGAAAAAGTCAAGGAGGAAGACACAACTTAGGGGGCAAGATGTGAGGGACATGGCATGAACACTTCTGAAAACAACTAAAAAAAGAAAAAATCTTTCCCAAAGTCAAAGCCATCAAAAGGCATGGCCTGCCATCAAGTGCAGGGACATGCACCAAAGATTCCTCTATTGGTCCCCATTGAAATCGCAAGATTCCTTTTCCCTTCCCGAAAGGAAATGAAATTTCCTTTCGGGAAGGGAAAAGGAATCTTGCGAATCCCAAAAGAAAGGCTTACAAACACTCTGGAAAGGAGATAGGATCAAATGAAATGCAATTGAAAAAACAGAAACTCGGGAATTTTAATCTCCACAAAAAATAGGCTGTGAGGAAATCAGCTGCATTGCAAAGGAACAAAAGGTGCCAAAACTAAGCTCACAGATGTTGCAAAAGCAGGGGAAAAAGTCAAGGAGGAAGACACAACTTAGGGGGCAAGATATGAGGGACATGGCATGAATACTTAAAACAAAAAAGAAAAAGAAAAGAAAAAATCTTTCTCAAAGTCAAAGCCATCAAAATGCAGGCAGGCCATACGCCACCAAGGGCAGGCACATGCAGCAAAGCTTGCCAAAATTGATCCCCACTGAAGTCCAAAACAGAAAAGAAGGACCTACAAACACGCTGGAATGGAGACAACATCAAAGGAATTGCAATTGGAGGAGAAAAAAAGAAAATTTGGGAAATTTAGTGACTCTAAGAAAATGGCCTGGCACTATATCATGTGCAGTGCAAAGGACCAAAGATGCCAAAACTAAGCTCACAGATGTTGCAAAAGCAGGGGAAAAAGTCAAGGAGGAAGACAGAACTTAGGGGGCAAGATATGAGGGACATGGCATGAACACTTCTGAAAACAACCAAAAAAAGAAAAAAATCTTTCCCAAAGTCAAAGCCATCAAAAGGCATGGCCTGCCATCAAGTGCAGGGACATGCACCAAAGATTCCTCTATTGGTCCCCATTGAAATCGCAAGATTCCTTTTCCCTTCCCAAAAGGAAATGAAATTTCCTTTCGGGAAGGGAAAAGGAATCTTGCGAATCCCAAAAGAAAGGCTTACAAAAACCCTGGAAAGGAGATAGGATCAAATGAAATGCAATTGAAAAAACAGAAAATCGGGAATTTTAGTCTCTACAAAAAATAGGCTGTGAGGAAATCAGCTGCATTGCAAAGGACCAAAAGGTGCCAAAACTAAGCTCACAGATGTTGCAAAAGCAGGGGAAAAAGTCAAGGAGGAAGACACAACTTAGGGGGCAACATATGAGGGACATGGCATGAATACTTAAAATAATAAAAAAAAAAAAAAAAGAAAAAATCTTTCCCAAAGTCAAAGCCATCAAAATGCAGGGAGGTCATACGCCACCAAGGGCAGGCACATGCAGCAAAGCTTGCCAAAATTGATCCCCACTGAAGGCCAAAACAGAAAAGAAGGACTTGCAAACACGCTGGAATGGAGACAACATCAAAGGAATTGCAATTGGAGGAGAAAAAAAGAAAATTTATGAAATTTAATGACTCTTAGAAAGTGGCCTGGGGTATTAGCAGGTGCAGTGCAAAGGACCAAAGGTGCCAAAACTAAGCTCACAGATATTGCAAAAGCAGGGGAAAAAATGAAGGAGGAAGACACAACTTAGGGAGCAAGATATGAGGGACATGGCATGAATAATTAAAACAAAAAAAAAAAAAAAAAGAAAAAAATCTTTCCCAAAGTCAAAGCCATCAAAATGCAGGCAGGCCATACCCCACCAAGGGCAGGCACATGCAGCAAAGCTTGCCAAAATTGATCCCCACTGAAGGCCAAAACAGAAAAGAAGGACCTACAAACTCGCTGGAATGGACGCAACATCAAAGGAATTGCAATTGCAGGAGAAAAAAAAAATTTGGGAAATTTAGTGACTCTAAGAAAATGGCCCGAGGTTTTATCAGGTGCAGTGCAAAGGACAAAAATGTGCCAAAACTAAGCTCACAGATGTTGCAAAACAGGGGAAAAAGTCAAGGAGGAAGACACAACTTAGGGGGCAAGATATGAGGGACATGGCATGAATACTTAAACAACAAAAAAAAAAAAAAAGAAAAAAATCTTTCCCAAAGTCAAAGCCATCAAAATGCAGGCAGGCCATACGCCACCAAGGGCAGGCACATGCAGCAAAGCTTGCCAAAATTGATCCCCACTGAAGGCCAAAACAGAAAAGAAGGACCTACAAACACGCTCGAAAGGAGTCAAAATCAAAGGAATTGCAATTGGAGGAGAAAAAAAGAAAATTTGGGAAATTTTTATGACTCTTAGAAAATGGTCTGGGGTTTTTTCAGGTGCATTGAAAAGGACCAAAAGGTGCCAAAACTAAGCTCACAAATGTTGCAAAAGCAGGGGAAAAAGTCAAGGAGGAAGACACAACTTAGGGGGCAAGATATGAGGGACATGGCATGAACACTTCAGAAAACAACCAAAAAAAGAAAAAAATCTTTCCCAAAGTCAAAGCCATCAAAAGGCATGGCCTGCCATGAAGTGCAGGGACATGCACCAAAGATTCCTCCATTGGTCCCCATTGAAATCGCAAGATTCCTTTTTGCTTCCCGAAAGCAAATGAAATTTCCTTTCGGGAAGGGAAAAGGAATCTTGCGAATCCCAAAAGAAAGGCTTACAAACACTCTGGAAAGGAGATAGGATCAAATGAAATGCAATTGAAAAAAGCAGAAATCGGGAATTTTAGTCTCTTCAAAAAATAGGCTGTGAGGAAATCAGCTGCATTGCAAAGGACCAAAAGGTGCCAAAACTAAGCTCACAGATGTTGCAAAAGCAGGGGAAAAAGTCAGGGAGGAAGACAAAACTTAGGGGGCAAGATGTGAGGGACATGGCATGAATAATAAAAATAATAAAAAAAAAAAAAAAAAAAATCTTTCCCAAAGTCAAAGCCATCAAAATGCAGGCAGGCCATACGCCACCAAGGGCAGGCACATGCAGCAAAGCTTGCCAAAATTGATCCCCACTGAAGGCCAAAACAGAAAGAAGGACCTACAAACACGCTGGAATGGAGACAACATCAAAGGAATTGCAATTGGAGGAGAAAAAAAGAAAATTTGGGAAATTTAGTGACTCTTAGAAAGTGGATGAGGGTATTAGCAGGTGCACTGCAAAGGACCAAAAGATGCCAAAACTAAGCTCACAGATGTTGCAAAAGCAAGGGAAAAGTCAGGAAGGAAGACACAACTTAGGGGGCAAGATATGAGGGACATGGCATGAATATTTAAAAGTAACAAAAAAAAAAAAAAATCTTTCCCAAAGTCAAAGCCATCAAAATGCAGGCAGGCCATACGCCACCAAGGGCAGGCACATGCAGCAAAGCTTGCCAAAATTGATCCCCACTGAATGCCAAAACAGAAAAAAAGGACCTACAAACACGCTGGAAAGGGGTCAACATCAAAGGAATTGCAACTGGAGGAGAAAAAAAGAAAATTTGGGAAATTTATTGACTCTAAGAAAATGGCCTGGCAGTATATCATGTGCAGGGCAAAGGAGCAAAAGATGCCAAAACTAAGCTCACAGATGTTGCAAAAGCAGGGGAAAAAGTCAAGGAGGAAGACAGAAGTTAGGGGGCAAGATATGAGGGACACGGCATGAACACTTCAGAAAACAACCAAAAAAAGAAAAAAATCTTTCCCAAAGTCAAAGCCTTTAAAAGGCATGGCCTGCCGTCAAGTGCAGGGACATGCACCAAAGATTCCTCTATTGGTCCCCATTGAAATAGCAAGATACCCTTTCCCTTCCCGAAAGGAAATGAAATTTACTTTCGGGAAGGGAAAAGGAATCTTGCGAATCCCAAAAGAAAGGCTTACAAACACTCTGGAAAGGAGATAGGATCAAAAGAAATGCAATTGAAAAAAGCAGAAAACCGGGAATTTTAATTTCTTAAAAATAGGCTGTGAGGAAATCAGCTGCATTGCAAAAGACCAAAAGGTAACAAAAGTAAGCTCACAGATATTGAAAAATCATGGGAAAAAGTCAAGGACGAAGACACAACTTAGGGGGCAAGATATGAGGGTCATGGCATGAATACTTAAAACAAAAAAGAAAAAAAAAAGAAAAAATCTTTCCCAAAGTCAAAGCCATAAAAGTGCAGGCAGGCCATACGCCAGCAAGGGCAGGCTCATGCAGCAAAGCTTGCCAAAATTGATCCCCACTGAAGGCCAAAACAGAAAAGAAAGACCTACAAACACGCTGGAAAGGAGTCAACATCAAAGGAATTGCAATTGGAGGAGAAAAAAAGAAAATTTGGGAAATTTAGTGACTCTTAGAAAGTGGCCTGGGGTATTAGCAGGTGCAGTGCAAAGGACCAAAGGTGCCAAAACTAAGCTCACAGATGCTGAAAAAGCAGGGGAAAAAGTCAAGGAGGAAGAAACAACTTAGGGGGCAAGATGTGAGGGACATGGCATGAATACTTAAAATAATAAAAAAAAAAAAAGAAAAAATCTTTCCCAAAGTCAAAGCCAACAAAGTGCAGGCAGGCCATACGCCAGCATGGGCAGGCACATGCAGCAAATCTTGCCAAAATTGATCCCCACTGAAGGCCAAAACAGAAAAGAAGGACCTACAAACACGCTCGAAAGGAGTCAAAATCAAAGGAATTTCAATTGGAGGAGAAAAAAGAAAATGTGGGAAATTTAGTGACTCTTTGAATGTGGCCTGGGGTTTTATCACGTGCATTGCAAAGGACCAAAAGGTGCCAAAACTAAGCTCACAGATGTTGCAAAAGCAGGGGAAAAAGTCAAGGAGGAAGACACAACTTAGGGGGCAAGATATGAGGGACATGGCATGAACACTTCTGAAAACAACCAAAAAAAGAAAAAATCTTTCCCAAAGTCAAAGCCATCAAAAGGCATGGCCTGCCATCAAGTGCAGGGACATGCACCAAAGATTCCTCTATTGGTCCCCATTGAAATCGCAAGATTCCTTTTCCCTTCCCGAAAGGAAATGAAATTTCCTTTCGGGAAGGGAAAAGGAATCTTGCGAATCCCAAAAGAAAGGCTTACAAAAACCCTGGAAAGGAGATAGGATCAAATGAAATGCAATTGAAAAAAACAGAAAATCGGGAATTTTAGTCTCTACAAAAAATAGGCTGTGAGGAAATCAGCTGCATTGCAAAGGACCAAAAGGTGCCAAAACTAAGCTCACAGATGTTGCAAAAGCAGGGGAAAAAGTCAAGGAGCAAGACACAACTTAGGGGGCAAGATGTGAGGGACATGGCATGAATACTTACACTAATAAAAAAAAAAAGAAGAAAAAATCTTTCACAAAGTAAAAGCCATCAAAATGCAGGCAGGCCATACGCCACCAAGGGCAGGCACATGCAGCAAAGCTTGCCAAAATTGATCCCCACTGAAGGCCAAAACATAAAACAAGGACCTACAAACACGCTGGAACGGACACAACATCAAAGGATTTGCAATTGGAGGAGATAAAAAGAAAATTTAGGAAATGTAATGACTGTAAGAAAATGGCCCGGGGTTTTATCAGGTGCAGTGCAAAGGACAAAAAGGTGCCAAAACTAAGCTCACAGATGTTGCAAAAGCAGGGGAAAAAGTCAAGGAGGAAGACAGAACTTAGGGGGCAAGATAAGAGGGACACGGCATGAACACTTCAGAAAACAACCAAAAAAAGAAAAAAATCTTTCCCAAAGTCAAAGCTTTTAAAAGGCATGGCCTGCCGTCAAGTGCCGGGACATGCACCAAAGATTCCTCTATTTGTCCCCATTGAAATAGCAAGATACCCTTTCCCTTCCCGAAAGGAAATGAAATTTCCTTTCGGGAAGGGAAAAGGAATCTTGCGAATCCCAAAAGAAAGGCTTACAAACACTCAGGAAAGGAGATAGGATCAAATGAAATGCAATTGAAAAAAGCAGAAATCGGGAATTTTAGTCTCTTCAAAAAATAGGCTGTGAGGAAATCAGCTGCATTGCAAAGGACCAAAAGGTGCCAAAACTAAGCTCACAGATGTTGCAAAAGCAGGGCAAAAAGTCAAGGAGCAAGACACAACTTAGGGGGCAAGATGTGAGGGACATGGCATTAATACTTACAATAATAAAAAAAAAAAAGAAGAAAAAACCTTTCCCAAAGTCATAGCCATCAAAATGCAGGCAGGCCATACGCCACCAAGGGCAGGCACATGCAGCAAAGCTTGTCAAAATTGATCCCCACTGAAGGCCAAAACAGAAAAGAAGGACCTACAAACACGCTGGAAATCAGTCAACATCAAAGGAATTGCAATTGGAGGAGAAAAAAGAAAATTTGGGAAATTTAGTGACTCTAAGAAAATGGCCTGGGTTTATATCAGGTGCAGTGCAAAGGACCAAAAGATGCCAAAACTAAGCTCACAGATGTTGCAAAAGCAGGGGAAAAAGTCAAGGAGGAAGACACAACTTAGGGGGCAAGATGTGAGGGACATGGCATGAATACTTAAAATAATAAAAAAAAAAAAAGAAAAAATCTTTCCCAAAGTCAAAGCCATCAAAATGCAGGCAGGCCATACGCCACCAAGGGCAGGCACATGCAGCAAAGCTTGCCAAAATTGATCCCCACTGAAGGCCAAAACAGAAAAGAAGGACCTACAAACACGCTGGAATGGAGACAACATCAAAGGAATTGCAATTGGAGGAGAAAAAACCAATATTTGGGAAATTTAGTGACTCTAAGAAAATGGCCTGGCAGTATATCAGGTGCAGTGCAAAGGACCAAAGACGCCAAAACTAAGCTCACAGATGTTGCAAAAGCAGGGGAAAAAGTCAAGGAGGAAGACAGATCTTAGGGGGCAAGATGTGAGGGACATGGCATGAACACTTCAGAAAACAACCAAAAAAAGAAAAAAATCTTTCCCAAAGTCAAAGCCATCAAAAGGCATGGCCTGCCATGAAGTGCAGGGACATGCAACAAAGATTCCTCTATTGGTCCCCATTGAAATCGCAAGATTCCTTTCCGCTTAATCAAAGGAAATGAAATTTCCTTTCGGGAAGGGAAAAGGAATCTTGCGAATCCCAAAAGAAAGGCTTACAAACACTCTGGAAAGGAGATAGGATCAAATGAAATGCAATTGAAAAAAGCAGAAAATCGGGAATTTTCGTCTCTTAAAAAATAGGCTGTGAGGAAATCAGCTGCATTGCAAAGGACCAAAAGGTGCCAAAAGTAAGCTCACAGATGTTGCAAAAGCAGGGGAAAAAGTCAAGGAGGAAGACACAACTTAGGGGGCAAGATATGAGGGACATGGCAGGAATACTTACAATAATAAAAAAAAAAAGAAGAAAAAATCTTTCCCAAAGTCAAAGCCATCAAAATGCAGGCAGGCCATACGCCACCAAGGGCAGGCACATGCAGCAAAGCTTGCCAAAATTGATCCCCACTGAAGGCCGAAACAGAAAAGAAGGACCTACAAACACGCTCGAAAGGAGTCAAAATCAAAGGAATTGCAATTGGAGGAGAAAAAAAGAAAATTTGGGAAATTTAGTGACTCTAAGAAAATGGTCTGGGGTTTTATCAGGTGCATTGCAAAGGACCAAAAGGTGCCAAAACTAAGCTCACAAATGTTGCAAAAGCAGGGGAAAAAGTCAAGGAGGAAGACACAACTTAGGGGGCAAGATATGAGGGACATGGCATGAACACTTCAGAAAACAACCAAAAAAAGAAAAAAATCTTTCCCGAAGTCAAAGCCATCAAAAGGCATGGCCTGCCATGAAGTGCAGGGACATGCAACAAAGATTCCTCTATTGGTCCCCATTGAAATCGCAAGATTCCTTTTCACTTCCTGATAGGAAATGAAATTTCCTTTCGGGAAGGGAAAAGGAATCTTGCGAATCCCAAAAGAAAGGCTTACAAACACTCTGGAAAGGAGATAGGATCAAATGAAATGCAATTGAAAAAAGCAGAAATCGGGAATTTTAGTCTCTTCAAAAAATAGGCTGTGAGGAAATCAGCTGCATTGCAAAGGACCAAAAGGTGCCAAAAAAAAGCTCACAGATGTTGCAAAAGCAGGGGAAAAAGTCTAGGAGGAAGACACAACTTAGGGAGCAAGATATGAGGGACATGGCATGAACACTTCAGAAAACAACCAAAAAAAGAAAAAAATCTTTCCCAAAGTCAAAGCCATCAAAATGCAGGCAGGCCATACGCCACCAAGGGCAGGCACATGCAGCAAAGCTTGCCAAAATTGATCCCCACTGAAGGCCAAAACAGAAAAGAAGGACCTACAAACACGCTGGAAAGGAGTCAACATCAAAGGAATTGCAATTGGAGGAGAAAAAAAGAAAATTTGGGAAATTTAGTGACTCTAAGAAAATGGCCTGGGTTTATATCAGGTGCAGTGCAAAGGACCAAAAGATGCCAAAACTAAGCTCACAGATGTTGCAAAAGCAGGGGAAAAAGTCAAGGAGGAAGGCACAACTTAGGGGGCAAGATGTGAGGGACATGGCATGAATACTTGAAATAATAATAAAAAAAAAAGAAAAAATCTTTCCCAAAGTCAAAGCCATCAAAATGCAGGCAGGCCATACGCCACCAAGGGCAGGCACATGCAGCAAAGCTTGCCAAAATTGATCCCCACTGAAGGCCAAAACAGAAAAGAAGGACCTACAAACACGCTGGAAAGGAGTCAACATCAAAGGAATTGCAATTGGAGGAGAAAAAAAGAAAATTTTGGAAATTTAGTGACTCTAAGAAAATGGCCTGGGGTTTATATCAGGTGCAGTGCAAAGGACCAAAAGATGCCAAAACTAAGCTCACAGATGTTGCAAAAGCAGGGGAAAAAGTCAAGGAGGAAGACACAACTTAGGGGGCAAGATATGAGGGACATGGCATGAACACTTCAGAAAACAACCAAAAAAAGAAAAAAATCTTTCCCAAAGTCAAAGCCATCAAAATGCAGAGAGGCCATACGCCAGCAAAGGCAGGCACATGCAGCAAAGCTTGCCAAAATTGATCCCCACTGAAGGCCAAAACAGAAAAGAAGGACCTACAAACACGCTGGAATGGAGAAAACATCAAAGGATTTGCAATAGGAGGAGAAAAAAAAAAATTAGGGAAATTACTGACTCTAAAAAAATGGCCTGGGTTTATATCAGGTGCAGTGCAAAGGACCAAAAGATGCCAAAACTAAGCTCACAGATGTTGCAAAAGCAGGGGAAAAAGTCAAGGAGGAAGACACAACTTAGGGTGAAAGATATGAGGGACATGGCATGAATACTTAAAACAAAAAAAAAAAAAAAAAGAAAAACCTTTCCCAAAGTCAAAGCCATCAAAATGCAGGCAGGCCATACTCCACCAAGGGCAGGCACATGCAGCAAAGCTTGCCAAAATTGATCCCCACTGAAGGCCAAAACAGAAAACAAGGACCTACAAACACGCTGGAAAGGAGTCAACATCAAAGGAATTGCAATTAGAGGAGAAAAAATGAAAATTTGGGAAATTTAGTGACTCCAAGAAAATGGCCTGGGTTTATATCAGGTGCAGAGCAAAAGACCAAAAGGTGCCAAAACTAAGCTCACAGATGTTGCAAAAGCAGGGGAAAAAAGTCAAGGACGAAGACACCACTTAGGGGGCAAGATGTGAGGGACATGGCATGAATACTTAAAACAAACCAAAAAAAAAAAAATAGAAATAATCTTTCCCAAAGTCAAAGCCATCAAAATGCAGGCAGGCCATACGGCACCCAGGGCAGCGACATGCAGCAAAGCTTGCCAAAATTGATTCCCACTGAAGGGAAAAACAGAAAAGAAGGACCTACAAACACGCGTGAATTGAGACAATATCAAAGGATTTGCAATGAGAGGAGAAAAAAAGAATATTTGGGAAATTTAGTGACTCTAAGAAAATGGCCTGGGTTTATATCAGGTCCAGTGCAAAGGACCAAAAGATGCCAAAACTAAGCTCACAGATGTTGCAAAAGCAGGGGAATAAGTCAAGGAGGAAGACACAACTTAGGGGGCAAGATATGAGGGACATGGCATGAATACTTGAAATAATAAAAAAAAAAAAAAAAGAAAAAATCTTTCCCAAAGTTAAAGCCATCAAAATGCAGGCAGTCCATACGCCACCAAGGGCAGGCACATGCAGCAAAGCTTGCCAAAATTGATCCCCACTGAAGGCCAAAACAGAAAAGAAGGACCTACAAACACGCTGGAAAGGAGTCAACATCAAAGGAATTGTCCCTGGAAGAGAAAAATAGAAAATTTGGGAAATTTAGTGACTCTAAGAAAATGGTCTGGGGTTTTATCAGGTGCAGTGCAAAGGACCAAAAGTTGCCAAAACAAAGCTCACAAATGTTGCAAAAGCAGGGGAATAAGTCAAGGAGGAAGACACAACTTAGGGGGCAAGATATGAGGGACATGGCATGAACACTTCAGAAAACAACCAAAAAAAGAAAAAAATCTTTCCCAAAGTCAAAGCCATCAAAAGGCATGGCCTGCCATCAAGTGCAGGGACATGCACCAAAGATTCCTCTATTGGTCCCCATTGAAATCGCAAGATTCCTTTTCCCTTCCCGAAAGGAAATGAAATTTCCTTTCGGGAAGGGAAAAGGAATCTTGCGAATCCCAAAAGAAAGGCTTACAAACACTCTGGAAAGGAGATAGTTTCAAATGAAATGCAATTGAAAAAAGCAGAAAATCTGGAATTTTAGTCTCTTCAAAAAATAGGCTGTGAGGAAATCAGCTGCATTGCAAAGGACCAAAAGGTGCCAAAACTAAGCTCACAGATGTTGCAAAAGCAGGGGAAAAAGTCAAGGAGGAAGACACCACTTAGGGGGCAAGATATGAAGGACATGGCATGAATACTTAAAACAAATCAAAAAAAAAAAATTGAAAAAATCTTTCCCAAAGTCAAAGCCATCAAAATGCAGGCAGGCCATACGCCACCAAGGGCAGGCACATGCAGCAAAGCTTGCCAAAATTGATCCCCACTGAAGGCCAAAACAGAAAAGAAGCACCTACAAACGCTGGAAGGGAGACAACATCAAAGGAATTGCAACTGGAGGAGAAAAAAAGAAAATTAGGGAAATTACTGGCTCTAAGAAAATGGCCTGGGTTTATATCAGGTGCATTGCAAAGGACCAAAAGGTGCCAAAACTAAGCTCACAGATGTTGCAAAAGCAGGGGAAAAAGTCAAGGAGCAAGACAGAACTTAGGGGGCAAGATATGAGGGACATGGCATGGACACTTCACAAAACAAGGAAAAAAAAAAATTTTTCCAAAGTCAAAGCCATCAAAATGCAGGCAGGTCATACGCCAGCAAGTGCAGACACATGCAGCAAAGCTTGCCAAAATTGATCCCCACTGAAGGCCAATACAGAAAAGAAGGACCTACAAACACCCTGGAAAAGAGTCAACATCAAAGGAATTGCAATTGGAGGAGAAAAATAGAAAATTTGGGAAATTTAGTGACTCTAAGAAAGTGGCCTGGAGTTTTAGCAGGTGCATTGCAAAGGACCAAAAGATGCCAAAACTAAGCTCACAGATGTTGCAAAAGCAGGGGAAAAAGTGAAGGAGGAAGACACAACTCAGGGAGCAAGATATGAGGGACATGGCATGATTACTTAAAACAAAAAAAACAAAAAAAAAAAAGAAAAAATCTTTCCCAAAGTCAAAGCCATCAAAATGCAGGCAGGCCATACACCACCAAGGGCAGGCACATGCAGCAAAGCTTGCCAAAATTGATCCCCACTGAAGGCCAAAACAGAAAAGAAGCACCTACAAACGCTGGAAGGGAGACAACATCAAAGGAATTGCAACTGGAGGAGAAAAAAAGAAAATTAGGGAAATTACTGGCTCTAAGAAAATGGCCTGGGTTTATACCAGGTGCATTGCAAAGGACCAAATGTGCCAAAACTAAGCTCACAGATGTTGCAAAAGCAGGGGAAAAAGTCAAGGAGCAAGACAGAACTTAGGGGGCAAGATATGAGGGACATGGCATGGACACTTCACAAAACAAGGAAAAAAAAAAAATTTTTCCAAAGTCAAAGCCATCAAAATGCAGGCAGGTCATACGCCAGCAAGTGCAGACACATGCAGCAAAGCTTGCCAAAATTGATCCCCACTGAAGGCCAAAACTGAAAAGAAGGACCTACAAACGCGGGGCTCCATGTGTGAGGGGCAGGGCTTCAGGCAGTGAGGGGCGGGGCTCCATGTGGGATGGGCAGGGCTCCATGAGTGAGGGAAGGGGTTCCATGCGTGAGGGGCGGGGTTCCGGGCTGTGAGGGGTGGGGATCCAGTCAGTGAGGGGTGGGGCTCTAGGCAGTGATTGCCGAGGCTCCATGTGTTAGGGTTAGGGCTGCAGCCAGAGAGGGGCAGGGCTCCATGTGTGAGGGAAAAGGCTCCATGTGTGTGGGGCAGGGCTTCAGCCAGTGATGGGCGGGGCTCCATGTGGGGTGGGCAGGGCTCCATGCAGTGAGGGATAGGGCTCCATATTTGAGGGGCGGGGCTTCAAATATGAAGGGCAAGGCCCCATGAGTGAAGGCCGGGGTTCCAGGCTTTCAGGGGTGGGGATCCAGTCAGTGAGGGGCGGGGCTCAGGGCAGTGATGGCCGGGGCTCTTTGTGTTAGTGGCAGGGCTCCAGCCAGAGAGGGGCAAGGCTCCATGTGTGAGGGAAAGGGCTCCATGTTTGTGGGGCAGGGCTCCAGCCAGTGATGGGCGGGGATCCATGAGGGATGGGCAGGGCTCCATGCAGTCAGGGGCAAGGCTCCATCTTTGAGGGGCGGGGCTCCAATTATGAAGGGCAAGGCCCCATGAGTGAGGCGCGGGGTTCCAGGCTTTCAGGGGTGGGGATCCAGTCAGTGCGGGGCGGGGCACTAGGCAGTCATGGCTGGGGCTCCCTGTGTGAGGGGCAGGGCTTCAGGCAGTGAGGGGCGGTGGATGGAGACAGCATCGGAAATATTGCATTAGGAAAAGTAAAAATGTAAATTTGGTAAATTTAGTGACTGTAAGAAAATGGCCCGGGATTATGTCAGGTGCAGTGCGAAGGACTAAATGATGCCAAAACAAAGCTCACAGATATTTCAAAAGCAGCGGAAAAAGTCAAGGAGGAAGACACAACTTAGGGGGCAAGATATGAGGGACATGGCATGAATATTTGAAACAAGAAAAAAGAAAAACAAGAAAAAATCGTTCCCAAAGTCAAAGCCTTCAAAATGCAGGCAGGCCATATGCCAGCAAGTGCAGCCACATGCAGCAAAGCTTGCCAAATCTGATCCCCACTGAAGGCCAAAAGAGAAAATAAGGGCCTACAAACAGGCTGGAGCGGAGACACCATCAAAGGAATTGTAATTGGAGGAGAAAAAAAGAAAATTTGGGAAATTTAGTGACTGTAAGAAAATGGCCCGGGATAATATCAGGTGCAGTGCGAAGGACAAAAAGATGCAAAAACTAATCTCACAGATGTAGCAAAAGCAGGGGAAAAAGTCAAGGAGGAAGACACAACTTAGGTGGCAAGATATGAGGACATGGCATGGACACTTCAGAAATCAACCAAAAAATGAAAAAAATCTTTCCCCAAGTCAAAGCCACCAAAAGGCATGGCATGCCATCAAGGGCAGGGAAATGCACCAATGATTCTTCGATTCGTCCCCATTGAAATCACAAGATTCCTTTTCCCTTCCCGAAAGGAAATGAAATTTCCTTTCGGGAAGGGAAAAGGAATCTTGTGAATCCCAAAAGAAAGGCATGCAAACACTCTGGAAAGGAGATAAGTTCAAATGAAATGCAATTGTAAAAAGCAGAAAATCAGTAATTTTAATGTCTTCAAAAAATAGGCTGTGAGGAAATCAGCTGCATTGCAAAGGACCAAAACATGCAAAAAATAGGCTCACAGATGTTGCAAAAGCAGGGGAAAAAGTCAAGGAGGAAGACACAACTTAGGGGGCAAGATATGAGGGACATGGCATGGACACTTCACAAAACAACGAAAAAAAAAAATTTTTTCAAAGTCAAAGCCATCAAAATGCAGGCAGGCCATACACCAGCAAGTCCAGGCAGATGCAGCAAAGCTTGCCAAAATTGATCCCCACTGAAGGCCCAAACAGAAAAGAAGGACCTACAAACACACTGGAACGGAGACTCCATCAAAGGAATTGCAATTGGAGGAGAAAAAAAGGAATTTTGGGAAATCTAGTGACTCTAAGAAAATGGCCCGGGATTATATGAGGTGCAGTGCGAAGGACCAAAAGATGCAAAAATTAAGCTAAGAGATGTTGCAAAATCAGGGGAAATAGTCAAGGAGGAAGACACAACTTACGGGGCAAGATATGAGGGACATGGCATGAACAGTTAAACAAAAAAAAAAAAACAAGAAAAAATCTTTCCCAAAGTCAAAGCCATCAAAATGCAGGCAGGCCATACGCCAGCAAGTGCAGGCACATGCAGCAAAGCTTGCCAAAATTGATCCCCACTGAAGGCCAAAACCGAAAAGAAGGACCTACAAACGCGGGGCTCCATGTGTGAGGGGCAGGGCTTCAGGCAGTGAGGGGCGGTGCTCTATGTGTGACGGAAGCGGCTCCATGTGTGTGGGGCAGGGCTCCAGCCAGTGATGGGCGGGGCTCCATGTGGGATGGGCAGGGCTCCATGAGTGAGGGAAGGGGTTCCATGCGTGAGGGGCGGGGTTCCGGGCTGTGAGGGGTGGGGCTCTAGGCAGTGATTGCCGAGGCTCCATGTGTTAGGGTTAGGGCTGCAGCCAGAGAGGGGCAGGGCTCCATGTGTGAGGGAAAAGGCTCCATGTGTGTGGGGCAGGGCTCCAGCCAGTGATGGGTGGGGCTCCACGTGGGATGGGCAGGGCTCCATGCAGTGAGGGATAGGGCTCCATATTTGAGGGGCGGGGCTTCAAATATGAAGGGCAAGGCCCCATGAGTGAAGGCCGGAGTTCCAGGCTTTCAGGGGTGGGGATCCAGTCAGTGAGGGGCGGGGCTCAGGGCAGTGATGGCCGGGGCTCTTTGTGTTAGTGGCAGGGCTCCAGCCAGAGAGGGGCAAGGCTCCATGTGTGAGGGAAAGGGCTCCATGTTTGTGGGGCAGGGCTCCAGCCAGTGATGGGCGGGGATCCATGAGGGATGGGCAGGGCTCCATGCAGTCAGGGGCAAGGCTCCATCTTTGAGGGGCAGGGCTCCAATTATGAAGGGCAAGGCCCCATGAGTGAGGCGCAGGGTTCCAGGCTTTCAGGGGTGGGGATCCAGTCAGTGCGGGGCGGGGCACTAGGCAGTCATGGCTGGGGCTCCCTGTGTGAGGGGCAGGGCTTCAGGCAGTGAGGGGCGGTGGATGGAGACAGCATCGGAAATATTGCATTAGGAAAAGTAAAAATGTAAATTTGGTAACTTTAGTGACTGTAAGAAAATGGCCCGGGATTATGTCAGGTGCAGTGCGAAGGACTAAATGATGCAAAAACAAAGCTCACAGATATTTCAAAAGCAGCGGAAAAAGTCAAGGAGGAAAACACAACTTAGGGGGCAAGATATGAGGGACATGGCATGAATATTTAAAACAAGAAAAAAGAAAAACAAGAAAAAATCGTTCCCAAAGTCAAAGCCTTCAAAATGCAGGCAGGCCATACGCCAGCAAGTGCAGGCACATGCAGCAAAGCTTGCCAAAATTGATCCCCACTGAAGGCCCAAACAGAAAATAAGGACCTACAAACACACTGGAACGGAGACTCCATCAAAGGAATTGCAATTGGAGGAGAAAAAAAGGAAATTTGGGAAATCTAGTTACTCTAAGAAAATGGCCCGGGATTATATGAGGTGCAGTGCGAAGGAGCAAAAGATGCAAAAATTAGGCTAAGAGATGTTGCAAAATCAGGGGAAATAGTCAAGGAGGAAGACACAACTTACGGGGCAAGATATGAGGGACATGGCATGAACAGTTAAACAAAAAAAAAAAAACTAGAAAAAATCTTTCCCAAAGTCAAAGACATCAAAATGCAGGCAGGTCATACGCCAGCAAGTGCAGACACATGCAGCAAAGCTTGCCAAAATTGATCCCCACTGAAGGCCAAAACCGAAAAGAAGGACCTACAAATGCGGGGCTCCATGTGTGAGGGGCAGGGCTCCAGCCAGTGATGGGCGGGGCTCCATGTAGAATGGGCAGGGCTGAATGAATGAGGGAAGGGGTTCCATTCGTGAGGGGCGGGGATCCGGGCTTTCAGGGGTGGGGATCCAGTCAGTGCGGGGCGGGGCACTAGGCAGTCATGGCTGGGGCTCCCTGTGTGAGGGGCAGGGCTTCAGGCAGTGAGGGGCGGTGGATGGAGACAGCATCGGAAATATTGCAGTAGGAAAAGTAAAAATGTAAATTTGGTAAATTTAGTGACTGTAAGAAAATGGCCCGGGATTATGTCAGGTGCAGTGCGAAGGACTAAATGATGCCAAAACAAAGCTCACAGATATTTCAAAAGCAGCGGAAAAAGTCAAGGAGGAAAACACAACTTAGGGGGCAAGATATGAGGGACATGGCATGAATATTTAAAACAAGAAAAAAGAAAAACAAGAAAAAATCGTTCCCAAAGTCAAAGCCTTCAAGCTGCAGGCAGGCCATACGCCAGCAAGTGCAGGCACATGCAGCAAAGCTTGCCAAGTCTGATCCCCACTGAAGGCCAAAACAGAAAATAAGGGCCTACAAACAGGCTGGGGCGGAGACACCATCAAAGGAATTGTAATTGGAGGAGAAAAAAAGAAAATTTGGGAAATTTAGTGACTGTTAGAAAATGGCCCGGGATAATATCAGGTGCAGTGCGAAGGACCAAAAGATGCAAAAACTAAGCTCACAGATGTTGCAAAAGCAGGGGAAAAAGTCAAGGAGGAAGACACAACTTAGGTGGCAAGATATGAGGACATGGCATGGACACTTCAGAAATCAACCAAAAAATGAAAAAAATCTTTCCCCAAGTCAAAGCCACCAAAAGGCATGGCATGCCATCAAGGGCAGGGAAATGCACCAATGATTCTTCTATTCGTCACCATTGAAATCACAAGATTTCTTTTCCCTTCCCGAAAGGAAATTTCATTTCCTTTCGGGAAGGGAAAAGGAATCTTGTGAATCCCAAAAGAAAGGCTTGCAAACACTCTGGAAAGGAGATAAGTTCAAATGAAATGCAATTGAAAAAAGCAGAAAATCAGTAATTTTAATGTCTTCAAAAAATAGGCTGTGAGGAAATCAGCTGCATTGCAAAGGACCAAAACATGCAAAAAATAGGCTCACAGATGTTGCAAAAGCAGGGGAAAAAGTCAAGGAGAAAGACACAACTTAGGGGGCAAGATATGAGGGACATGGCATGGACACTTCACAAAACAACGAAAAAAAAAAAATTTTTCCAAAGTCAAAGCCATCAAAATGCAGGCAGGCCATACACCAGCAAGTCCAGGCACATGCAGCAAAGCTTGCCAAAATTCATCCCCACTGAAGGCCCAAACAGAAAAGAAGGACCTACAAACACACTGGAACGGAGACTCCATCAAAGGAATTGCAATTAGAGGAGAAAAAAAGGAAATTTGGGAAATCTAGTTACTCTAAGAAAATGGCCCGGGATTATATGAGGTGCAGTGCGAAGGACCAAAAGATGCAAAAATTAAGCTAAGAGATGTTGCAAAATCAGGGGAAATAGTCAAGGAGAAAGACACAACTTAGGGGGCAAGATATGAGGGACATGGCATGAACAGTTAAACAAAAAAAAAAAAACTAGAAAAAATCTTTCCGAAAGTCAATGCCATCAAAATGCAGGCAGGCCATACGCCAGCAAGTGCAGACACATGCAGCAAAGCTTGCCAAAATTGATCCCCACTGAAGGCCAAAACCGAAAAGAAGGACCTACAAACGCGGGGCTCCATGTGTGAGGGGCATGGCTTCAGGCAGTGAGGGGCGGTGCTCTATGTGTGACGGAAGCGGCTCCATGTGTGTGGGGCAGGGCTCCAGCCAGTGATGGGCGGGGCTCCATGTGGGATGGGCAGGGCTCCATGAGTGAGGGAAGGGGTTCCATGCGTGAGGGGCGGGGTTCCGGGCTGTGAGGGGTGGGGATCCTGTCAGTGAGGGGTGCGGCTCTAGGCAGTGATTGCCGAGGCTCCATGTGTTAGGGTTAGGGCTGCAGCCAGAGAGGGGCAGGGCTCCATGTGTGAGGGAAAAGGCTCCATGTGTGTGGGGCGGGGCTCCAGCCAGTGATGGGCGGGGCTCCATGTGGGATGGGCAGGGCTCCATGCAGTGAGGGATAGGGCTCCATATTTGAGGGGCGGGGCTTCAAATATGAAGGGCAAGGCCCCATGAGTGAAGGCCGGGGTTCCAGGCTTTCAGGGGTGGGGATCCAGTCAGTGAGGGGCGGGGCTCAGGGCAGTGATGGCCGGGGCTCTTTGTGTTAGTGGCAGGGCTCCAGCCAGAGAGGGGCAAGGCTCCATGTGTGAGGGAAATGGCTCCATGTTTGTGGGGCAGGGCTCCAGCCAGTGATGGGCGGGGATCCATGAGGGATGGGCAGGGCTCCATGCAGTCAGGGGCAAGGCTCCATCTTTGAGGGGCGGGGCTCCAATTATGAAGGGCAAGGCCCCATGAGTGAGGCGCGGGGTTCCAGGCTTTCAGGGGTGGGGATCCAGTCAGTGCGGGGCGGGGCACTAGGCAGTCATGGCTGGGGCTCCCTGTGTGAGGGGCAGGGCTTCAGGCAGTGAGGGGCGGTGGATGGAGACAGCATCGGAAATATTGCATTAGGAAAAGTAAAAATGTAAATTTGGTAAATTTAGTGACTGTAAGAAAATGGCCTCGGATTATGTCAGGTGCAGTGCGAAGGACTAAATGATGCCAAAACAAAGCTCACAGGTATTTCAAAAGCAGCGGAAAAAGTCAAGGAGGAAAACACAACTTAGGGGGCAAGATATGAGGGACATGGCATGAATATTTAAAACAAGAAAAAAGAAAATCAAGAAAAAATCGTTCCCAAAGTCAAAGCCTTCAAAATGCAGGCAGGCCATACGCCAGCAAGTGCAGGCACATGCAGCAAAGCTTGCCAAATCTGATCCCCACTGAAGGCCAAAACAGAAAATAAGGGCCTACAAACAGGCTGGGGCGGAGACACCATCAAAGGAATTGTAATTGGAGGAGAAAAAAAGAAAATTTGGGAAATTTAGTGACTGTTAGAAAATGGCCCGGGATAATATCAGGTGCAGTGCGAAGGACCAAAAGATGCAAAAACTAAGCTCACAGATGTTGCAAAAGCAGGGGAAAAAGTCAAGGAGGAAGACACAACTTAGGTGGCAAGATATGAGGACATGGCACGGACACTTCAGAAATCAACCAAAAAATGAAAAAAATCTTTCCCTAAGTCAAAGCCACCAAAAGGCATGGCATGCCATCAAGGGCAGGGAAATGCACCAATGATTCTTTGATTCGTCCCCATTGAAATCACAAGATTTCTTTTCCCTTCCCGAAAGGAAATGAAATTTCCTTTCGGGAAGGGAAAAGGAATCTTGTGAATCCCAAAAGAAAGGCTTGCAAACACTCTGGAAAGGAGATAAGTTCAAATGAAATGCAATTGAAAAAAGCAGAAAATCAGTAATTTTAATGTCTTCAAAAAATAGGCTGTGAGGAAATCAGCTGCATTGCAAAGGACCAAAACATGCAAAAAATAGGCTCACAGATGTTGCAAAAGCAGGGGAAAAAGTCAAGGAGAAAGACACAACTTAGGGGGCAAGATATGAGGGACATGGCATGGACACTTCACAAAACAACGAAAAAAAAATCTTTCCCCAAGTCAAAGCCATCAAAATGCAGGCAGGCCATACGCCAGAAAGGGCAGGCACATGCAGCAAAGCTTGCCAAAATTGATCCCCACTGAAGGCCCAAACAGAAAAGAAGGACCTACAAACACACTGGAACGGAGACTCCATCAAAGGAATTGCAATTGGAGGAGAAAAAAAGGAAATTTGGGAAATCTAGTTACTCTAAGAAAATGGCCCGGGATTATATGAGGTGCAGTGCGAAGGACCAAACGATGCAAAAATTAAGCTAAGAGATGTTGCAAAATCAGGGGAAATAGTCAAGGAGAAAGACACAACTTAGTGGGCAAGATATGAGGGACATGGCATGAACAGTTAAACAAAAAAAAAAAAACTAGAAAAAATCTTTCCGAAAGTCAATGCCATCAAAATGCTGGCAGGCCATACGCCAGCAAGTGCACACACATGCAGCAAAGCTTGCCAAAATTGATCCCCACTGAAGGCCAAAACCGAAAAGAAGGACCTACAAACGCGGGGCTCCATGTGTGAGGGGCATGGCTTCAGGCAGTGAGGGGCGGTGCTCTATGTGTGACGGAAGCGGCTCCATGTGTGTGGGGCAGGGCTCCAGCCAGTGATGGGCGGGGCTCCATGTGGGATGGGCAGGGCTCCATGAGTGAGGGAAGGGGTTCCATGCGTGAGGGGCGGGGTTCCGGGCTGTGAGGGGTGGGGATCCAGTCAGTGAGGGGTGCGGCTCTAGGCAGTGATTGCCGAGGCTCCATGTGTTAGGGTTAGGGCTGCAGCCAGAGAGGGGCAGGGCTCCATGTGTGAGGGAAAAGGCTCCATGTGTGTGGGGCGGGGCTCCAGCCAGTGATGGGCGGGGCTCCATGTGGGATGGGCAGGGCTCCATGCAGTGAGGGATAGGGCTCCATATTTGAGGGGCGGGGCTTCAAATATGAAGGACAAGGCCCCATGAGTGAAGGCCGGGGTTCCAGGCTTTCAGGGGTGGGGATCCAGTCAGTGAGGGGCGGGGCTCAGGGCAGTGATGGCCGGGGCTCTTTGTGTTAGTGGCAGGGCTCCAGCCAGAGAGGGGCAAGGCTCCATGTGTGAGGGAAAGGGCTCCATGTTTGTGGGGCAGGGCTCCAGCCAGTGATGGGCGGGGATCCATGAGGGATGGGCAGGGCTCCATGCAGTCAGGGGCAAGGCTCCATCTTTGAGGGGCGGGGCTCCAATTATGAAGGGCAAGGCCCCATGAGTGAGGCGCGGGGTTCCAGGCTTTCAGGGGTGGGGATCCAGTCAGTGCGGGGCGGGGCACTAGGCAGTCATGGCTGGGGCTCCCTGTGTGAGGGGCAGGGCTTCAGGCAGTGAGGGGCGGTGGATGGAGACAGCATCGGAAATATTGCATTAGGAAAAGTAAAAATGTAAATTTGGTAAATTTAGCGACTGTAAGAAAATGGCCCCGGATTATGTCAGGTGCAGTGCGAAGGACTAAATGATGCCAAAAAAAAGCTCACAGGTATTTCAAAAGCAGCGGAAAAAGTCAAGGAGGAAAACAACACTTAGGGGGCAAGATATGAGGGACATGGCATGAATATTTAAAACAAGAAAAAAGAAAAACAAGAAAAAATCGTTCCCAAAGTCAAAGCCTTCAAAATGCAGGCAGGCCATACGCCAGCAAGTGCAGGCACATGCAGCAAAGCTTGCCAAATCTGATCCCCACTGAAGGCCAAAACAGAAAATAAGGGCCTACAAACAGGCTGGAGCGGAGACACCATCAAAGGAATTGTAATTGGAGGAGAAAAAAAGAAAATTTGGGAAATTTAGTGACTGTAAGAAAATGGCCCGGGATAATATCAGGTGCAGTGCGAAGGACCAAAAGATGCAAAAACTAAGCTCACAGATGTTGCAAAAGCAGGGGAAAAAGTCAAGGCGGAAGACACAACTTAGGTGGCAAGATATGAGGACATGGCATGGACACTTCAGAAATCAACCAAAAAATGAAAAAAATCTTTCCCCAAGTCAAAGGCACCAAAAGGCATGGCATGCCATCAAGGGCAGGGAAATGCACCAATGATTCTTCGATTCGTCCCCATTGAAATCACAAGATTTCTTTTCCCTTCCTGAAAGGAAATGAAATTTCCTTTCGGGAAGGGAAAAGGAATCTTGTGAATCACAAAAGAAAGGCTTGCAAACACTCTGGAAAGGAGATAAGTTCAAATGAAATGCAATTGAAAAAAGCAGAAAATCAGTAATTTTAATGTCTTCAAAAAATAGGCGGTGAGGAAATCAGCTGCATTGCAAAGGACCAAAACATGAAAAAAAAAAGCTCACAGATGTTGCAAAAGCAGGGGAAAAAGTCAAGGAGGAAGACACAACTTAGGGGGCAAGATATGAGGGACATGGCATGGACACTTCACAAAACAACGAAAAAAAAAAATTTTTCCAAAGTCAAAGCCATCAAAATGCAGGCAGGCCATACACAAGCAAGTCCAGGCACATGCAGCAAAGCTTGCCAAAATTCATCCCCACTGAAGGCCCAAACAGAAAAGAAGGACCTACAAACACACTGGAACGGAGACTCCATCAAAGGAATTGCAATTGGAGGAGAGAAACAGGAAATTTGGGAAATCTAGTTACTCTAAGAAAATGGCCCGGGATTATGTCAGGTGCAGTGCGAAGGACCAAAAGATGCAAAAATTAAGCTAAGAGATGTTGCAAAATCAGGGGAAATAGTCAAGGAGGAAGACACAACGTAGGGGGCAAGATATGAGGGACATGGCATGAACAGTTAAACAAAAAAAAAAAAACTAGAAAAAATCTTTCCGAAAGTCAATGCCATCAAAATGCAGGCAGGCCATACACCAGCAAGTGCACACACATGCAGCAAAGCTTGCCAAAATTGATCCCCACTGAAGGCCAAAACCGAAAAGAAGGACCTACAAACGCGGGGCTCCATGTGTGAGGGGCAGGGCTTCAGGCAGTGAGGGGCAGTGCTCTATGTGTGACGGAAGCGGCTCCATGTGTGTGGGGCAGGGCTCCAGGCAGTGATGGGCGGGGCTCCATGTGGGATGGGCAGGGCTCCATGAGTGAGGGAAGGGGTTCCATGCGTGAGGGGCGGGGTTCCGGGCTGTGAGGGGTGGGGATCCAGTCAGTGAGGGGTGGGGCTCTAGGCAGTGATTGCCGAGGCTCCATGTGTTAGGGTTAGGGCTCAGCCAGAGAGGGGCAGGGCTCCATGTGTGAGGGAAAAGGCTCCATGTGTGTGGGGCGGGGCTCCAGCCAGTGATGGGCGGGGCTCCATGTGGGATGGGCAGGGCTCCATGCAGTGAGGGATAGGGCTCCATATTTGAGGGGCGGGGCTTCAAATATGAAGGGCAAGGCCCCATGAGTGAAGGCCGGGGTTCCAGGCTTTCAGGGGTGGGGATCCAGTCAGTGAGGGGCGGGGCTCAGGGCAGTGATGGCCGGGGCTCTTTGTGTTAGTGGCAGGGCTTCAGCCAGAGAGGGGCAAGGCTCCATGTGTGAGGGAAAGGGCTCCATGTTTGTGGGGCAGGGCTCCAGCCAGTGATGGGCGGGGATCCATGAGGGATGGGCAGGGCTCCATGCAGTCAGGGGCAAGGCTCCATATTTGAGGCGCGGGGCTCCAATTATGAAGGGCAAGACCCCATGAGTGAGGCGCGGGGTTCCAGGCTTTCAGGGGTGGGGATCCAGTCAGTGCGGGGTGGGGCACTAGGCAGTCATGGCTGGGGCTCCCTGTGTGAGGGGCAGGGCTTCAGGCAGTGAGGGGCGGTGGATGGAGACAGCATCGGAAATATTCCATTAGGAAATGTAAAAATGTAAATTTGGTAAATTTAGTGACTGTAAGAAAATGGCCCGGGATTATGTCAGGTGCAGTGCGAAGGACTAAATGATGCCAAAACAAAGCTCACAGATATTTCAAAAGCAGGGGAAAAAGTCAAGGAGGAAAACACAACTTAGGGGGCAAGATATGAGGGACATGGCATGAATATTTAAAACAAGAAAAAAGAAAAACAAGAAAAAATCGTTCCCAAAGTCAAAGCCTTCAAAATGCAGGCAGGCCATACGCCAGCAAGTGCAGGCACATGCAGCAAAGCTTGCCAAATCTGATCCCCACTGAAGGCCAAAACAGAAAATAAGGGCCTACAAACAGGCTGGAGCGGAGACACCATCAAAGGAATTGTAATTGGAGGAGAAAAAAAGAAAATTTGGGAAATTTAGTGACTGTTAGAAAATGGCCCGGGATAATATCAGGTGCAGTGCGAAGGACCAAAAGATGCAAAAACTAAGCTCACAGATGTTGCAAAAGCAGGGGAAAAAGTCAAGGAGGAAGACACAACTTAGGTGGCAAGATATGAGGACATGGCATGGACACTTCAGAAATCAACCAAAAAATGAATAAAATCTTTCCCCAAGTCAAAGCCACCAAAAGGCATGGCATGACATCAAGGGCAGGGAAATGCACCAATGATTCTTCGATTCGTCCCCATTGAAATCACAAGATTTCTTTTCCCTTCCCGAAAGGAAATGAAATTTCCTTTCGGGAAGGGAAAAGGAATCTTGTGAATCCCAAAAGAAAGGCTTGCAAACACTCTGGAAAGGAGATAAGTTCAAATGAAATGCAATTGAAAAAAGCAGAAAATCAGTAATTTTAATGTCTTCAAAAAATAGGCTGTGAGGAAATCAGCTGCATTGCAAAGGACCAAAACATGCAAAAAATAGGCTCACAGATGTTGCAAAAGCAGGGGAAAAAGTCAAGGAGGAAGACACAACTTAGGGGGCAAGATATGAGGGACATGGCATGGACACTTCACAAAACAACGAAAAAAAAAAAAATTTTCCAAAGTCAAAGCCATCAAAATGCAGGCAGGCCATACACCAGCAAGTCCAGGCACATGTAGCAAAGCTTGCCAAAATTCATCCCCACTGAAGGCCCAAACAGAAAAGAAGGACCTACAAACACACTGGAACGGAGACTCCATCAAAGGAATTGCAATTGGAGGAGAAAAAAAGGAAATTTGGGAAATCTAGTTACTCTAAGAAAATGGCCCGGGATTATATGAGGTGCAGTGCGAAGGACCAAAAGATGCAAAAATTAAGCTAAGAGATGTTGCAAAATCAGGGGAAATAGTCAAGGAGGAAGACACAACTTACGGGGCAAGATATGAGGGACATGGAATGAACAGTTAAACAAAAAAAAAAAAACAAGAAAAAATCTTTCCCAAAGTCAAAGCCATCAAAATGCAGGCAGGCCATACGCCAGCAAGTGCAGACACATGCAGCAAAGCTTGCCAAAACTGATCCCCACTGAAGGCCAAAACCGAAAAGAAGGACCTACAAACGCGGGGCTCCATGTGTGAGGGGCAGGGCTTCAGGCAGTGAGGGGCGGTGCTCTATGTGTGACGGAAGCGGCTCCATGTGTGTGGGGCAGGGCCCCAGCCAGTGATGGGTGGGGCTCCATGTGGGATGGGCAGGGCTCCATGAGTGAGGGAAGGGGTTCCATGCGTGAGGGGCGGGGTTCCGGGCTGTGAGGGGTGGGGATCCAGTCAGTGAGGGGTGGGGGCTCTAGGCAGTGATTGCCGAGGCTCCATGTGTTAGGGTTGGGGCTGCAGCCAGAGAGGGGCAGGGCTCCATGTGTGAGGGAAAAGGCTCCATGTGTGTGGGGCAGGGCTCCAGCCAGTGATGGGTGGGGCTCCACGTGGGATGGGCAGGGCTCCATGCAGTGAGGGATAGGGCTCCATATTTGAGGGGCGGGGCTTCAAATATGAAGGGCAAGGCCCCATGAGTGAAGGCCGGAGTTCCAGGCTTTCAGGGGTGGGGATCCAGTCAGTGAGGGGCGGGGCTCAGGGCAGTGATGGCCGGGGCTCTTTGTGTTAGTGGCAGGGCTCCAGCCAGAGAGGGGCAAGGCTCCATGTGTGAGGGAAAGGGCTCCATGTTTGTGGGGCAGGGCTCCAGCCAGTGATGGGCAGGGATCCATGAGGGATGGGCAGGGCTCCATGCAGTCAGGGGCAAGGCTCCATCTTTGAGGGGCAGGGCTCCAATTATGAAGGGCAAGGCCCCATGAGTGAGGCGCAGGGTTCCAGGCTTTCAGGGGTGGGGATCCAGTCAGTGCGGGGCGGGGCACTAGGCAGTCATGGCTGGGGCTCCCTGTGTGAGGGGCAGGGCTTCAGGCAGTGAGGGGCGGTGGATGGAGACAGCATCGGAAATATTGCATTAGGAAAAGTAAAAATGTAAATTTGGTAACTTTAGTGACTGTAAGAAAATGGCCCGGGATTATGTCAGGTGCAGTGCGAAGGACTAAATGATGCAAAAACAAAGCTCACAGATATTTCAAAAGCAGCGGAAAAAGTCAAGGAGGAAAACACAACTTAGGGGGCAAGATATGAGGGACATGGCATGAATATTTAAAACAAGAAAAAAGAAAAACAAGAAAAAATCGTTCCCAAAGTCAAAGCCTTCAAAATGCAGGCAGGCCATACGCCAGCAAGTGCAGGCACATGCAGCAAAGCTTGCCAAAATTCATCCCCACTGAAGGCCCAAACAGAAAATAAGGACCTACAAACACACTGGAACGGAGACTCCATCAAAGGAATTGCAATTGGAGGAGAAAAAAAGGAAATTTGGGAAATCTAGTTACTCTAAGAAAATGGCCCGGGATTATATGAGGTGCAGTGCGAAGGAGCAAAAGATGCAAAAATTAGGCTAAGAGATGTTGCAAAATCAGGGGAAATAGTCAAGGAGGAAGACACAACTTACGGGGCAAGATATGAGGGACATGGCATGAACAGTTAAACAAAAAAAAAAAAACTAGAAAAAATCTTTCCCAAAGTCAAAGACATCAAAATGCAGGCAGGTCATACGCCAGCAAGTGCAGACACATGCAGCAAAGCTTGCCAAAATTGATCCCCACTGAAGGCCAAAACCGAAAAGAAGGACCTACAAATGCGGGGCTCCATGTGTGAGGGGCAGGGCTCCAGCCAGTGATGGGCGGGGCTCCATGTAGAATGGGCAGGGCTGAATGAATGAGGGAAGGGGTTCCATTCGTGAGGGGCGGGGATCCGGGCTTTCAGGTGTGGGGATCCAGTCAGTGCGGGGCGGGGCACTAGGCAGTCATGGCTGGGGCTCCCTGTGTGAGGGGCAGGGCTTCAGGCAGTGAGGGGCGGTGGATGGAGACAGCATCGGAAATATTGCATTAGGAAAAGTAAAAATGTAAATTTGGTAAATTTAGTGACTGTAAGAAAATGGCCCGGGATTATGTCAGGTGCAGTGCGAAGGACTAAATGATGCCAAAACAAAGCTCACAGATATTTCAAAAGCAGCGTAAAAAGTCAAGGAGGAAAACACAACTTAGGGGGCAAGATATGAGGGACATGGCATGAATATTTAAAACAAGAAAAAAGAAAAACAAGAAAAAATCGTTCCCAAAGTCAAAGCCTTCAAAACGCAGGCAGGCCATACGCCAGCAAGTGCAGGCACATGCAGCAAAGCTTGCCAAATCTGATCCCCACTGAAGGCCAAAACAGAAAATAAGGGCCTACAAACAGGCTGGAGCGGAGACACCATCAAAGGAATTGTAATTGGAGGAGAAAAAAAGAAAATTTGGGAAATTTAGTGACTGGAAGGAAATGGCCCGGGATAATATCAGGTGCAGTGCGAAGGACCAAAAGATGCAAAAACTAAGCTCACAGATGTTGCAAAAGCAGGGGAAAAAGTCAAGGAGGAAGACACAACTTAGGTGGCAAGATATGAGGACATGGCATGGACACTTCAGAAATCAACCAAAAAATGAAAAAAATCTTTCCCCAAGTCAAAGCCAGCAAAAGGCATGGCATGCCATCAAGGGCAGGGAAATGCACCAATGATTCTTCGATTCGTCCCCATTGAAATCACAAGATTTCTTTTCCCTTCCCGAAAGGAAATGAAATTTCCTTTCGGGAAGGGAAAAGGAATCTTGTGAATCCCAAAAGAAAGGCTTGCAAACACTCTGGAAAGGAGATAAGTTCAAATGAAATGCAATTGAAAAAAACAGAAAATCAGTAATTTTAATGTCTTCAAAAAATAGGCTGTGAGGAAATCAGCTGCATTGCAAAGGACCAAAACATGCAAAAAATAGGCTCACAGATGTTGCAAAAGCAGGGGAAAAAGTCAAGGAGGAAGACACAACTTAGGGGGCAAGATTTGAGGGACATGGCATGGACACTTCACAAAACAACGAAAAAAAAATAAATTTTTCCAAAGTCAAAGCGATCAAATGCAGGCAGGCCATACACCAGCAAGTCCAGGCAGATGCAGCAAAGCTTGCCAAAATTGATCCCCACTGAAGGCCCAAACAGAAAAGAAGGACCTACAAACACACTGGAATGGAGACTCCATCCAAGGAATTGCAATTGGAGGAGAAAAAAAGGAAATTTGGGAAATCTAGTTACTCTAAGAAAATGGCCCGGGATTATATGAGGTGCAGTGCGCAGGACCAAAAGATGCAAAAATTAAGCTAAGAGATGTTGCAAAATCAGGGGAAATAGTCAAGGAGGAAGACACAACTTACGGGGCAAGATATGAGTGACATGGCTTGAACAGGTAAAGAAAAAAAAAAAAACAAGAAAAAATCTTTCCCAAAGTCAAAGCCATCAAAATGCAGGCAGGCCATACGCCAGCAAGTGCAGACACATGCAGCAAAGCTTGCCAAAATTGATCCCCACTGACGGCCAAAACCGAAAAGAAGGACCTACAAAGGCGGGGCTCCATGTGTGTGGGGCAGGGCTCCAGGAAGTGATGGGCGGGGCTCCACGTGGGATGGGCAGGGCTCCATGAGTGAGGGAAGGGGTTCCATGCGTGAGGGGCGGGGTTCCGGGCTGTGAGGGGTGGGGCTCTAGGCAGTGATTGCCGAGGCTCCATGTGTTAGGGTTAGGGCTGCAGCCAGAGAGGGGCAGGGCTCCATGTGTGAGGGAAAAGGCTCCATGTGTGTGGGGCAGGGCTCCAGCCAGTGATGGGTGGGGCTCAATGTGGGATGGGCAGGGCTCCATGCAGTGAGGGGATAGGGCTCCATATTTGAGGGGCGGGGCTTCAAATATGAAGGGCAAGGCCCCATGAGTGAAGGCCGGAGTTCCAGGCTTTCAGGGGTGGGGATCCAGTCAGTGAGGGGCGGGGCTCAGGGCAGTGATGGCCGGGGCTCTTTGTGTTAGTGGCAGGGCTCCAGCCAGAGAGGGGCAAGGCTCCATGTGTGAGGGAAAGGGCTCCATGTTTGTGGGGCAGGGCTCCAGCCAGTGATGGGCGGGGATCCATGAGGGATGGGCAGGGCTCCATGCAGTCAGGGGCAAGGCTCCATCTTTGAGGGGCGGGGCTCCAATTATGAAGGGCAAGGCCCCATGAGTGAGGCGCGGGGTTCCAGGCTTTCAGGGGTGGGGATCCAGTCAGTGCGGGGCGGGGCACTAGGCAGTCATGGCTGGGGCTCCCTGTGTGAGGGGCAGGGCTTCAGGCAGTGAGGGGCGGTGGATGGAGACAGCATCGGAAATATTGCAGTAGGAAAAGTAAAAATGTAAATTTGGTAAATTTAGTGACTGTAAGAAAATGGCCCGGGATTATGTCAGGTGCAGTGCGAAGGACTAAATGATGCCAAAACAAAGCTCACAGATATTTCAAAAGCAGCGGAAAAAGTCAAGGAGGAAAACACAACTTAGGGGGCAAGATATGAGGGACATGGCATGAATATTTAAAACAAGAAAAAAGAAAAACAAGAAAAAATCGTTCCCAAAGTCAAAGCCTTCAAAACGCAGGCAGGCCATACGCCAGCAAGTGCAGGCACATGCAGCAAAGCTTGCCAAGTCTGATCCCCACTGAAGGCCAAAACAGAAAATAAGGGCCTACAAACAGGCTGGGGCGGAGACACCATCAAAGGAATTGTAATTGGAGGAGAAAAAAAGAAAATTTGGGAAATTTAGTGACTGTTAGAAAATGGCCCGGGATAATATCAGGTGCAGTGCGAAGGACCAAAAGATGCAAAAACTAAGCTCACAGATGTTGCAAAAGCAGGGGAAAAAGTCAAGGAGGAAGACACAACTTAGGTGGCAAGATATGAGGACATGGCATGGACACTTCAGAAATCAACCAAAAAATGAAAAAAATCTTTCCCCAAGTCAAAGCCACCAAAAGGCATGGCATGCCATCAAGGGCAGGGAAATGCACCAATGATTCTTCTATTCGTCACCATTGAAATCACAAGATTTCTTTTCCCTTCCCGAAAGGAAATTTCATTTCCTTTCGGGAAGGGAAAAGGAATCTTGTGAATCCCAAAAGAAAGGCTTGCAAACACTCTGGAAAGGAGATAAGTTCAAATGAAATTCAATTGAAAAAAGCAGAAAATCAGTAATTTTAATGTCTTCAAAAAATAGGCTGTGAGGAAATCAGCTGCATTGCAAAGGACCAAAACATGCAAAAAATAGGCTCACAGATGTTGCAAAAGCAGGGGAAAAAGTCAAGGAGAAAGACACAACTTAGGGGGCAAGATATGAGGGACATGGCATGGACACTTCACAAAACAACGAAAAAAAAAAAATTTTTCCAAAGTCAAAGCCATCAAAATGCAGGCAGGCCATACACCAGCAAGTCCAGGCACATGCAGCAAAGCTTGCCAAAATTCATCCCCACTGAAGGCCCAAACAGAAAAGAAGGACCTACAAACACACTGGAACGGAGACTCCATCAAAGGAATTGCAATTAGAGGAGAAAAAAAGGAAATTTGGGAAATCTAGTTACTCTAAGAAAATGGCCCGGGATTATATGAGGTGCAGTGCGAAGGACCAAAAGATGCAAAAATTAAGCTAAGAGATGTTGCAAAATCAGGGGAAATAGTCAAGGAGAAAGACACAACTTAGTGGGCAAGATATGAGGGACATGGCATGAACAGTTAAACAAAAAAAAAAAAAACTAGAAAAAATCTTTCCCAAGGTCAATGCCATCAAAATGCAGGCAGGCCATACGCCAGCAAGTGCAGACACATGCAGCAAAGCTTGCCAAAATTGATCCCCACTGAAGGCCAAAACCGAAAAGAAGGACCTACAAACGCGGGGCTCCATGTGTGAGGGGCATGGCTTCAGGCAGTGAGGGGCGGTGCTCTATGTGTGACGGAAGCGGCTCCATGTGTGTGGGGCAGGGCTCCAGCCAGTGATGGGCGGGGCTCCATGTGGGATGGGCAGGGCTCCATGAGTGAGGGAAGGGGTTCCATGCGTGAGGGGCGGGGTTCCGGGCTGTGAGGGGTGGGGATCCTGTCAGTGAGGGGTGGGGCTCTAGGCAGTGATTGCCGAGGCTCCATGTGTTAGGGTTAGGGCTGCAGCCAGAGAGGGGCAGGGCTCCATGTGTGAGGGAAAAGGCTCCATGTGTGTGGGGCGGGGCTCCAGCCAGTGATGGGCGGGGCTCCATGTGGGATGGGCAGGGCTCCATGCAGTGAGGGATAGGGCTCCATATTTGAGGGGCGGGGCTTCAAATATGAAGGGCAAGGCCCCATGAGTGAAGGCCGGGGTTCCAGGCTTTCAGGGGTGGGGATCCAGTCAGTGAGGGGCGGGGCTCAGGGCAGTGATGGCCGGGGCTCTTTGTGTTAGTGGCAGGGCTCCAGCCAGAGAGGGGCAAGGCTCCATGTGTGAGGGAAATGGCTCCATGTTTGTGGGGCAGGGCTCCAGCCAGTGATGGGCGGGGATCCATGAGGGATGGGCAGGGCTCCATGCAGTCAGGGGCAAGGCTCCATCTTTGAGGGGCGGGGCTCCAATTATGAAGGGCAAGGCCCCATGAGTGAGGCGCGGGGTTCCAGGCTTTCAGGGGTGGGGATCCAGTCAGTGCGGGGCGGGGCACTAGGCAGTCATGGCTGGGGCTCCCTGTGTGAGGGGCAGGGCTTCAGGCAGTGAGGGGCGGTGGATGGAGACAGCATCGGAAATATTGCATTAGGAAAAGTAAAAATGTAAATTTGGTAAATTTAGTGACTGTAAGAAAATGGCCTCGGATTATGTCAGGCGCAGTGCGAAGGACTAAATGATGCCAAAACAAAGCTCACAGATATTTCAAAAGCAGCGGAAAAAGTCAAGGAGGAAAACACAACTTAGGGGGCAAGATATGAGGGACATGGCATGAATATTTAAAACAAGAAAAAAGAAAAACAAGAAAAAATCGTTCCCAAAGTCAAAGCCTTCAAAATGCAGGCAGGCCATACGCCAGCAAGTGCAGGCACATGCAGCAAAGCTTGCCAAATCTGATCCCCACTGAAGGCCAAAACAGAAAATAAGGGCCTATAAACAGGCTGGGGCGGAGACACCATCAAAGGAATTGTAATTGGAGGAGAAAAAAAGAAAATTTGGGAAATTTAGTGACTGTTAGAAAATGGCCCGGGATAATATCAGGTGCAGTGCGAAGGACCAAAAGATGCAAAAACTAAGCTCACAGATGTTGCAAAAGCAGGGGAAAAAGTCAAGGAGGAAGACACAACTTAGGTGGCAAGATATGAGGACATGGCACGGACACTTCAGAAATCAACCAAAAAATGAAAAAAATCTTTCCCCAAGTCAAAGCCACCAAAAGGCATGGCATGCCATCAAGGGCAGGGAAATGCACCAATGATTCTTCGATTCGTCCCCATTGAAATCACAAGATTTCTTTTCCCTTCCCGAAAGGAAATGAAATTTCCTTTCGGGAAGGGAAAAGGAATCTTGTGAATCCCAAAAGAAAGGCTTGCAAACACTCTGGAAAGGAGATAAGTTCAAATGAAATGCAATTGAAAAAAGCAGAAAATCAGTAATTTTAATGTCTTCAAAAAATAGGCTGTGAGGAAATCAGCTGCATTGCAAAGGACCAAAAGATCCAAAAAATAGGCTCAGAGATGTTGCAAAAGCAGGGGAAAAAGTCAAGGAGAAAGACACAACTTAGGGGGCAAGATATGAGGACTTGGCATGGACACTTCAGAAATCAACCAAAAAATGAAAAAAATCTTTCCCCAAGTCAAAACCACCAAAAGGCATGGCATGCCATCAAGGGCAGGGAAATGCACCAATGATTCTTCGATTCGTCCCCATTGAAATCACAAGATTTCTTTTCCCTTCCCGAAAGGAAATGAAATTTCCTTTCGGGAAGGGAAAAGGAATCTTGTGAATCCCAAAAGAAAGGCTTGCAAACACTCTGGAAAGGAGATAAGTTCAAATGAAATGCAATTGAAAAAAGCAGAAAATCAGTAATTTTAATGTCTTCAAAAAATAGGCTGTGAGGAAATCAGCTGCATTGCAAAGGACCAAAACATGCAAAAAATAGGCTCACAGATGTTGCAAAAGCAGGGGAAAAAGTCAAGGAGAAAGACACAACTTAGGGGGCAAGATATGAGGGACATGGCATGGACACTTCACAAAACAACGAAAAAAAAATCTTTCCCCAAGTCAAAGCCATCAAAATGCAGGCAGGCCATACGCCAGAAAGGGCAGGCACATGCAGCAAAGCTTGCCAAAATTGATCCCCACTGAAGGCCCAAACAGAAAAGAAGGACCTACAAACACACTGGAACGGAGACTCCATCAAAGGAATTGCAATTGGAGGAGAAAAAAAGGAAATTTGGGAAATCTAGTTACTCTAAGAAAATGGCCCGGGATTATATGAGGTGCAGTGCGAAGGACCAAACGATGCAAAAATTAAGCTAAGAGATGTTGCAAAATCAGGGGAAATAGTCAAGGAGAAAGACACAACTTAGTGGGCAAGATATGAGGGACATGGCATGAACAGTTAAACAAAAAAAAAAAAAACTAGAAAAAATCTTTCCGAAAGTCAATGCCATCAAAATGCTGGCAGGCCGTACGCGAGCAAGTGCACACACATGCAGCAAAGCTTGCCAAAATTGATCCCCACTGAAGGCCAAAACCGAAAAGAAGGACCTACAAACGCGGGGCTCCATGTGTGAGGGGCATGGCTTCAGGCAGTGAGGGGCGGTGCTCTATGTGTGACGGAAGCGGCTCCATGTGTGTGGGGCAGGGCTCCAGCCAGTGATGGGCGGGGCTCCATGTGGGATGGGCAGGGCTCCATGAGTGAGGGAAGGGGTTCCATGCGTGAGGGGCAGGGTTCCGGGCTGTGAGGGGTGGGGATCCAGTCAGTGAGGGGTGGGGCTCTAGGCAGTGATTGCCGAGGCTCCATGTGTTAGGGTTAGGGCTGCAGCCAGAGAGGGGCAGGGCTCCATGTGTGAGGGAAAAGGCTCCATGTGTGTGGGGCGGGGCTCCAGCCAGTGATGGGCGGGGCTCCATGTGGGATGGGCAGGGCTCCATGCAGTGAGGGATAGGGCTCCATATTTGAGGGGCGGGGCTTCAAATATGAAGGACAAGGCCCCATGAGTGAAGGCCGGGGTTCCAGGCTTTCAGGGGTGGGGATCCAGTCAGTGAGGGGCGGGGCTCAGGGCAGTGATGGCCGGGGCTCTTTGTGTTAGTGGCAGGGCTCCAGCCAGAGAGGGGCAAGGCTCCATGTGTGAGGGAAAGGGCTCCATGTTTGTGGGGCAGGGCTCCAGCCAGTGATGGGCGGGGATCCATGAGGGATGGGCAGGGCTCCATGCAGTCAGGGGCAAGGCTCCATATTTGAGGGGCGGGGCTCCAATTATGAAGGGCAAGGCCCCATGAGTGAGGCGCGGGGTTCCAGGCTTTCAGGGGTGGGGATCCAGTCAGTGCGGGGCGGGGCACTAGGCAGTCATGGCTGGGGCTCCCTGTGTGAGGGGCAGGGCTTCAGGCAGTGAGGGGCGGTGGATGGAGACAGCATCGGAAATATTGCATTAGGAAAAGTAAAAATGTAAATTTGGTAAATTTAGCGACTGTAAGAAAATGGCCCCGGATTATGTCAGGTGCAGTGCGAAGGACTAAATGATGCCAAAAAAAAGCTCACAGGTATTTCAAAAGCAGCGGAAAAAGTCAAGGAGGAAAACAACACTTAGGGGGCAAGATATGAGGGACATGGCATGAATATTTAAAACAAGAAAAAAGAAAAACAAGAAAAAATCGTTCCCAAAGTCAAAGCCTTCAAAATGCAGGCAGGCCATACGCCAGCAAGTGCAGGCACATGCAGCAAAGCTTGCCAAATCTGATCCCCACTGAAGGCCAAAACAGAAAATAAGGGCCTACAAACAGGCTGGAGCGGAGACACCATCAAAGGAATTGTAATTGGAGGAGAAAAAAAGAAAATTTGGGAAATTTAGTGACTGTAAGAAAATGGCCCGGGATAATATCAGGTGCAGTGCGAAGGACCAAAAGATGCAAAAACTAAGCTCACAGATGTTGCAAAAGCAGGGGAAAAAGTCAAGGCGGAAGACACAACTTAGGTGGCAAGATATGAGGACATGGCATGGACACTTCAGAAATCAACCAAAAAATGAAAAAAATCTTTCCCCAAGTCAAAGCCACCAAAAGGCATGGCATGCCATCAAGGGCAGGGAAATGCACCAATGATTCTTCTATTCGTCACCATTGAAATCACAAGATTTCTTTTCCCTTCCTGAAAGGAAATGAAATTTCCTTTCGGGAAGGGAAAAGGAATCTTGTGAATCACAAAAGAAAGGCTTGCAAACACTCTGGAAAGGAGATAAGTTCAAATGAAATGCAATTGAAAAAAGCAGAAAATCAGTAATTTTAATGTCTTCAAAAAATAGGCGGTGAGGAAATCAGCTGCATTGCAAAGGACCAAATCATGAAAAAAAAAACTCACAGATGTTGCAAAAGCAGGGGAAAAAGTGAAGGAGGAAGACACAACTTAGGGGGCAAGATATGAGGGACATGGCATGGACACTTCACAAAACAACGAAAAAAAAAAAATTTTTCCAAAGTCAAAGCCATCAAAATGCAGGCAGGCCATACACCAGCAAATGCAGGCACATGCAGCAAAGCTTGCCAAAATTGATCCCCACTGAAGGCCCAAACAGAAAAGAAGGACCTACAAACACACTGGAACGGAGACTCTATCAAAGGAATTGCAATTGGAGGAGAGAAACAGGAAATTTGGGAAATCTAGTTACTCTAAGAAAATGGCCCGGGATTATGTCAGGTGCAGTGCGAAGGACCAAAAGATGCAAAAATTAAGCTAAGAGATGTTGCAAAATCAGGGGAAATAGTCAAGGAGGAAGACACAACTTACGGGGCAAGATATGAGGGACATGGCATGAACAGTTAAACAAAAAAAAAAAAACTAGAAAAAATCTTTCCGAAACTCAATGCCATCAAAATGCAGGCAGGCCATACACCAGCAAGTGCACACACATGCAGCAAAGCTTGCCAAAATTGATCCCCACTGAAGGCCAAAACGGAAAAGAAGGACCTACAAACGCGGGGCTCCATGTGTGAGGGGCAGGGCTTCAGGCAGTGAGGGGCGGTGCTCTATGTGTGACGGAAGCGGCTCCATGTGTGTGGGGCAGGGCTCCAGGCAGTGATGGGCGGGGCTCCATGTGGGATGGGCAGGGCTCCATGAGTGAGGGAAGGGGTTCCATGCGTGAGGGGCGGGGTTCCGGGCTGTGAGGGGTGGGGATCCAGTCAGTGAGGGGTGGGGCTCTAGGCAGTGATTGCCGAGGCTCCATGTGTTAGGGTTAGGGCTCAGCCAGAGAGGGGCAGGGCTCCATGTGTGAGGGAAAAGGCTCCATGTGTGTGGGGCGGGGCTCCAGCCAGTGATGGGCGGGGCTCCATGTGGGATGGGCAGGGCTCCATGCAGTGAGGGATAGGGCTCCATATTTGAGGGGCGGGGCTTCAAATATGAAGGGCAAGGCCCCATGAGTGAAGGCCGGGGTTCCAGGCTTTCAGGGGTGGGGATCCAGTCAGTGAGGGGCGGGGCTCAGGGCAGTGATGGCCGGGGCTCTTTGTGTTAGTGGCAGGGCTTCAGCCAGAGAGGGGCAAGGCTCCATGTGTGAGGGAAAGGGCTCCATGTTTGTGGGGCAGGGCTCCAGCCAGTGATGGGCGGGGATCCATGAGGGATGGGCAGGGCTCCATGCAGTCAGGGTCAAGGCTCCATATTTGAGGCGCGGGGCTCCAATTATGAAGGGCAAGACCCCATGAGTGAGGCGCGGGGTTCCAGGCTTTCAGGGGTGGGGATCCAGTCAGTGCGGGGCGGGGCACTAGGCAGTCATGGCTGGGGCTCCCTGTGTGAGGGGCAGGGCTTCAGGCAGTGAGGGGCGGTGGATGGAGACAGCATCGGAAATATTCCATTAGGAAATGTAAAAATGTAAATTTGGTAAATTTAGTGACTGTAAGAAAATGGCCCGGGATTATGTCAGGTGCAGTGCGAAGGACTAAATGATGCCAAAACAAAGCTCACAGATATTTCAAAAGCAGGGGAAAAAGTCAAGGAGGAAAACACAACTTAGGGGGCAAGATATGAGGGACATGGCATGAATATTTAAAACAAGAAAAAAGAAAAACAAGAAAAAATCGTTCCCAAAGTCAAAGCCTTCAAAATGCAGGCAGGCCATACACCAGCAAGTGCAGGCACGTGCAGCAAAGCTTGCCAAATCTGATCCCCACTGAAGGCCAAAACAGAAAATAAGGGCCTACAAACAGGCTGGAGCGGAGACACCATCAAAGGAATTGTAATTGGAGGAGAAAAAAAGAAAATTTGGGAAATTTAGTGACTGTTAGAAAATGGCCCGGGATAATATCAGGTGCAGTGCGAAGGACCAAAAGATGCAAAAACTAAGCTCACAGATGTTGCAAAAGCAGGGGAAAAAGTCAAGGAGGAAGACACAACTTAGGTGGCAAGATATGAGGACATGGCATGGACACTTCAGAAATCAACCAAAAAATGAAAAAAATCTTTCCCCAAGTCAAAGCCACCAAAAGGCATGGCATGCCATCAAGGGCAGGGAAATGCACCAATGATTCTTCGATTCGTCCCCATTGAAATCACAAGATTTCTTTTCCCTTCCCGAAAGGAAATGAAATTTCCTTTCGGGAAGGGAAAAGGAATCTTGTGAATCCCAAAAGAAAGGCTTGCAAACACTCTGGAAAGGAGATAAGTTCAAATGAAATGCAATTGAAAAAAGCCGAAAATCAGTAATTTTAATGTCTACAAAAAATAGGCTGTGAGGAAATCAGCTCCATTGCAAAGGACCAAAACATGCAAAAAATAGGCTCAGAGATGTTGCAAAAGCAGGGGAAAAAGTCAAGGAGGAAGACACAACTTAGGGGGCAAGATATGAGGGACATGGCATGAACACTTCAGAAAACTACCAAAAAAAGAAAAAAATTTTTCCAAAGTCAAAGCCATCAAAATGCAGGCAGGCCATACACCAGCAAGTCCAGGCACATGCAGCAAAGCTTGCCAAAATTGATCCCCACTGAAGGCCCAAACAGAAAAGAAGGACCTACAAACACACTGGAACGGAGACTCCATCCAAGGAATTGCAATTGGAGGAGAAAAAAAGGAAATTTGGGAAATCTAGTTACTCTAAGAAAATGGCCCGGGATTATATGAGGTGCAGTGCGAAGGACCAAAAGATGCAAAAATTAAGCTAAGAGATGTTGCAAAATCAGGGGAAATAGTCAAGGAGGAAGACACAACTTACGGGGCAAGATATGAGGGACATGGCATGAACAGTTAAACAAAAAAAAAAAAACAAGAAAAAATCTTTCCCAAAGTCAAAGCCATCAAAATGCAGGCAGCCATACGCCAGCAAGTGCACACACATGCAGCAAAGCTTGCCAAAATTGATCCCCACTGAAGGCCAAAACAGAAAAGAAGGACCTACAAACGCGGGGCTCCATGTGTGAGGGGCAGGGCTTCAGGCAGTGAGGGGCGGTGCTCTATGTGTGACGGAAGCGGCTCCATGTGTGTGGGGCAGGGCTCCAGCCAGTGATGGGCGGGGGCTCCATGTGGGATGGGCAGGGCTCCATGAGTGAGGGAAGGGGTTCCATGCGTGAGGGGCGGGGTTCCGGGCTGTGAGGGGTGGGGATCCAGTCAGTGAGGGGTGGGGCTCTAGGCAGTGATTGCCGAGGCTCCATGTGTTAGGGTTAGGGCTGCAGCCAGAGAGGGGCAGGGCTCCATGTGTGAGGGAAAAGGCTCCATGTGTGTGGGGCGGGGCTCCAGCCAGTGATGGGCGGGGCTCCATGTGGGATGGGCAGGGCTCCATGCAGTGAGGGATAGGGCTCCATATTTGAGGGGCGGGGCTTCAAATATGAAGGGCAAGGCCCCATGAGTGAAGGCCGGGGTTCCAGGCTTTCAGGGGTGGGGATCCAGTCAGTGAGGGGCGGGGCTCAGGGCAGTGATGGCCGGGGCTCTTTGTGTTAGTGGCAGGGCTCCAGCCAGAGAGGGGCAAGGCTCCATGTGTGAGGGAAAGGGCTCCATGTTTGTGGGGCAGGGCTCCAGCCAGTGATGGGCGGGGATCCATGAGGGATGGGCAGGGCTCCATGCAGTCAGGGGCAAGGCTCCATATTTGAGGCGCGGGGCTCCAATTATGAAGGGCAAGGCCCCATGAGTGAGGCGCGGGGTTCCAGGCTTTCAGGGGTGGGGATCCAGTCAGTGCGGGGCGGGGCACTAGGCAGTCATGGCTGGGGCTCCCTGTGTGAGGGGCAGGGCTTCAGGCAGTGAGGGGCGGTGGATGGAGACAGCATCGGAAATATTGCATTAGGAAAAGTAAAAATGTAAATTTGGTAAATTTAGTGACTGTAAGAAAATGGCCCGGGATTATGTCAGGTGCAGTGCGAAGGACTAAATGATGCCAAAACAAAGCTCACAGATATTTCAAAAGCAGCGGAAAAAGTCAAGGAGGAAAACACAACTTAGGGGGCAAGATATGAGGGACATGGCATGAATATTTAAAACAAGAAAAAAGAAAAACAAGAAAAAATCGTTCCCAAAGTCAAAGCCTTCAAAATGCAGGCAGGCCATACGCCAGCAAGTGCAGGCACATGCAGCAAAGCTTGCCAAATCTGATCCCCACTGAAGGCCAAAACAGAAAATAAGGGCCTACAAACAGGCTGGAGCGGAGACACCATCAAAGGAATTGTAATTGGAGGAGAAAAAAAGAAAATTTTGGAAATTTAGTGACTGTAAGGAAATGGCCCGGGATAATATCAGGTGCAGTGCGAAGGACCAAAAGATGCCAAAACTAAGCTCACAGATGTTGCAAAAGCAGGGGAAAAAGTCAAGGAGGAAGACACAACTTAGGTGGCAAGATATGAGGACATGGCATGGACACTTCAGAAAACAACCAAAAATGAAAAAAATCTTTCCCCAAGTCAAAGCCACCAAAAGGCATGGCATGCCATCAAGGGCAGGGAAATGCACCAATGATTCTTCGATTCGTCCCCATTGAAATCACAAGATTTCTTTTCCCTTCCCGAAAGGAAATGAAATTTCCTATCGGGAAGGGAAAAGGAATCTTGTGAATCCCAAAAGAAAGGCTTGCAAACACTCTGGAAAGGAGATAAGTTCAAATGAAATGCAATTGAAAAAAGCAGAAAATCAGTAATTTTAATGTCTTCAAAAAATAGGCTGTGAGGAAATCAGCTGCATTGCAAAGGACCAAAACATGCAAAAAATAGGCTCACAGATGTTGCAAAAGCAGGGGAAAAAGTCAAGGAGAAAGACACAACTTAGGGGGCAAGATATGAGGGACATGGCATGGACACTTCACAAAACAACGAAAAAAAAAATTTTTCCAAAGTCAAAGCCATCAAAATGCAGGCAGGCCATACACCAGCAAATGCAGGCACATGCAGCAAAGCTTGCCAAAATTGATCCCCACTGAAGGCCCAAACAGAAAAGAAGGACCTACAAACACACTGGAACGGAGACTCCATCAAAGGAATTGCAATTGGAGGAGAAAAAAACGAAATTTGGGAAATCTAGTTACTCTAAGAAAATGGCCCGGGATTATATGAGGTGCAGTGCGAAGGACCAAAAGATGCAAAAATTAAGCTAAGAGATGTTGCAAAATCAGGGGAAATAGTCAAGGAGGAAGACACAACTTACGGGGCAAGATATGAGGGACATGGCATGAACAGTTAAACAAAAAAAAAAAAACAAGAAAAAATCTTTCCCCAAGTCAAAGCCATCAAAATGCAGGCAGGCCATACGCCAGCAAGTGCAGACACATGCAGCAAAGCTTGCCAAAATTGATCCCCACTGAAGGCCAAAACGGAAAAGAAGGACCTACAAACGCGGGGCTCCATGTGTGAGGGGCAGGGCTTCAGGCAGTGAGGGGCGGTGCTCTATGTGTGACGGAAGCGGCTCCATGTGTGTGGGGCAGGGCTCCAGGCAGTGATGGGCGGGGCTCCATGTGGGATGGGCAGGGCTCCATGAGTGAGGGAAGGGGTTCCATGCGTGAGGGGCGGGGTTCCGGGCTGTGAGGGGTGGGGATCCAGTCAGTGAGGGGTGGGGCTCTAGGCAGTGATTGCCGAGGCTCCATGTGTTAGGGTTAGGGCTGCAGCCAGAGAGGGGCAGGGCTCCATGTGTGAGGGAAAAGGCTCCATGTGTGTGGGGCAGGGCTCCAGCCAGTGATGGGCGGGGCTCCATGTGGGATGGGCAGGGCTCCATGCAGTGAGGGATAGGGCTCCATATTTGAGGGGCGGGGCTTCAAATATGAAGGGCAAGGCCCCATGAGTGAAGGCCGGGGTTCCAGGCTTTCAGGGGTGGGGATCCAGTCAGTGAGGGGCGGGGCTCAGGGCAGTGATGGCCGGGGCTCTTTGTGTTAGTGGCAGGGCTCCAGCCAGAGAGGGGCAAGGCTCCATGTGTGAGGGAAAGGGCTCCATGTTTGTGGGGCAGGGCTCCAGCCAGTGATGGGCGGGGATCCATGAGGGATGGGCAGGGCTCCATGCAGTCAGGGGCAAGGCTCCATATTTGAGGCGCGGGGCTCCAATTATGAAGGGCAAGGCCCCATGAGTGAGGCGCGGGGTTCCAGGCTTTCAGGGGTGGGGATCCAGTCAGTGCGGGGCGGGGCACTAGGCAGTCATGGCTGGGGCTCCCTGTGTGAGGGGCAGGGCTTCAGGCAGTGAGGGGCGGTGGATGGAGACAGCATCGGAAATATTGCATTAGGAAAAGTAAAAATGTAAATTTGGTAAATTTAGTGACTGTAAGAAAATGGCCCGGGATTATGTCAGGTGCAGTGCGAAGGACTAAATGATGCCAAAACAAAGCTCACAGATATTTCAAAAGCAGGGGAAAAAGTCAAGGAGGAAAACACAACTTAGGGGGCAAGATATGAGGGACATGGCATGAATATTTAAAACAAGAAAAAAGAAAAACAAGAAAAAATCGTTCCCAAAGTCAAAGCCTTCAAAATGCAGGCAGGCCATACGCCAGCAAGTGCAGGCACATGCAGCAAAGCTTGCCAAATCTGATCCCCACTGAAGGCCAAAACAGAAAATAAGGGCCTACAAACAGGCTGGAGCGGAGACACCATCAAAGGAATTGTAATTGGAGGAGAAAAAAAGAAAATTTGGGAAATTTAGTGACTGTTAGAAAATGGCCCGGGATAATATCAGGTGCAGTGCGAAGGACCAAAAGGTGCAAAAACTAAGCTCACAGATGTTGCAAAAGCAGGGGAAAAAGTCAAGGAGGAAGACACAACTTAGGTGGCAAGATATGAGGACATGGCATGGACACTTCAGAAAACAACCAAAAATGAAAAAAATCTTTCCCCAAGTCAAAGCCACCAAAAGGCATGGCATGCCATCAAGGGCAGGGAAATGCACCAATGATTCTTCGATTCGTCCCCATTGAAATCACAAGATTTCTTTTCCCTTCCCGAAAGGAAATGAAATTTCCTTTTGGGAAGGGAAAAGGAATCTTGTGAATCCCAAAAGAAAGGCTTGCAAACACTCTGGAAAGGAGATAAGTTCAAATGAAATGCAATTGAAAAAAGCAGAAAATCAGTAATTTTAATGTCTTCAAAAAATAGGCTGTGAGGAAATCAGCTGCATTGCAAAGGACCAAAACATGCAAAAAATAGGCTCACAGATGTTGCAAAAGCAGGGGAAAAAGTGAAGGAGGAAGACACAACTTAGGGGGCAAGATATGAGGGACATGGCATGGACACCTCACAAAACAACGAAAAAAAGAAAATTTTTCCAAAGTCAAAGCCATCAAAATGCAGGCAGGCCATACACCAGCAAGTGCAGGCACATGCAGCAAAGCTTGCCAAAATTGATCCCCACTGAAGGCCCAAACAGAAAAGAAGGACCTACAAACACACTGGAACGGAGACTCCATCCAAGGAATTGCAATTGGAGGAGAAAAAAAGGAAATTTGGGAAATCTAGTTACTCTAAGAAAATGGCCCGGGATTATATGAGGTGCAGTGCGAAGGACCAAAAGATGCAAAAATTAAGCTAAGAGATGTTGCAAAATCAGGGGAAATAGTCAAGGAGGAAGACACAACTTACGGGGCAAGATATGAGGGACATGGCATGAACAGTTAAACAAAAAAAAAAAAACAAGAAAAAATCTTTCCCAAAGTCAAAGCCATCAAAATGCAGGCAGCCATACGCCAGCAAGTGCACACACATGCAGCAAAGCTTGCCAAAATTGATCCCCACTGAAGGCCAAAACAGAAAAGAAGGACCTACAAACGCGGGGCTCCATGTGTGAGGGGCAGGGCTTCAGGCAGTGAGGGGCGGTGCTCTATGTGTGACGGAAGCGGCTCCATGTGTGTGGGGCAGGGCTCCAGCCAGTGATGGGCGGGGCTCCATGTGGGATGGGCAGGGCTCCATGAGTGAGGGAAGGGGTTCCATGCGTGAGGGGCGGGGTTCCGGGCTGTGAGGGGTGGGGATCCAGTCAGTGAGGGGTGGGGCTCTAGGCAGTGATTGCCGAGGCTCCATGTGTTAGGGTTAGGGCTGCAGCCAGAGAGGGGCAGGGCTCCATGTGTGAGGGAAAAGGCTCCATGTGTGTGGGGCGGGGCTCCAGCCAGTGATGGGCGGGGCTCCATGTGGGATGGGCAGGGCTCCATGCAGTGAGGGATAGGGCTCCATATTTGAGGGGCGGGGCTTCAAATATGAAGGGCAAGGCCCCATGAGTGAAGGCCGGGGTTCCAGGCTTTCAGGGGTGGGGATCCAGTCAGTGAGGGGCGGGGCTCAGGGCAGTGATGGCCGGGGCTCTTTGTGTTAGTGGCAGGGCTCCAGCCAGAGAGGGGCAAGGCTCCATGTGTGAGGGAAAGGGCTCCATGTTTGTGGGGCAGGGCTCCAGCCAGTGATGGGCGGGGATCCATGAGGGATGGGCAGGGCTCCATGCAGTCAGGGGCAAGGCTCCATATTTGAGGCGCGGGGCTCCAATTATGAAGGGCAAGGCCCCATGAGTGAGGCGCGGGGTTCCAGGCTTTCAGGGGTGGGGATCCAGTCAGTGCGGGGCGGGGCACTAGGCAGTCATGGCTGGGGCTCCCTGTGTGAGGGGCAGGGCTTCAGGCAGTGAGGGGCGGTGGATGGAGACAGCATCGGAAATATTGCATTAGGAAAAGTAAAAATGTAAATTTGGTAAATTTAGTGACTGTAAGAAAATGGCCCGGGATTATGTCAGGTGCAGTGCGAAGGACTAAATGATGCCAAAACAAAGCTCACAGATATTTCAAAAGCAGCGGAAAAAGTCAAGGAGGAAAACACAACTTAGGGGGCAAGATATGAGGGACATGGCATGAATATTTAAAACAAGAAAAAAGAAAAACAAGAAAAAATCGTTCCCAAAGTCAAAGCCTTCAAAATGCAGGCAGGCCATACGCCAGCAAGTGCAGGCACATGCAGCAAAGCTTGCCAAATCTGATCCCCACTGAAGGCCAAAACAGAAAATAAGGGCCTACAAACAGGCTGGAGCGGAGACACCATCAAAGGAATTGTAATTGGAGGAGAAAAAAAGACAATTTGGGAAATTTAGTGACTGTAAGGAAATGGCCCGGGATAATATCAGGTGCAGTGCGAAGGACCAAAAGATGCAAAAACTAAGCTCACAGATGTTGCAAAAGCAGGGGAAAAAGTCAAGGAGGAAGACACAACTTAGGTGGCAAGATATGAGGACATGGCATGGACACTTCAGAAAACAACCAAAAATGAAAAAAATCTTTCCCCAAGTCAAAGCCACCAAAAGGCATGGCATGCCATCAAGGGCAGGGAAATGCACCAATGATTCTTCGATTCGTCCCCATTGAAATCACAAGATTTCTTTTCCCTTCCCGAAAGGAAATGAAATTTCCTTTTGGGAAGGGAAAAGGAATCTTGTGAATCCCAAAAGAAAGGCTTGCAAACACTCTGGAAAGGAGATAAGTTCAAATGAAATGCAATTGAAAAAAGCAGAAAATCAGTAATTTTAATGTCTTCAAAAAATAGGCTGTGAGGAAATCAGCTGCATTGCAAAGGACCAAAACATGCAAAAAATAGGCTCACAGATGTTGCAAAAGCAGGGGAAAAAGTCAAGGAGAAAGACACAACTTAGGGGGCAAGATATGAGGGACATGGCATGGACACTTCACAAAACAACGAAAAAAAAAATTTTTCCAAAGTCAAAGCCATCAAAATGCAGGCAGGCCATACACCAGCAAATGCAGGCACATGCAGCAAAGCTTGCCAAAATTGATCCCCACTGAAGGCCCAAACAGAAAAGAAGGACCTACAAACACACTGGAACGGAGACTCCATCAAAGGAATTGCAATTGGAGGAGAAAAAAAGGAAATTTGGGAAATCTAGTTACTCTAAGAAAATGGCCCGGGATTATATGAGGTGCAGTGCGAAGGACCAAAAGATGCAAAAATTAAGCTAAGAGATGTTGCAAAATCAGGGGAAATAGTCAAGGAGGAAGACACAACTTACGGGGCAAGATATGAGGGACATGGCATGAACAGTTAAACAAAAAAAAAAAAACAAGAAAAAATCTTTCCCCAAGTCAAAGCCATCAAAATGCAGGCAGGCCATACGCCAGCAAGTGCAGACACATGCAGCAAAGCTTGCCAAAATTGATCCCCACTGAAGGCCAAAACGGAAAAGAAGGACCTACAAACGCGGGGCTCCATGTGTGAGGGGCAGGGCTTCAGGCAGTGAGGGGCGGTGCTCTATGTGTGACGGAAGCGGCTCCATGTGTGTGGGGCAGGGCTCCAGGCAGTGATGGGCGGGGCTCCATGTGGGATGGGCAGGGCTCCATGAGTGAGGGAAGGGGTTCCATGCGTGAGGGGCGGGGTTCCGGGCTGTGAGGGGTGGGGATCCAGTCAGTGAGGGGTGGGGCTCTAGGCAGTGATTGCCGAGGCTCCATGTGTTAGGGTTAGGGCTGCAGCCAGAGAGGGGCAGGGCTCCATGTGTGAGGGAAAAGGCTCCATGTGTGTGGGGCGGGGCTCCAGCCAGTGATGGGCGGGGCTCCATGTGGGATGGGCAGGGCTCCATGCAGTGAGGGATAGGGCTCCATATTTGAGGGGCGGGGCTTCAAATATGAAGGGCAAGGCCCCATGAGTGAAGGCCGGGGTTCCAGGCTTTCAGGGGTGGGGATCCAGTCAGTGAGGGGCGGGGCTCAGGGCAGTGATGGCCGGGGCTCTTTGTGTTAGTGGCAGGGCTCCAGCCAGAGAGGGGCAAGGCTCCATGTGTGAGGGAAAGGGCTCCATGTTTGTGGGGCAGGGCTCCAGCCAGTGATGGGCGGGGATCCATGAGGGATGGGCAGGGCTCCATGCAGTCAGGGGCAAGGCTCCATATTTGAGGCGCGGGGCTCCAATTATGAAGGGCAAGGCCCCATGAGTGAGGCGCGGGGTTCCAGGCTTTCAGGGGTGGGGATCCAGTCAGTGCGGGGCGGGGCACTAGGCAGTCATGGCTGGGGCTCCCTGTGTGAGGGGCAGGGCTTCAGGCAGTGAGGGGCGGTGGATGGAGACAGCATCGGAAATATTGCATTAGGAAAAGTAAAAATGTAAATTTGGTAAATTTAGTGACTGTAAGAAAATGGCCCGGGATTATGTCAGGTGCAGTGCGAAGGACTAAATGATGCCAAAACAAAGCTCACAGATATTTCAAAAGCAGCGGAAAAAGTCAAGGAGGAAAACACAACTTAGGGGGCAAGATATGAGGGACATGGCATGAATATTTAAAACAAGAAAAAAGAAAAACAAGAAAAAATCGTTCCCAAAGTCAAAGCCTTCAAAATGCAGGCAGGCCATACGCCAGCAAGTGCAGGCACATGCAGCAAAGCTTGCCAAATCTGATCCCCACTGAAGGCCAAAACAGAAAATAAGGGCCTACAAACAGGCTGGAGCGGAGACACCATCAAAGGAATTGTAATTGGAGGAGAAAAAAAGACAATTTGGGAAATTTAGTGACTGTAAGGAAATGGCCCGGGATAATATCAGGTGCAGTGCGAAGGACCAAAAGGTGCAAAAACTAAGCTCACAGATGTTGCAAAAGCAGGGGAAAAAGTCAAGGAGGAAGACACAACTTAGGTGGCAAGATATGAGGACATGGCATGGACACTTCAGAAAACAACCAAAAATGAAAAAAATCTTTCCCCAAGTCAAAGCCACCAAAAGGCATGGCATGCCATCAAGGGCAAGGAAATGCACCAATGATTCTTCGATTCGTCCCCATTGAAATCACAAGATTTCTTTTCCCTTCCCGAAAGGAAATGAAATTTCCTATCGGGAAGGGAAAAGGAATCTTGTGAATCCCAAAAGAAAGGCTTGCAAACACTCTGGAAAGGAGATAAGTTCAAATGAAATGCAATTGAAAAAAGCAGAAAATCAGTAATTTTAATGTCTTCAAAAAATAGGCTGTGAGGAAATCAGCTGCATTGCAAAGGACCAAAACATGCAAAAAATAGGCTCACAGATGTTGCAAAAGCAGGGGAAAAAGTGAAGGAGGAAGACACAACTTAGGGGGCAAGATATGAGGGACATGGCATGGACACCTCACAAAACAACGAAAAAAAGAAAATTTTTCCAAAGTCAAAGCCATCAAAATGCAGGCAGGCCATACACCAGCAAGTGCAGGCACATGCAGCAAAGCTTGCCAAAATTGATCCCCACTGAAGGCCAAAACAGAAAAGAAGGACCTACAAACGCGGGGCTCCATGTGTGAGGGGCAGGGCTTCAGGCAGTGAGGGGCGGTGCTCTATGTGTGACGGAAGCGGCTCCATGTGTGTGGGGCAGGGCTCCAGCCAGTGATGGGCGGGGCTCCATGTGGGATGGGCAGGGCTCCATGAGTGAGGGAAGGGGTTCCATGCGTGAGGGGCGGGGTTCCGGGCTGTGAGGGGTGGGGATCCAGTCAGTGAGGGGTGGGGCTCTAGGCAGTGATTGCCGAGGCTCCATGTGTTAGGGTTAGGGCTGCAGCCAGAGAGGGGCAGGGCTCCATGTGTGAGGGAAAAGGCTCCATGTGTGTGGGGCGGGGCTCCAGCCAGTGATGGGCGGGGCTCCATGTGGGATGGGCAGGGCTCCATGCAGTGAGGGATAGGGCTCCATATTTGAGGGGCGGGGCTTCAAATATGAAGGGCAAGGCCCCATGAGTGAAGGCCGGGGTTCCAGGCTTTCAGGGGTGGGGATCCAGTCAGTGAGGGGCGGGGCTCAGGGCAGTGATGGCCGGGGCTCTTTGTGTTAGTGGCAGGGCTCCAGCCAGAGAGGGGCAAGGCTCCATGTGTGAGGGAAAGGGCTCCATGTTTGTGGGGCAGGGCTCCAGCCAGTGATGGGCGGGGATCCATGAGGGATGGGCAGGGCTCCATGCAGTCAGGGGCAAGGCTCCATATTTGAGGGGCGGGGCTCCAATTATGAAGGGCAAGGCCCCATGAGTGAGGCGCGGGGTTCCAGGCTTTCAGGGGTGGGGATCCAGTCAGTGCGGGGCGGGGCACTAGGCAGTCATGGCTGGGGCTCCCTGTGTGAGGGGCAGGGCTTCAGGCAGTGAGGGGCGGTGGATGGAGACAGCATCGGAAATATTGCATTAGGAAAAGTAAAAATGTAAATTTGGTAAATTTAGTGACTGTAAGAAAATGGCCCGGGATTATGTCAGGTGCAGTGCGAAGGACTAAATGATGCCAAAACAAAGCTCACAGATATTTCAAAAGCAGGGGAAAAAGTCAAGGAGGAAAACACAACTTAGGGGGCAAGATATGAGGGACATGGCATGAATATTTAAAACAAGAAAAAAGAAAAACAAGAAAAAATCGTTCCCAAAGTCAAAGCCTTCAAAATGCAGGCAGGCCATACGCCAGCAAGTGCAGGCACATGCAGCAAAGCTTGCCAAATCTGATCCCCACTGAAGGCCAAAACAGAAAATAAGGGCCTACAAACAGGCTGGAGCGGAGACACCATCAAAGGAATTGTAATTGGAGGAGAAAAAAAGACAATTTGGGAAATTTAGTGACTGTAAGGAAATGGCCCGGGATAATATCAGGTGCAGTGCGAAGGACCAAAAGGTGCAAAAACTAAGCTCACAGATGTTGCAAAAGCAGGGGAAAAAGTCAAGGAGGAAGACACAACTTAGGTGGCAAGATATGAGGACATGGCATGGACACTTCAGAAAACAACCAAAAATGAAAAAAATCTTTCCCCAAGTCAAAGCCACCAAAAGGCATGGCATGCCATCAAGGGCAGGGAAATGCACCAATGATTCTTCGATTCGTCCCCATTGAAATCACAAGATTTCTTTTCCCTTCCCGAAAGGAAATGAAATTTCCTATCGGGAAGGGAAAAGGAATCTTGTGAATCCCAAAAGAAAGGCTTGCAAACACTCTGGAAAGGAGATAAGTTCAAATGAAATGCAATTGAAAAAAGCAGAAAATCAGTAATTTTAATGTCTTCAAAAAATAGGCTGTGAGGAAATCAGCTGCATTGCAAAGGACCAAAACATGCAAAAAATAGGCTCACAGATGTTGCAAAAGCAGGGGAAAAAGTCAAGGAGAAAGACACAACTAAGGGGGCAAGATATGAGGGACATGGCATGGACACTTCACAAAACAACGAAAAAAAAAATTTTTCCAAAGTCAAAGCCATCAAAATGCAGGCAGGCCATACACCAGCAAATGCAGGCACATGCAGCAAAGCTTGCCAAAATTGATCCCCACTGAAGGCCCAAACAGAAAAGAAGGACCTACAAACACACTGGAACGGAGACTCCATCAAAGGAATTGCAATTGGAGGAGAAAAAAAGGAAATTTGGGAAATCTAGTTACTCTAAGAAAATGGCCCGGGATTATATGAGGTGCAGTGCGAAGGACCAAAAGATGCAAAAATTAAGCTAAGAGATGTTGCAAAATCAGGGGAAATAGTCAAGGAGGAAGACACAACTTACGGGGCAAGATATGAGGGACATGGCATGAACAGTTAAACAAAAAAAAAAAAACAAGAAAAAATCTTTCCCCAAGTCAAAGCCATCAAAATGCAGGCAGGCCATACGCCAGCAAGTGCAGACACATGCAGCAAAGCTTGCCAAAATTGATCCCCACTGAAGGCCAAAACGGAAAAGAAGGACCTACAAACGCGGGGCTCCATGTGTGAGGGGCAGGGCTTCAGGCAGTGAGGGGCGGTGCTCTATGTGTGACGGAAGCGGCTCCATGTGTGTGGGGCAGGGCTCCAGGCAGTGATGGGCGGGGCTCCATGTGGGATGGGCAGGGCTCCATGAGTGAGGGAAGGGGTTCCATGCGTGAGGGGCGGGGTTCCGGGCTGTGAGGGGTGGGGATCCAGTCAGTGAGGGGTGGGGCTCTAGGCAGTGATTGCCGAGGCTCCATGTGTTAGGGTTAGGGCTGCAGCCAGAGAGGGGCAGGGCTCCATGTGTGAGGGAAAAGGCTCCATGTGTGTTGGGCGGGGCTCCAGCCAGTGATGGGCGGGGCTCCATGTGGGATGGGCAGGGCTCCATGCAGTGAGGGATAGGGCTCCATATTTGAGGGGCGGGGCTTCAAATATGAAGGGCAAGGCCCCATGAGTGAAGGCCGGGGTTCCAGGCTTTCAGGGGTGGGGATCCAGTCAGTGAGGGGCGGGGCTCAGGGCAGTGATGGCCGGGGCTCTTTGTGTTAGTGGCAGGGCTCCAGCCAGAGAGGGGCAAGGCTCCATGTGTGAGGGAAAGGGCTCCATGTTTGTGGGGCAGGGCTCCAGCCAGTGATGGGCGGGGATCCATGAGGGATGGGCAGGGCTCCATGCAGTCAGGGGCAAGGCTCCATATTTGAGGGGCGGGGCTCCAATTATGAAGGGCAAGGCCCCATGAGTGAGGCGCGGGGTTCCAGGCTTTCAGGGGTGGGGATCCAGTCAGTGCGGGGCGGGGCACTAGGCAGTCATGGCTGGGGCTCCCTGTGTGAGGGGCAGGGCTTCAGGCAGTGAGGGGCGGTGGATGGAGACAGCATCGGAAATATTGCATTAGGAAAAGTAAAAATGTAAATTTGGTAAATTTAGTGACTGTAAGAAAATGGCCCGGGATTATGTCAGGTGCAGTGCGAAGGACTAAATGATGCCAAAACAAAGCTCACAGATATTTCAAAAGCAGGGGAAAAAGTCAAGGAGGAAAACACAACTTAGGGGGCAAGATATGAGGGACATGGCATGAATATTTAAAACAAGAAAAAAGAAAAACAAGAAAAAATCGTTCCCAAAGTCAAAGCCTTCAAAATGCAGGCAGGCCATACGCCAGCAAGTGCAGGCACATGCAGCAAAGCTTGCCAAATCTGATCCCCACTGAAGGCCAAAACAGAAAATAAGGGCCTACAAACAGGCTGGAGCGGAGACACCATCAAAGGAATTGTAATTGGAGGAGAAAAAAAGACAATTTGGGAAATTTAGTGACTGTAAGGAAATGGCCCGGGATAATATCAGGTGCAGTGCGAAGGACCAAAAGGTGCAAAAACTAAGCTCACAGATGTTGCAAAAGCAGGGGAAAAAGTCAAGGAGGAAGACACAACTTAGGTGGCAAGATATGAGGACATGGCATGGACACTTCAGAAAACAACCAAAAATGAAAAAAATCTTTCCCCAAGTCAAAGCCACCAAAAGGCATGGCATGCCATCAAGGGCAAGGAAATGCACCAATGATTCTTCGATTCGTCCCCATTGAAATCACAAGATTTCTTTTCCCTTCCCGAAAGGAAATGAAATTTCCTATCGGGAAGGGAAAAGGAATCTTGTGAATCCCAAAAGAAAGGCTTGCAAACACTCTGGAAAGGAGATAAGTTCAAATGAAATGCAATTGAAAAAAGCAGAAAATCAGTAATTTTAATGTCTTCAAAAAATAGGCTGTGAGGAAATCAGCTGCATTGCAAAGGACCAAAACATGCAAAAAATAGGCTCACAGATGTTGCAAAAGCAGGGGAAAAAGTGAAGGAGGAAGACACAACTTAGGGGGCAAGATATGAGGGACATGGCATGGACACCTCACAAAACAACGAAAAAAAGAAAATTTTTCCAAAGTCAAAGCCATCAAAATGCAGGCAGGCCATACACCAGCAAGTGCAGGCACATGCAGCAAAGCTTGCCAAAATTGATCCCCACTGAAGGCCCAAACAGAAAAGAAGGACCTACAAACACACTGGAACGGAGACTCCATCCAAGGAATTGCAATTGGAGGAGAAAAAAAGGAAATTTGGGAAATCTAGTTACTCTAAGAAAATGGCCCGGGATTATATGAGGTGCAGTGCGAAGGACCAAAAGATGCAAAAATTAAGCTAAGAGATGTTGCAAAATCAGGGGAAATAGTCAAGGAGGAAGACACAACTTACGGGGCAAGATATGAGGGACATGGCATGAACAGTTAAACAAAAAAAAAAAAACAAGAAAAAATCTTTCCCAAAGTCAAAGCCATCAAAATGCAGGCAGCCATACGCCAGCAAGTGCGGACACATGCAGCAAAGCTTGCCAAAATTGATCCCCACTGAAGGCCAAAACAGAAAAGAAGGACCTACAAACGCGGGGCTCCATGTGTGAGGGGCAGGGCTTCAGGCAGTGAGGGGCGGTGCTCTATGTGTGACGGAAGCGGCTCCATGTGTGTGGGGCAGGGCTCCAGCCAGTGATGGGCGGGGCTCCATGTGGGATGGGCAGGGCTCCATGAGTGAGGGAAGGGGTTCCATGCGTGAGGGGCGGGGTTCCGGGCTGTGAGGGGTGGGGATCCAGTCAGTGAGGGGTGGGGCTCTAGGCAGTGATTGCCGAGGCTCCATGTGTTAGGGTTAGGGCTGCAGCCAGAGAGGGGCAGGGCTCCATGTGTGAGGGAAAAGGCTCCATGTGTGTGGGGCGGGGCTCCAGCCAGTGATGGGCGGGGCTCCATGTGGGATGGGCAGGGCTCCATGCAGTGAGGGATAGGGCTCCATATTTGAGGGGCGGGGCTTCAAATATGAAGGGCAAGGCCCCATGAGTGAAGGCCGGGGTTCCAGGCTTTCAGGGGTGGGGATCCAGTCAGTGAGGGGCGGGGCTCAGGGCAGTGATGGCCGGGGCTCTTTGTGTTAGTGGCAGGGCTCCAGCCAGAGAGGGGCAAGGCTCCATGTGTGAGGGAAAGGGCTCCATGTTTGTGGGGCAGGGCTCCAGCCAGTGATGGGCGGGGATCCATGAGGGATGGGCAGGGCTCCATGCAGTCAGGGGCAAGGCTCCATCTTTGAGGGGCGGGGCTCCAATTATGAAGGGCAAGGCCCCATGAGTGAGGCGCGGGGTTCCAGGCTTTCAGGGGTGGGGATCCAGTCAGTGCGGGGCGGGGCACTAGGCAGTCATGGCTGGGGCTCCCTGTGTGAGGGGCAGGGCTTCAGGCAGTGAGGGGCGGTGGATGGAGACAGCATCGGAAATATTGCATTAGGAAAAGTAAAAATGTAAATTTGGTAAATTTAGTGACTGTAAGAAAATGGCCCGGGATTATGTCAGGTGCAGTGCGAAGGACTAAATGATGCCAAAACAAAGCTCACAGATATTTCAAAAGCAGGGGAAAAAGTCAAGGAGGAAAACACAACTTAGGGGGCAAGATATGAGGGACATGGCATGAATATTTAAAACAAGAAAAAAGAAAAACAAGAAAAAATCGTTCCCAAAGTCAAAGCCTTCAAAATGCAGGCAGGCCATACGCCAGCAAGTGCAGCCACATGCAGCAAAGCTTGCCAAATCTGATCCCCACTGAAGGCCAAAACAGAAAATAAGGGCCTACAAACAGGCTGGAGCGGAGACACCATCAAAGGAATTGTAATTGGAGGAGAAAAAAAGAAAATTTGGGAAATCTAGTGACTGTTAGAAAATGGCCCGGGATAATATCAGGTGCAGTGCGAAGGACCAAAAGGTGCAAAAACTAAGCTCACAGATGTTGCAAAAGCAGGGGAAAAAGTCAAGGAGGAAGACACAACTTAGGTGGCAAGATATGAGGACATGGCATGGACACTTCAGAAAACAACCAAAAATGAAAAAAATCTTTCCCCAAGTCAAAGCCACCAAAAGGCATGGCATGCCATCAAGGGCAGGGAAATGCACCAATGATTCTTCGATTCGTCCCCATTGAAATCACAAGATTTCTTTTCCCTTCCCGAAAGGAAATGAAATTTCCTATCGGGAAGGGAAAAGGAATCTTGTGAATCCCAAAAGAAAGGCTTGCAAACACTCTGGAAAGGAGATAAGTTCAAATGAAATGCAATTGAAAAAAGCAGAAAATCAGTAATTTTAATGTCTTCAAAAAATAGGCTGTGAGGAAATCCGCTGCATTGCAAAGGACCAAAACATGCAAAAAATAGGCTCACAGATGTTGCAAAAGCAGGGGAAAAAGTCAAGGAGGAAGACACAACTTAGGGGGCAAGATATGAGGGACATGGCATGGACACTTCACAAAACAACGAAAAAAAAAAAAATTTTCCAAAGTCAAAGCCATCAAAATGCAGGCAGGCCATACACCAGCAAGTCCAGGCACATGTAGCAAAGCTTGCCAAAATTCATCCCCACTGAAGGCCCAAACAGAAAAGAAGGACCTACAAACACACTGGAACGGAGACTCCATCAAAGGAATTGCAATTGGAGGAGAAAAAAAGGAAATTTGGGAAATCTAGTTACTCTAAGAAAATGGCCCGGGATTATATGAGGTGCAGTGCGAAGGACCAAAAGATGCAAAAATTAAGCTAAGAGATGTTGCAAAATCAGGGGAAATAGTCAAGGAGGAAGACACAACTTACGGGGCAAGATATGAGGGACATGGCATGAACAGTTAAACAAAAAAAAAAAAACAAGAAAAAATCTTTCCCAAAGTCAAAGCCATCAAAATGCAGGCAGGCCATACGCCAGCAAGTGCAGACACATGCAGCAAAGCTTGCCAAAACTGATCCCCACTGAAGGCCAAAACCGAAAAAAAGGACCTACAAACGCGGGGCTCCATGTGTGAGGGGCAGGGCTTCAGGCAGTGAGGGGCGGTGCTCTATGTGTGACGGAAGCGGCTCCATGTGTGTGGGGCAGGGCCCCAGCCAGTGATGGGTGGGGCTCCATGTGGGATGGGCAGGGCTCCATGAGTGAGGGAAGGGGTTCCATGCGTCAGGGGCGGGGTTCCGGGCTGTGAGGGGTGGGGATCCAGTCAGTGAGGGGTGGGGCTCTAGGCAGTGATTGCCGAGGCTCCATGTGTTAGGGTTGGGGCTGCAGCCAGAGAGGGGCAGGGCTCCATGTGTGAGGGAAAAGGCTCCATGTGTGTGGGGCAGGGCTCCAGCCAGTGATGGGCGGGGCTCCATGTGGGATGGGCAGGGCTCCATGCAGTGAGGGATAGGGCTCCATATTTGAGGGGCGGGGCTTCAAATATGAAGGGCAAGGCCCCATGAGTGAAGGCCGGGGTTCCAGGCTTTCAGGGGTGGGGATCCAGTCAGTGAGGGGCGGGGCTCAGGGCAGTGATGGCCGGGGCTCCATTTGTGTTAGTGGCAGGGCTCCAGCCAGAGAGGGGCAAGGCTCCATGTGTGAGGGAAAGGGCTCCATGTTTGTGGGGCAGGGCTCCAGCCAGTGATGGGCGGGGATCCATGAGGGATGGGCAGGGCTCCATGCAGTCAGGGGCAAGGCTCCATATTTGAGGGGCGGGGCTCCAATTATGAAGGGCAAGGCCCCATGAGTGAGGCGCGGGGTTCCAGGCTTTCAGGGGTGGGGATCCAGTCAGTGCGGGGCGGGGCACTAGGCAGTCATGGCTGGGGCTCCCTGTGTGAGGGGCAGGGCTTCAGGCAGTGAGGGGCGGTGGATGGAGACAGCATCGGAAATATTGCATTAGGAAAAGTAAAAATGTAAATTTGGTAAATTTAGTGACTGTAAGAAAATGGCCCGGGATTATGTCAGGTGCAGTGCGAAGGACTAAATGATGCCAAAACAAAGCTCACAGATATTTCAAAAGCAGCGGAAAAAGTCAAAGAGGAAAACACAACTTAGGGGGCAAGATATGAGGGACATGGCATGAATATTTAAAACAAGAAAAAAGAAAAACAAGAAAAAATCGTTCCCAAAGTCAAAGCCTTCAAAATGCAGGCAGGCCATACGCCAGCAAGTGCAGGCACATGCAGCAAAGCTTGCCAAATCTGATCCCCACTGAAGGCCAAAACAGAAAATAAGGGCCTACAAACAGGCTGGAGCGGAGACACCATCAAAGGAATTGTAATTGGAGGAGAAAAAAAGAAAATTTGGGAAATTTAGTGACTGCAAGAAAATGGCCCGGGATAATATCAGGTGCAGTGCGAAGGACCAAAAGATGCAAAAACTAAGCTCACAGATGTTGCAAAAGCAGGGGAAAAAGTCAAGGAGGAAGACACAACTTAGGTGGCAAGATATGAGGACATGGCATGGACACTTCAGAAAACAACCAAAAAATGAAAAAAATCTTTCCCCAAGTCAAAGCCACCAAAAAGCATGGCATGCCATCAAGGGCAGGGAAATGCACCAATGATTCTTCGATTCGTCCCCATTGAAATCACAAGATTTCTTTTCCCTTCCCGAAAGGAAATGAAATTTCCTTTCGGGAAGGGAAAAGGAATCTTGTGAATCCCAAAAGAAAGGCTTGCAAACACTCTGGAAAGGTTATAAGTTCAAATGAAATGCAATTGAAAAAAGCAGAAAATCAGTAATTTTAATGTCTTCAAAAAATAGGCTGTGAGTAAATCAGCTGGATTGCAAAGGACCAAAACATGCAAAAAATAGGCTCACAGATGTTGCAAAAGCAGGGGAAAAAGTCAAGGAGGAAGACACAACTTAGGGGGCAAGATATGAGGGACATGGCATGGACACTTCACAAAACAACGAAAAAAAAAAATTTTTCCCAAAGTCAAAGCCATCAAAATGCAGGCAGGCCATACACCAGCAAGTCCAGGCACATGCAGCAAAGCTTGCCAAAATTCATCCCCACTGAAGGCCCAAACAGAAAAGAAGGACCTACAAACACACTGGAACGGAGACTCCATCAAAGGAATTGCAATTGGAGGAGAAAAAAAGGAAATTTGGGAAATCTAGTTACTCTAAGAAAATGGCCCGGGATTATATGAGGTGCAGTGCGAAGGACCAAAAGATGCAAAAATTAAGCTAAGAGATGTTGCAAAATCAGGGGAAATAGTCAAGGAGGAAGACACAACTTAGGGGGCATGATATGAGGGACATGGCATGAACAGTTAAACAAAAAAAAAAAAACAAGAAAAAATCTTTCCCAAAGTCAAAGCCATCAAAATGCAGGCAGGCCATACGCCAGCAAGTGCAGACACATGCAGCAAAGCTTGCCAAAATTGATCCCCACTGAAGGCCAAAACCGAAAAGAAGGACCTACAAAGGCGGGGCTCCATGTGTGAGGGGCAGGGCTTCAGGCAGTGAGGGGCGGTGCTCTATGTGTGACGGAAGCGGCTCCATGTGTGTGGGGCAGGGCTGCAGCCAGTGATGGGCGGGGCTCCATGTGGGATGGGCAGGGCTCCATGAGTGAGGGAAGGGGTTCCATGCGTGAGGGGCGGGGTTCCGGGCTGTGAGGGGTGGGGATCCAGTCAGTGAGGGGTGGGGCTCTAGGCAGTGATTGCCGAGGCTCCATGTGTTAGGGTTAGGGCTGCAGCCAGAGAGGGGCAGGGCTCCATGTGTGAGGGAAAAGGCTCCATGTGTGTGGGGCGGGGCTCCAGCCAGTGATGGGCGGGGCTCCATGTGGGATGGGCAGGGCTCCATGCAGTGAGGGATAGGGCTCCATATTTGAGGGGCGGTGCTTCAAATATGAAGGGCAAGGCCCCATGAGTGAAGGCCGGGGTTCCAGGCTTTCAGGGGTGGGGATCCAGTCAGTGAGGGGCGGGGCTCAGGGCAGTGATGGCCGGGGCTCTTTGTGTTAGTGGCAGGGCTCCAGCCAGAGAGGGGCAAGGCTCCATGTGTGAGGGAAAGGACTCCATGTTTGTGGGGCAGGGCTCCAGCCAGTGATGGGCGGGGATCCATGAGGGATGGGCAGGGCTCCATGCAGTCAGGGGCAAGGCTCCATATTTGAGGGGCGGGGCTCCAATTATGAAGGGCAAGGCCCCATGAGTGAGGCGCGGGGCTCCAGGCTTTCAGGGGTGGGGATCCAGTCAGTGCGGGGCGGGGCACTAGGCAGTCATGGCTGGGGCTCCCTGTGTGAGGGGCAGGGCTTCAGGCAGTGAGGGGCGGTGGATGGAGACAGCATCGGAAATATTGCATTAGGAAAAGTAAAAATGTAAATTTGGTAAATTTAGTGACTGTAAGAAAATGGCCCGGGATTATGTCAGGTGCAGTGCGAAGGACTAAATGATGCCAAAACAAAGCTCACAGATATTTCAAAAGCAGGGGAAAAAGTCAAGGAGGAAAACACAACTTAGGGGGCAAGATATGAGGGACATGGCATGAATATTTAAAACAAGAAAAAAGAAAAACAAGAAAAAATCGTTCCCAAAGTCAAAGCCTTCAAAATGCAGGCAGGCCATACGCCAGCAAGTGCAGGCACATGCAGCAAAGCTTGCCAAATCTGATCCCCACTGAAGGCCCAAACAGAAAATAAGGGCCTACAAACAGGCTGGAGCGGAGACACCATCAAAGGAATTGTAATTGGAGGAGAAAAAAAGAAAATTTGGGAAATTTAGTGACTGTAAGGAAATGGCCCGGGATAATATCAGGTGCAGTGCGAAGGACCAAAAGATGCAAAAACTAAGCTCACAGATGTTGCAAAAGCAGGGGAAAAAGTCAAGGAGGAAGACACAACTTGGGTGGCAAGATATGAGGACATGGCATGGACACTTCAGAAAACAACCAAAAAATGAAAAAAATCTTTCCCCAAGTCAAAGCCACCAAAAGGCATGGCATGCCATCAAGGGCAGGGAAATGCACCAATGATTCTTCGATTCCGCCCCATTGAAATCACAAGATTTCTTTTCCCTTCCCGAAAGGAAATGAAATTTCCTTTCGGGAAGGGAAAAGGAATCTTGTGAATCCCAAAAGAAAGGCTTGCAAACACTCTGGAAAGGAGATAAGTTCAAATGAAATGCAATTGAAAAAAGCAGAAAATCAGTAATTTTAATGTCTTCAAAAAATAGGCTGTGAGGAAATCAGCTGCATTGCAAAGGACCAAAACATGCAAAAAATAGGCTCACAGATGTTGCAAAAGCAGGGGAAAAAGTCAAGGAGGAAGACACAACTTAGGGGGCAAGATATGAGGGACATGGCATGGACACTTCACAAAACAACGAAAAAAAAAAAAATTTTCCAAAGTCAAAGCCATCAAAATGCAGGCAGGCCATACACCAGCAAGTCCAGGCACATGCAGCAAAGCTTGCCAAAATTCATCCCCACTGAAGGCCCAAACAGAAAAGAAGGACCTACAAACACACTGGAACGGAGACTCCATCAAAGGAATTGCAATTGGAGGAGAAAAAAAGGAAATTTGGGAAATCTAGTTACTCTAAGAAAATGGCCCGGGATTATATCAGGTGCAGTGTGAAGGACCAAAAGATGCAAAAATTAAGCTAAGAGATGTTGCAAAATCAGGGGAAATAGTCAAGGAGGAAGACACAACTTACGGGGCAAGATAAGAGGGACATGGCATCAACAGTTAAACAAAAAAAAAAAAAACAAGAAAAAATCTTTCCCAAAGTCAAAGCCATCAAAATGCAGGCAGGCCATACGCCAGCAAGTGCAGACACATGCAGCAAAGCTTGCCAAAACTGATCCCCACTGAAGGCCAAAACCGAAAAGAAGGACCTACAAACGCGGGGCTCCATGTGTGAGGGGCAGGGCTTCAGGCAGTGAGGGGCGGTGCTCTATGTGTGACGGAAGCGGCTCCATGTGTGTGGGGCAGGGCCCCAGCCAGTGATGGGTGGGGCTCCATGTGGGATGGGCAGGGCTCCATGAGTGAGGGAAGGGGTTCCATGCGTGAGGGGCGGGGTTCCGGGCTGTGAGGGGTGGGGATCCAGTCAGTGAGGGGTGGGGCTCTAGGCAGTGATTGCCGAGGCTCCATGTGTTAGGGTTGGGGCTGCAGCCAGAGAGGGGCAGGGCTCCATGTGTGAGGGAAAAGGCTCCATGTGTGTGGGGCAGGGCTCCAGCCAGTGATGGGCGGGGCTCCATGTGGGATGGGCAGGGCTCCATGCAGTGAGGGATAGGGCTCCATATTTGAGGGGCGGGGCTTCAAATATGAAGGGCAAGGCCCCATGAGTGAAGGCCGGGGTTCCAGGCTTTCAGGGGTGGGGATCCAGTCAGTGAGGGGCGGGGCTCAGGGCAGTGATGGCCGGGGCTCTTTGTGTTAGTGGCAGGGCTCCAGCCAGAGAGGGGCAAGGCTCCATGTGTGAGGGAAAGGGCTCCATGTTTGTGGGGCAGGGCTCCAGCCAGTGATGGGCGGGGATCCATGAGGGATGGGCAGGGCTCCATGCAGTCAGGGGCAAGGCTCCATATTTGAGGGGCGGGGCTCCAATTATGAAGGGCAAAGCCCCATGAGTGAGGCGCGGGGTTCCAGGCTTTCAGGGGTGGGGATCCAGTCAGTGCGGGGCGGGGCACTAGGCAGTCATGGCTGGGGCTCCCTGTGTGAGGGGCAGGGCTTCAGGCAGTGAGGGGCGGTGGATGGAGACAGCATCGGAAATATTGCATTAGGAAAAGTAAAAATGTAAATTTGGTAAATTTAGTGACTGTAAGAAAATGGCCCGGGATTATGTCAGGTGCAGTGCGAAGGACTAAATGATGCCAAAACAAAGCTCACAGATATTTCAAAAGCAGCGGAAAAAGTCAAAGAGGAAAACACAACTTAGGGGGCAAGATATGAGGGACATGGCATGAATATTTAAAACAAGAAAAAAGAAAAACAAGAAAAAATCGTTCCCAAAGTCAAAGCCTTCAAAATGCAGGCAGGCCATACGCCAGCAAGTGCAGGCACATGCAGCAAAGCTTGCCAAATCTGATCCCCACTGAAGGCCAAAACAGAAAATAAGGGCCTACAAACAGGCTGGAGCGGAGACACCATCAAAGGAATTGTAATTGGAGGAGAAAAAAAGAAAATTTGGGAAATTTAGTGACTGCAAGAAAATGGCCCGGGATAATATCAGGTGCAGTGCGAAGGACCAAAAGATGCAAAAACTAAGCTCACAGATGTTGCAAAAGCAGGGGAAAAAGTCAAGGAGGAAGACACAACTTAGGTGGCAAGATATGAGGACATGGCATGGACACTTCAGAAAACAACCAAAAAATGAAAAAAATCTTTCCCCAAGTCAAAGCCACCAAAAAGCATGGCATGCCATCAAGGGCAGGGAAATGCACCAATGATTCTTCGATTCGTCCCCATTGAAATCACAAGATTTCTTTTTCCTTCCCGAAAGGAAATGAAATTTCCTTTCGGGAAGGGAAAAGGAATCTTGTGAATCCCAAAAGAAAGGCTTGCAAACACTCTGGAAAGGTTATAAGTTCAAATGAAATGCAATTGAAAAAAGCAGAAAATCAGTAATTTTAATGTCTTCAAAAAATAGGCTGTGAGTAAATCAGCTGGATTGCAAAGGACCAAAACATGCAAAAAATAGGCTCACAGATGTTGCAAAAGCAGGGGAAAAAGTCAAGGAGGAAGACACAACTTAGGGGGCAAGATATGAGGGACATGGCATGGACACTTCACAAAACAACGAAAAAAAAAAATTTTTCCCAAAGTCAAAGCCATCAAAATGCAGGCAGGCCATACACCAGCAAGTCCAGGCACATGCAGCAAATCTTGCCAAAATTCATCCCCACTGAAGGCCCAAACAGAAAAGAAGGACCTACAAACACACTGGAACGGAGACTCCATCAAAGGAATTGCAATTGGAGGAGAAAAAAAGGAAATTTGGGAAATCTAGTTACTCTAAGAAAATGGCCCGGGATTATATGAGGTGCAGTGCGAAGGACCAAAAGATGCAAAAATTAAGCTAAGAGATGTTGCAAAATCAGGGGAAATAGTCAAGGAGGAAGACACAACTTAGGGGGCATGATATGAGGGACATGGCATGAACAGTTAAACAAAAAAAAAAAAACAAGAAAAAATCTTTCCCAAAGTCAAAGCCATCAAAATGCAGGCAGGCCATACGCCAGCAAGTGCAGACACATGCAGCAAAGCTTGCCAAAATTGATCCCCACTGAAGGCCAAAACCGAAAAGAAGGACCTACAAAGGCGGGGCTCCATGTGTGAGGGGCAGGGCTTCAGGCAGTGAGGGGCGGTGCTCTATGTGTGACGGAAGCGGCTCCATGTGTGTGGGGCAGGGCTGCAGCCAGTGATGGGCGGGGCTCCATGTGGGATGGGCAGGGCTCCATGAGTGAGGGAAGGGGTTCCATGCGTGAGGGGCGGGGTTCCGGGCTGTGAGGGGTGGGGATCCAGTCAGTGAGGGGTGGGGCTCTAGGCAGTGATTGCCGAGGCTCCATGTGTTAGGGTTAGGGCTGCAGCCAGAGAGGGGCAGGGCTCCATGTGTGAGGGAAAAGGCTCCATGTGTGTGGGGCGGGGCTCCAGCCAGTGATGGGCGGGGCTCCATGTGGGATGGGCAGGGCTCCATGCAGTGAGGGATAGGGCTCCATATTTGAGGGGCGGTGCTTCAAATATGAAGGGCAAGGCCCCATGAGTGAGGCGCGGGGCTCCAGGCTTTCAGGGGTGGGGATCCAGTCAGTGCGGGGCGGGGCACTAGGCAGTCATGGCTGGGGCTCCCTGTGTGAGGGGCAGGGCTTCAGGCAGTGAGGGGCGGTGGATGGAGACAGCATCGGAAATATTGCATTAGGAAAAGTAAAAATGTAAATTTGGTAAATTTAGTGACTGTAAGAAAATGGCCCGGGATTATGTCAGGTGCAGTGCGAAGGACTAAATGATGCCAAAACAAAGCTCACAGATATTTCAAAAGCAGCGGAAAAAGTCAAAGAGGAAAACACAAGTTAGGGGGCAAGATATGAGGGACATGGCATGAATATTTAAAACAAGAAAAAAGAAAAACAAGGAAAAATCGTTCCCAAAGTCAAAGCCTTCAAAATGCAGGCAGGCCATACGCCAGCAAGTGCAGGCACATGCAGCAAAGCTTGCCAAATCTGATCCCCACTGAAGGCCAAAACAGAAAATAAGGGCCTACAAACAGGCTGGAGCGGAGACACCATCAAAGGAATTGTAATTGGAGGAGAAAAAAAGAAAATTTGGGAAATTTAGTGACTGTTAGAAAATGGCCCGGGATAATATCAGGTGCAGTGCGAAGGACCAAAAGATGCAAAAACTAAGCTCACAGATGTTGCAAAAGCAGGGGAAAAAGTCAAGGAGGAAGACACAACTTAGGTGGCAAGATATGAGGAAATGGCATGGACACTTCAGAAATCAACCAAAAAATGAAAAAAATCTTTCCCCAAGTCAAAGCCACCAAAAGGCATGGCATGCCATCAAGGGCAGGGAAATGCACCAATGATTCTTCAATTCGTCCCCATTGAAATCACAAGATTTCTTTTCCCTTCCCGAAAGGAAATGAAATTTCTTATCGGGAAGGGAAAAGGAATCTTGTGAATCCCAAAAGAAAGGCTTGCAAACACTCTGGAAAGGAGATAAGTTCAAATGAAATGCAATTGAAAAAAGCAGAAAATCAGTAATTTTAATGTCTTCAAAAAATAGGCTGTGAGGAAATCAGCTGCATTGCAAAGGACCAAAACATGCAAAAAATAGGCTCACAGATGTTGCAAAAGCAGGGGAAAAAGTCAAGGAGAAAGACACAACTTAGGGGGCAAGATATGAGGGACATGGCATGGACACTTCACAAAACAACGAAAAAAAAAATTTTTCCAAAGTCAAAGCCATCAAAATGCAGGCAGGCCATACACCAGCAAATGCAGGCACATGCAGCAAAGCTTGCCAAAATTCATCCCCACTGAAGGCCCAAACAGAAAAGAAGGACCTACAAACACACTGGAACAGAGACTCCATCAAAGGAATTGCAATTGGAGGAGAAAAAAAGGAAATTTGGGAAATCTAGTTACTCTAAGAAAATGGCCCGGGATTTTATGAGGTGCAGTGCGAAGGACCAAAAGATGCAAAAATTAAGCTAAGAGATGTTGCAAAATCAGGGGAAATAGTCAAGGAGGAAGACACAACTTACGGGGCAAGATATGAGGGACATGGCATGAACAGTTAAACAAAAAAAAAAAACAAGAAAAAATCTTTCCCCAAGTCAAAGCCATCAAAATGCAGGCAGGCCATACGCCAGCAAGTGCAGACACATGCAGCAAAGCTTGCCAAAATTGATCCCCACTGAATGCCAAAACCGAAAAGAAGGACCTACAAACGCGGGGCTCCATTTGTGAGGGGCAGGGCTTCAGGCAGTGAGGGGCGGTGCTCTATGTGTGACGGAAGCGGCTCCATGTGTGTGGGGCAGGGCTCCAGCCAGTGATGGGTGGGGCTCCATGTGGGATGGGCAGGGCTCCATGAGTGAGGGAAGGGGTTCCATGCGTCAGGGGCGGGGTTCCGGGCTGTGAGGGGTGGGGATCCAGTCAGTGAGGGGTGGGGCTCTAGGCAGTGATTGCCGAGGCTCCATGTGTTAGGGTTAGGACTCAGCCAGAGAGGGGCAGGGCTCCATGTGTGAGGGAAAAGGCTCCATGTGTGTGGGGCGGGGCTCCAGCCAGTGATGGGCGGGGCTCCATGTGGGATGGGCAGGGCTCCATGCAGTGAGGGATAGGGCTCCATATTTGAGGGGCGGGGCTTCAAATATGAAGGGCAAGGCCCCATGAGTGAAGGCCGGGGTTCCAGGCTTTCAGGGGTGGGGATCCAGTCAGTGAGGGGCGGGGCTCAGGGCAGTGATGGCCGGGGCTCTTTGTGTTAGTGGCAGGGCTCCAGCCAGAGAGGGGCAAGGCTCCATGTGTGAGGGAAAGGGCTCCATGTTTGTGGGGCAGGGCTCCAGCCAGTGATGGGCGGGGATCCATGAGGGATGGGCAGGGCTCCATGCAGTCAGGGGCAAGGCTCCATCTTTGAGGGGCGGGGCTCCAATGATGAAGGGCAAGGCCCCATGAGTGAGGCGCGGGGTTCCAGGCTTTCAGGGGTGGGGATCCAGTCAGTGCGGGGCGGGGCACTAGGCAGTCATGGCTGGGGCTCCCTGTGTGAGGGGCAGGGCTTCAGGCAGTGAGGGGCGGTGGATGGAGACAGCATCGGAAATATTGCATTAGGAAAAGTAAAAATGTAAATTTGGTAAATTTAGTGACTGTAAGAAAATGGCCCGGGATTATGTCAGGTGCAGTGCGAAGGACTAAATGATGCCAAAACAAAGCTCACAGATATTTCAAAAGCAGGGGAAAAAGTCAAGGAGGAAAACACAACTTAGGGGGCAAGATATGAGGGACATGGCATGAATATTTAAAACAAGAAAAAAGAAAAACAAGAAAAAATCGTTCCCAAAGTCAAAGCCTTCAAAATGCAGGCAGGCCATACGCCAGCAAGTGCAGGCACATGCAGCAAAGCTTGCCAAATCTGATCCCCACTGAAGGCCCAAACAGAAAATAAGGGCCTACAAACAGGCTGGAGCGGAGACACCATCAAAGGAATTGTAATTGGAGGAGAAAAAAAGAAAATTTGGGAAATTTAGTGACTGTAAGGAAATGGCCCGGGATAATATCAGGTGCAGTGCGAAGGACCAAAAGATGCAAAAACTAAGCTCACAGATGTTGCAAAAGCAGGGGAAAAAGTCAAGGAGGAAGACACAACTTAGGTGGCAAGATATGAGGACATGGCATGGACACTTCAGAAATCAACCAAAAAATGAAAAAAATCTTTCCCCAAGTCAAAGCCACCAAAAGGCATGGCATGCCATCAAGGGCAGGGAAATGCACCAATGATTCTTCGATTCCGCCCCATTGAAATCACAAGATTTCTTTTCCCTTCCCGAAAGGAAATGAAATTTCCTTTCGGGAAGGGAAAAGGAATCTTGTGAATCCCAAAAGAAAGGCTTGCAAACACTCTGGAAAGGAGATAAGTTCAAATGAAATGCAATTGAAAAAAGCAGAAAATCAGTAATTTTAATGTCTTCAAAAAATAGGCTGTGAGGAAATCAGCTGCATTGCAAAGGACCAAAACATGGAAAAAATAGGCTCACAGATGTTGCAAAAGCAGGGGAAAAAGTCAAGGAGGAAGACACAACTTAGGGGGCAAGATATGAGGGACATGGCATGGACACTTCACAAAACAACGAAAAAAAAAAAAATTTTCCAAAGTCAAAGCCATCAAAATGCAGGCAGGCCATACACCAGCAAGTCCAGGCACATGCAGCAAAGCTTGCCAAAATTCATCCCCACTGAAGGCCCAAACAGAAAAGAAGGACCTACAAACACACTGGAACGGAGACTCCATCAAAGGAATTGCAATTGGAGGAGAAAAAAAGGAAATTTGGGAAATCTAGTTACTCTAAGAAAATGGCCCGGGATTATATGAGGTGCAGTGCGAAGGACCAAAAGATGCAAAAATTAAGCTAAGAGATGTTGCAAAATCAGGGGAAATAGTCAAGGAGGAAGACACAACTTACGGGGCAAGATAAGAGGGACATGGCATCAACAGTTAAACAAAAAAAAAAAAACAAGAAAAAATCTTTCCCAAAGTCAAAGCCATCAAAATGCAGGCAGGCCATACGCCAGCAAGTGCAGACACATGCAGCAAAGCTTGCCAAAACTGATCCCCACTGAAGGCCAAAACCGAAAAGAAGGACCTACAAACGCGGGGCTCCATGTGTGAGGGGCAGGGCTTCAGGCAGTGAGGGGCCGTGCTCTATGTGTGACGGAAGCGGCTCCATGTGTGTGGGGCAGGGCCCCAGCCAGTGATGGGCGGGGCTCCATGTGGGATGGGCCAGGCTCCATGAGTGAGGGAAGGGGTTCCATGCGTGAGGGGCGGGGTTCCGGGCTGTGAGGGGTGGGGATCCAGTCAGTGAGGGGTGGGGCTCTAGGCAGTGATTGCCGAGGCTCCATGTGTTAGGGTTGGGGCTGCAGCCAGAGAGGGGCAGGGCTCCATGTGTGAGGGAAAAGGCTCCATGTGTGTGGGGCAGGGCTCCAGCCAGTGATGGGCGGGGCTCCATGTGGGATGGGCAGGGCTCCATGCAGTGAGGGATAGGGCTCCATATTTGAGGGGCGGGGCTTCAAATATGAAGGGCAAGGCCCCATGAGTGAAGGCCGGGGTTCCAGGCTTTCAGGGGTGGGGATCCAGTCAGTGAGGGGCGGGGCTCAGGGCAGTGATGGCCGGGGCTCTTTGTGTTAGTGGCAGGGCTCCAGCCAGAGAGGGGCAAGGCTCCATGTGTGAGGGAAAGGGCTCCATGTTTGTGGGGCAGGGCTCCAGCCAGTGATGGGCGGGGATCCATGAGGGATGGGCAGGGCTCCATGCAGTCAGGGGCAAGGCTCCATCTTTGAGGGGCGGGGCTCCAATGATGAAGGGCAAGGCCCCATGAGTGAGGCGCGGGGTTCCAGGCTTTCAGGGGTGGGGATCCAGTCAGTGCGGGGCGGGGCACTAGGCAGTCATGGCTGGGGCTCCCTATGTGAGGGGCAGGGCTTCAGGCAGTGAGGGGCGGTGGATGGAGACAGCATCGGAAATATTGCATTAGGAAAAGTAAAAATGTAAATTTGGTAAATTTAGTGACTGTAAGAAAATGGCCCGGGATTATGTCAGGTGCAGTGCGAAGGACTAAATGATGCCAAAACAAAGCTCACAGATATTTCAAAAGCAGCGGAAAAAGTCAAAGAGGAAAACACAACTTAGGGGGCAAGATATGAGGGACATGGCATGAATATTTAAAACAAGAAAAAAGAAAAACAAGAAAAAATCGTTCCCAAAGTCAAAACCTTCAAAATGCAGGCAGGCCATACGCCAGCAAGTGCAGGCACATGCAGCAAAGCTTGCCAAATCTGATCCCCACTGAAGGCCAAAACAGAAAATAAGGGCCTACAAACAGGCTGGAGCGGAGACACCATCAAAGGAATTGTAATTGGAGGAGAAAAATGAAAATTTGGGAAATTTAGTGACTGCAAGGAAATGGCCCGGGATAATATCAGGTGCAGTGCGAAGGACCAAAAGATGCAAAAACTAAGCTCACAGATGTTGCGAAAGCAGGGGGAAAAGTCAAGGAGGAAGACACAACTTAGGTGGCAAGATATGAGGACATGGCATGGACACTTCAGAAAACAACCAAAAAATGAAAAAAATCTTTCCCCAAGTAAAAGCCACCAAAAAGCATGGCATGCCATCAAGGGCAGGGAAATGCACCAATGATTCTTCGATTCGTCCCCATTGAAATCACAAGATTTCTTTTTCCTTCCCGAAAGGAAATGAAATTTCCTTTCGGGAAGGGAAAAGGAATCTTGTGAATCCCAAAAGAAAGGCTTGCAAACACTCTGGAAAGGAGATAAGTTCAAATGAAATGCAATTGAAAAAAGCAGAAAATCAGTAATTTTAATGTCTTCAAAAAATAGGCTGTGAGGAAATCAGCTGCATTGCAAAGGACCAAAACATGCAAAAAATAGGCTCACAGATGTTGCAAAAGCAGGGGAAAAAGTCAAGGAGGAAGACACAACTTAGGGGGCAAGATATGAGGGACATGGCATGGACACTTCACAAAACAACGAAAAAAAAAAATTTTTCCAAAGTCAAAGCCATCAAAATGCAGGCAGGCCATACACCAGCAAGTCCAGGCACATGCAGCAAAGCTTGCCAAAATTGATCCCCACTGAAGGCCCAAACAGAAAAGAAGGACCTACAAACACACTGGAGCGGAGACTCCATCAAAGGAATTGCAATTGGAGGAGAAAAAAAGGAAATTTGGGAAATCTAGTTACTCTAAGAAAATGGCCCGGCATTATATGAGGTGCAGTGCGAAGGACCAAAAGATGCAAAAATTAAGCTAAGAGATGTTGCAAAATCAGGGGAAATAGTCAAGGAGGAAGACACAACTTAGGGGGCAAGATATGAGGGACATGGCATGAACAGTTAAACAAAAAAAAAAAAACAAGGAAAAATCTTTCCCAAAGTCAAAGCCATCAAAATGCAGGCAGGCCATACGCCAGCAAGTGCAGACACATGCAGCAAAGCTTGCCAAAATTGATCCCCACTGAAGGCCAAAACCGAAAAGAAGGACCTACAAAGGCGGGGCTCCATGTGTGAGGGGCAGGGCTTCAGGCAGTGAGGGGCGGTGCTCTATGTGTGACGGAAGCGGCTCCATGTGTGTGGGGCAGGGCTCCAGGCAGTGATGGGCGGGGCTCCATGTGGGATGGGCAGGGCTCCATGAGTGAGGGAAGGGGTTCCATGCGTCAGGGGCGGGGTTCCGGGCTGTGAGGGGTGGGGATCCAGTCAGTGAGGGGTGGGGCTCTAGGCAGTGATTGCCCAGGCTCCATGTGTTAGGGTTAGGGCTGCAGCCAGAGAGGGGCAGGGCTCCATGTGTGAGGGAAAAGGCTCCATGTGTGTGGGGCGGGGCTCCAGCCAGTGATGGGCGGGGCTCCATGTGGGATGGGCAGGGCTCCATGCAGTGAGGGATAGGGCTCCATATTTGAGGGGCGGTGCTTCAAATATGAAGGGCAAGGCCCCATGAGTGAAGGCCGGGGTTCCAGGCTTTCAGGGGTGGGGATCCAGTCAGTGAGGGGCGGGGCTCAGGGCAGTGATGGCCGGGGCTCTTTGTGTTAGTGGCAGGGCTCCAGCCAGAGAGGGGCAAGGCTCCATGTGTGAGGGAAAGGACTCCATGTTTGTGGGGCAGGGCTCCAGCCAGTGATGGGCGGGGATCCATGAGGGATGGGCAGGGCTCCATGCAGTCAGGGGCAAGGCTCCATATTTGAGGGGCGGGGCTCCAATTATGAAGGGCAAGGCCCCATGAGTGAGGCGTGGGGTTCCAGGCTTTCAGGGGTGGGGATCCAGTCAGTGCGGGGCGGGGCACTAGGCAGTCATGGCTGGGGCTCCCTGTGTGAGGGGCAGGGCTTCAGGCAGTGAGGGGCGGTGGATGGAGACAGCATCGGAAATATTGCATTAGGAAAAGTAAAAATGTAAATTTGGTAAATTTAGTGACTGTAAGAAAATGGCCCGGGATTATGTCAGGTGCAGTGCGAAGGACTAAATGATGCCAAAACAAAGCTCACAGATATTTCAAAAGCAGCGGAAAAAGTCAAGGAGGAAAACACAACTTAGGGGGCAAGATATGAGGGACATGGCATGAATATTTAAAACAAGAAAAAAGAAAAACAAGAAAAAATCGTTCCCAAAGTCAAAGCCTTCAAAATGCAGGCAGGCCATACGCCAGCACGTGCAGGCACATGCAGCAAAGCTTGCCAAATCTGATCCCCACTGAAGGCCAAAACAGAAAATAAGGGCCTACAAACAGGCTGGAGCGGAGACACCATCAAAGGAATTGTAATTGGAGGAGAAAAAAAGAAAATTTGGGAAATTTAGTGACTGTAAGGAAATGGCCCGGCATAATATCAGGGGCAGGGCGAAGGACCAAAGGATGCAAAAACTAAGCTCACAGATGTTGCAAAAGCAGGGGAAAAAGTCAAGGAGGAAGACACAACTTAGGTGGCAAGATATGAGGACATGGCATGGACACTTCAGAAAACAACCAAAAAATGAAAAAAATCTTTCCCCAAGTAAAAGCCACCAAAAAGCATGGCATGCCATCAAGGGCAGGGAAATGCACCAATGATTCTTCGATTCGTCCCCATTGAAATCACAAGATTTCTTTTTCCTTCCCGAAAGGAAATGAAATTTCCTTTCGGGAAGGGAAAAGGAATCTTGTGAATCCCAAAAGAAAGGCTTTTAAACACTCTGGAAAGGAGATAAGTTCAAATGAAATGCAATTGAAAAAAGCAGAAAATCAGTAATTTTAATGTCTTCAAAAAATAGGCTGTGAGGAAATCAGCTGCATTGCAAAGGACCAAAACATGCAAAAAATAGGCTCACAGATGTTGCAAAAGCAGGGGAAAAAGTCAAGGAGGAAGACACAACTTAGGGGGCAAGATATGAGGGACATGGCATGGACACTTGACAAAACAACGAAAAAAAAAAATTTTTTCCAAAGTCAAAGCCATCAAAATGCAGGCAGGCCATACACCAGCAAGTCCAGGCACATGCAGCAAAGCTTGCCAAAATTGATCCCCACTGAAGGCCCAAACAGAAAAGAAGGACCTACAAACACACTGGAACGGAGACTCCATCAAAGGAATTGCAATTGGAGGAGAAAAAAAGGAAATTTGGGAAATCTAGTTACTCTAAGAAAATGGCCCGGGATTATATGAGGTGCAGTGCGAAGGACCAAAAGATGCAAAAATTAAGCTAAGAGATGTTGCAAAATCAGGGGAAATAGTCAAGGAGGAAGACACAACTTAGGGGGCAAGATATGAGGGACATGGCATGAACAGTTAAACAAAAAAAAAAAAACAAGAAAAAATCTTTCCCAAAGTCAAAGCCATCAAAATGCAGGCAGGCCATACGCCAGCAAGTGCAGACACATGCAGCAAAGCTTGCCAAAATTGATCCCCACTGAAGGCCATAACCGAAAAGAAGGACCTACAAACGCGGGGCTCCATGTGTGAGGGGCAGGGCTCCAGGCAGTGAGGGGCGGTGCTCTATGTGTGACGGAAGCGGCTCCATGTGTGTGGGGCAGGGCTCCAGGCAGTGATGGGCGGGGCTCCATGTGGGATGGGCAGGGCTCCATGAGTGAGGGAAGGGGTTCCATGCGTGAGGGGCGGGGTTCCGGGCTGTGAGGGGTGGGGATCCAGTCAGTGAGGGGTGGGGCTCTAGGCAGTGATTGCCGAGGCTCCATGTGTTAGGGTTAGGGCTGCAGCCAGAGAGGGGCAGGGCTCCATGTGTGAGGGAAAAGGCTCCGTGTGTGTGGGGCAGGGCTCCAGCCAGTGATGGGCGGGGCTCCATGTGGGATGGGCAGGGCTCCATGCAGTGAGGGATAGGGCTCCATATTTGAGGGGCGGGGCTTCAAATATGAAGGGCAAGGCCCCATGAGTGAAGGCCGGGGTTCCAGGCTTTCAGGGGTGGGGATCCAGTCAGTGAGGGGCGGGGCTCAGGGCAGTGATGGCCGGGGCTCTTTGTGTTAGTGGCAGGGCTCCAGCCAGAGAGGGGCAAGGCTCCATGTGTGAGGGAAAGGGCTCCATGTTTGTGGGGCAGGGCTCCAGCCAGTGATGGGCGGGGCTCCATGAGGGATGGGCAGGGCTCCATGCAGTCAGGGGCAAGGCTCCATCTTTGAGGGGCGGGGCTCCAATTATGAAGGGCAAGGCCCCATGAGTGAGGCGCGGGGTTCCAGGCTTTCAGGGGTGGGGATCCAGTCAGTGCGGGGCGGGGCACTAGGCAGTCATGGCTGGGGCTCCCTGTGTGAGGGGCAGGGCTTCAGGCAGTGAGGGGCGGTGGATGGAGACAGCATCGGAAATATTGCATTAGGAAAAGTAAAAATGTAAATTTGGTAAATTTAGTGACTGTAAGAAAATGGCCCGGGATTATGTCAGGCGCAGTGCGAAGGACTAAATGATGCCAAAACAAAGCTCACAGATATTTCAAAAGCAGCAGAAAAAGTCAAGGAGGAAAACACAACTTAGGGGGCAAGATATGAGGGACATGGCATGAATATTTAAAACAAGAAAAAAGAAAAACAAGAAAAAATCGTTCCCAAAGTCAAAGCCTTCAAAATGCAGGCAGGCCATACGCCAGCAAGATCAGGCACATGCAGCAAAGCTTGCCAAATCTGATCCCCACTGAAGGCCAAAACAGAAAATAAGGGCCTACAAACAGGCTGGAGCGGAGACACCATCAAAGGAATTGTAATTGGAGGAGAAAAAAAGAAAATTTGGGAAATTTAGTGACTGTAAGGAAATGGCCCGGCATAATATCAGGGGCAGGGCGAAGGACCAAAGGATGCAAAAACTAAGCTCACAGATGTTGCAAAAGCAGGGGAAAAAGTCAAGGAGGAAGACACAACTTAGGTGGCAAGATATGAGGACATGGCATGGACACTTCAGAAATCAACCAAAAAATGAAAAAAATCTTTCCCCAAGTCAAAGCCACCAAAAGGCATGGCATGCCATCAAGGGCAGGGAAATGCACCAATGATTCTTCGATTCGTCCCCATTGAAATCACAAGATTTCTTTTCCCTTCCCGAAAGGAAATGAAATTTCCTTTCGGGAAGGGAAAAGGAATCTTGTGAATCCCAAAAGAAAGGCTTGCAAACACTCTGGAAAGGAGATAAGTTCAAATGAAATGCAATTGAAAAAAGCAGAAAATCAGTAATTTTAATGTCTTCAAAAAATAGGCTGTGAGGAAATCAGCTGCATTGCAAAGGACCAAAACATGCAAAAAATAGGCTCACAGATGTTGCAAAAGCAGGGGAAAAAGTCAAGGAGGAAGACACAACTTAGGGGGCAAGATATGAGGGACATGGCATGGACACTTCACAAAACAACGAAAAAAAAAAAATTTTTCCAAAGTCAAAGCCATCAAAATGCAGGCAGGCCATACACCAGCAAGTCCAGGCACATGCAGCAAAGCTTGCCAAAATTGATCCCCACTGAAGGCCCAAACAGAAAAGAAGGACCTACAAACACACTGGAGCGGAGACTCCATCAAAGGAATTGCAATTGGAGGAGAAAAAAAGGAAATTTGGGAAATCCAGTTACTCTAAGAAAATGGCCCGGGATTATATGAGGTGCAGTGCGAAGGACCAAAAGATGCAAAAATTAAGCTAAGAGATGTTGCAAAATCAGGGGAAATAGTCAAGGAGGAAGACACAACTTAGGGGGGAAGATATGAGGGACATGGCATGAACAGTTAAACAAAAAAAAAAAAAACAAGAAAAAATCTTTCCCAAAGTCAAAGCCATCAAAATGCAGGCAGGCCATACGCCAGCAAGTGCAGACACATGCAGCAAAGCTTGCCAAAATTGATCCCCACTGAAGGCCAAAACCGAAAATAAGGACCTACAAACGCGGGGCTCCATGTGTGAGGGGCAGGGCTTCAGGCAGTGAGGGGCGGTGCTCTATGTGTGACGGAAGCGGCTCCATGTGTGCGGGGCAGGGCTCCAGGCAGTGATGGGCGGGGCTCCATGTGGGATGGGCAGGGCTCCATGAGTGAGGGAAGGGGTTCCATGCGTCAGGGGCGGGGTTCCGGGCTGTGAGGGGTGGGGATCCAGTCAGTGAGGGGTGGGGCTCTAGGCAGTGATTGCCCAGGCTCCATGTGTTAGGGTTAGGGCTGCAGCCAGAGAGGGGCAGGGCTCCATGTGTGAGGGAAAAGGCTCCGTGTGTGTGGGGCTGGGCTCCAGCCAGTGATGGGCGGGGCTCCATGTGGGATGGGCAGGGCTCCATGCAGTGAGGGATAGGGCTCCATATTTGAGGGGCGGGGCTTCAAATATGAAGGGCAAGGCCCCATGAGTGAAGGCCGGGGTTCCAGGCTTTCAGGGGTGGGGATCCAGTCAGTGAGGGGCGGGGCTCAGGGCAGTGATGGCCGGGGCTCTTTGTGTTAGTGGCAGGGCTCCAGCCAGAGAGGGGCAAGGCTCCATGTGTTAGGGAAAGGGCTCCATGTTTGTGGGGCAGGGCTCCAGCCAGTGATGGGCGGGGCTCCATGAGGGATGGGCAGGGCTCCATGCAGTCAGGGGCAAGGCTCCATCTTTGAGGGGCGGGGCTCCAATTATGAAGGGCAAGGCCCCATGAGTGAGGCGCGGGGTTCCAGGCTTTCAGGGGTGGGGATCCAGTCAGTGCGGGGCGGGGCACTAGGCAGTCATGGCTGGGGCTCCCTGTGTGAGGGGCAGGGCTTCAGGCAGTGAGGGGCGGTGGATGGAGACAGCATCGGAAATATTGCATTAGGAAAAGTAAAAATGTAAATTTGGTAAATTTAGTGACTGTAAGAAAATGGCCCAGGATTATGTCAGGTGCAGTGCGAAGGACTAAATGATGCCAAAACAAAGCTCACAGATATTTCAAAAGCAGCGGAAAAAGTCAAGGAGGAAAACACAACTTAGGGGGCAAGATATGAGGGACATGGCATGAATATTTAAAACAAGAAAAAAGAAAAACAAGAAAAAATCGTTCCCAAAGTCAAAGCCTTCAAAATGCAGGCAGGCCATATGCCAGCAAGTGCAGGCACATGCAGCAAAGCTTGCCAAATCTGATCCCCACTGAAGGCCAAAACAGAAAATAAGGGCCTACAACCAGGCTGGAGCGGAGACACCATCAAAGGAATTGTAATTGGAGGAGAAAAAAAGAAAATTTGGGAAATTTAGTGACTGTAAGGAAATGGCCCGGGATAATATCAGGTGCAGTGCGAAGGACCAAAAGATGCAAAAACTAAGCTCACAGATGTTGCAAAAGCAGGGGAAAAAGTCAAGGAGGAAGACACAACTTAGGTGGCAAGATATGAGGACATGGCATGGACACTTCAGAAATCAACCAAAAAATGAAAAAAATCTTTCCCCAAGTCAAAGACAGCAAAAGGCATGGCATGCCATCAAGGGCAGGGAAATGCACCAATGATTCTTCGATTCGTCCCCATTGAAATCACAAGATTTCTTTTCCCTTCCCGAAAGGAAATGAAATTTCCTTTCGGGAAGGGAAAAGGAATCTTGTGAATCCCAAAAGAAAGGCTTGCAAACACTCTGGAAAGGAGATAAGTTCAAATGAAATGCAATTGACAAAAGCAGAAATCAGTAATTTTAATGTCTTCAAAAAATAGGCTGTGAGGAAATCAGCTGCATTGCAAAGGACCAAAACATGCAAAAAATAGGCTCACAGATGTTGCAAAAGCAGGGGAAAAAGTCAAGGAGGAAGACACAACTTAGGGGGCAAGATATGAGGGACATGGCATGGACACTTCACAAAACAACGAAAAAAAAAAATTTTTTCCAAAGTCAAAGCCATCAAAATGCAGGCAGGCCATACACCAGCAAGTCCAGGCACATGCAGCAAAGCTTGCCAAAATTGATCCCCACTGAAGGCCCAAACAGAAAAGAAGGACCTACAAACACACTGGAACGGAGACTCCATCAAAGGAATTGCAATTGGAGGAGAAAAAAAGGAAATTTGGGAAATCTAGTTACTCTAAGAAAATGGCCCGGGATTATATGAGGTGCAGTGCGAAGGACCAAAAGATGCAAAAATTAAGCTAAGAGATGTTGCAAAATCAGGGGAAATAGTCAAGGAGGAAGACACAACTTAGGGGGCATGATATGAGGGACATGGCATGAACAGTTAAAGAAAAAATAAAAAACGAGAAAAAATCTTTCCCAAAGTCAAAGCCATCAAAATGCAGGCAGGCCATACGCCAGCAAGTGCAGACACATGCAGCAAAGCTTGCCAAAATTGATCCCCACTGAAGGCCATAACCGAAAATAAGGACCTACAAACGCGGGGCTCCATGTGTGAGGGGCAGGGCTTCAGGCAGTGAGGGGCGGTGCTCTATGTGTGACGGAAGCGGCTCCATGTGTGTGGGGCAGGGCTCCAGGCAGTGATGGGCGGAGCTCCATGTGGGATGGGCAGGGCTCCATGAGTGAGGGAAGGGGTTCCATGCGTCAGGGGCGGGGTTCCGGGCTGTGAGGGGTGGGGATCCAGTCAGTGAGGGGTGGGGCTCTAGGCAGTGATTGCCGAGGCTCCATGTGTTAGGGTTAGGGCTGCAGCCAGAGAGGGGCAGGGCTCCATGTGTGAGGGAAAAGGCTCCGTGTGTGTGGGGCAGGGCTCCAGCCAGTGATGGGCGGGGCTCCATGTGGGATGGGCAGGGCTCCATGCAGTGAGGGATAGGGCTCCATATTTGAGGGGCGGGGCTTCAAATATGAAGGGCAAGGCCCCATGAGTGAAGGCCGGGGTTCCAGGCTTTCAGGGGTGGGGATCCAGTCAGTGAGGGGCGGGGCTCAGGGCAGTGATGGCCGGGGCTCTTTGTGTTAGTGGCAGGGCTCCAGCCAGAGAGGGGCAAGGCTCCATGTGTGAGGGAAAGGGCTCCATGTTTGTGGGGCAGGGCTCCAGCCAGTGATGGGCGGGGCTCCATGAGGGATGGGCAGGGCTCCATGCAGTCAGGGGCAAGGCTCCATCTTTGAGGGGCGGGGCTCCAATTATGAAGGGCAAGGCCCCATGAGTGAGGCGCGGGGTTCCAGGCTTTCAGGGGTGGGGATCCAGTCAGTGCGGGGCGGGGCACTAGGCAGTCATGGCTGGGGCTCCCTGTGTGAGGGGCAGGGCTTCAGGCAGTGAGGGGCGGTGGATGGAGACAGCATCGGAAATATTGCATTAGGAAAAGTAAAAATGTAAATTTGGTAAATTTAGTGACTGTAAGAAAATGGCCCAGGATTATGTCAGGTGCAGTGCGAAGGACTAAATGATGCCAAAACAAAGCTCACAGATATTTCAAAAGCAGCGGAAAAAGTCAAGGAGGAAAACACAACTTAGGGGGCAAGATATGAGGGACATGGCATGAATATTTAAAACAAGAAAAAAGAAAAACAAGAAAAAATCGTTCCCAAAGTCAAAGCCTTCAAAATGCAGGCAGGCCATATGCCAGCAAGTGCAGGCACATGCAGCAAAGCTTGCCAAATCTGATCCCCACTGAAGGCCAAAACAGAAAATAAGGGCCTACAAACAGGCTGGAGCGGAGACACCATCAAAGGAATTGTAATTGGAGGAGAAAAAAAGAAAATTTGGGAAATTTAGTGACTGTAAGGAAATGGCCCGGGATAATATCAGGTGCAGTGCGAAGGACCAAAAGATGCAAAAACTAAGCTCACAGATGTTGCAAAAGCAGGGGAAAAAGTCAAGGAGGAAGACACAACTTAGGTGGCAAGATATGAGGACATGGCATGGACACTTCAGAAATCAACCAAAAAATGAAAAAAATCTTTCCCCAAGTCAAAGCCACCAAAAGGCATGGCATGCCATCAAGGGCAGGGAAATGCACCAATGATTCTTCGATTCGTCCCCATTGAAATCACAAGATTTCTTTTCCCTTCCCGAAAGGAAATGAAATTTCCTTTCGGGAAGGGAAAAGGAATCTTGTGAATCCCAAAAGAAAGGCTTGCAAACACTCTGGAAAGGAGATAAGTTCAAATGAAATGCAATTGAAAAAAGCAGAAATAAGTAATTTTAATGTCTTCAAAAAATAGGCTGTGAGGAAATCAGCTGCATTGCAAAGGACCAAAACATGCAAAAAATAGGCTCACAGATGTTGCAAAAGCAGGGGAAAAAGTCAAGGAGGAAGACACAACTTAGGGGGCAAGATATGAGGGACATGGCATGGACACTTCACAAAACAACGAAAAAAAAAAATTTTTTCCAAAGTCAAAGCCATCAAAATGCAGGCAGGCCATACACCAGCAAGTCCAGGCACATGCAGCAAAGCTTGCCAAAATTCATCCCCACTGAAGGCCCAAACAGAAAAGAAGGACCTACAAACACACTGGAACGGAGACTCCATCAAAGGAATTGCAATTGGAGGAGAAAAAAAGGAAATTTGGGAAATCTAGTTACTCTAAGAGAATGGCCCGGGATTATATGAGGTGCAGTGCGAAGGACCAAAAGATGCAAAAATTAAGCTAAGAGATGTTGCAAAATCAGGGGAAATAGTCAAGGAGGAAGACACAACTTACGGGGCAAGATATGAGGGACATGGCATGAACAGTTAAACAAAAAAAAAAAAAAACGAGAAAAAATCTTTCCCAAAGTCAAAGCCATCAAAATGCAGGCAGGCCATACGCCAGCAAGTGCAGACACATGCAGCAAAGCTTGCCAAAATTGATCCCCACTGAAGGCCATAACCGAAAAGAAGGACCTACAAACGCGGGGCTCCATGTGTGAGGGGCAGGGCTCCAGGCAGTGAGGGGCGGTGCTCTATGTGTGACGGAAGCGGCTCCATGTGTGTGGGGCAGGGCTCCAGGCAGTGATGGGCGGGGCTCCATGTGGGATGGGCAGGGCTCCATGAGTGAGGGAAGGGGTTCCATGCGTGAGGGGCGGGGTTCCGGGCTGTGAGGGGTGGGGATCCAGTCAGTGAGGGGTGGGGCTCTAGGCAGTGATTGCCGAGGCTCCATGTGTTAGGGTTAGGGCTGCAGCCAGAGAGGGGCAGGGCTCCATGTGTGAGGGAAAAGGCTCCGTGTGTGTGGGGCAGGGCTCCAGCCAGTGATGGGCGGGGCTCCATGTGGGATGGGCAGGGCTCCATGCAGTGAGGGATAGGGCTCCATATTTGAGGGGCGGGGCTTCAAATATGAAGGGCAAGGCCCCATGAGTGAAGGCCGGGGTTCCAGGCTTTCAGGGGTGGGGATCCAGTCAGTGAGGGGCGGGGCTCAGGGCAGTGATGGCCGGGGCTCTTTGTGTTAGTGGCAGGGCTCCAGCCAGAGAGGGGCAAGGCTCCATGTGTGAGGGAAAGGGCTCCATGTTTGTGGGGCAGGGCTCCAGCCAGTGATGGGCGGGGCTCCATGAGGGATGGGCAGGGCTCCATGCAGTCAGGGGCAAGGCTCCATCTTTGAGGGGCGGGGCTCCAATTATGAAGGGCAAGGCCCCATGAGTGAGGCGCGGGGTTCCAGGCTTTCAGGGGTGGGGATCCAGTCAGTGCGGGGCGGGGCACTAGGCAGTCATGGCTGGGGCTCCCTGTGTGAGGGGCAGGGCTTCAGGCAGTGAGGGGCGGTGGATGGAGACAGCATCGGAAATATTGCATTAGGAAAAGTAAAAATGTAAATTTGGTAAATTTAGTGACTGTAAGAAAATGGCCCGGGATTATGTCAGGCGCAGTGCGAAGGACTAAATGATGCCAAAACAAAGCTCACAGATATTTCAAAAGCAGCAGAAAAAGTCAAGGAGGAAAACACAACTTAGGGGGCAAGATATGAGGGACATGGCATGAATATTTAAAACAAGAAAAAAGAAAAACAAGAAAAAATCGTTCCCAAAGTCAAAGCCTTCAAAATGCAGGCAGGCCATATGCCAGCAAGATCAGGCACATGCAGCAAAGCTTGCCAAATCTGATCCCCACTGAAGGCCAAAACAGAAAATAAGGGCCTACAAACAGGCTGGAGCGGAGACACCATCAAAGGAATTGTAATTGGAGGAGAAAAAAAGAAAATTTGGGAAATTTAGTGACTGTAAGGAAATGGCCCGGGATAATATCAGGTGCAGTGCGAAGGACCAAAAGATGCAAAAACTAAGCTCACAGATGTTGCAAAAGCAGGGGAAAATGTCAAGGAGGAAGACACAACTTAGGTGGCAAGATATGAGGACATGGCATGGACACTTCAGAAATCAACCAAAAAATGAAAAAAAATCTTTCCCCAAGTCAAAGCCACCAAAAGGCATGGCATGCCATCAAGGGCAGGGAAATGCACCAATGATTCTTCGATTCGTCCCCATTGAAATCACAAGATTTCTTTTCCCTTCCCGAAAGGAAATGAAATTTCCTTTCGGGAAGGGAAAAGGAATCTTGTGAATCCCAAAAGAAAGGCTTGCAAACACTCTGGAAAGGAGATAAGTTCAAATGAAATGCAATTGAAAAAAAGCAGAAAATCAGTAATTTTAATGTCTTCAAAAAATAGGCTGTGAGGAAATCAGCTGCATTGCAAAGGACCAAAACATGCAAAAAATAGGCTCACAGATGTTGCAAAAGCAGGGGAAAAAGTCAAGGAGGAAGACACAACTAAGGGGGCAAGATATGAGGGACATGGCATGGACACTTCACAAAACAACGAAAAAAAAAAATTTTCCAAAGTCAAAGCCATCAAAATGCAGGCAGGCCATACACCAGCAAGTCCAGGCAGATGCAGCAAAGCTTGCCAAAATTGATCCCCACTGAAGGCCCAAACAGAAAAGAAGGACCTACAAACACACTGGAACGGAGACTCCATCAAAGGAATTGCAATTGGAGGAGAAAAAAAGGAAATTTGGGAAATCTAGTTACTCTAAGAAAATGGCCCGGGATTATATGAGGTGCAGTGCAAAGGACCAAAAGATGCAAAAATTAAGCTAAGAGATGTTGCAAAATCAGGGGAAATAGTCAAGGAGGAAGACACAACTTAGGGGGCAAGATATGAGGGACATGGCATGAACAGTTAAACAAAAAAAAAAAAACAAGAAAAAATCTTTCCCAAAGTCAAAGGCATCAAAATGCAGGCAGGCCATACGCCAGCAAGTGCAGACACATGCAGCAAAGCTTGCCAAAATTGATCCCCACTGAAGGCCAAAACCGAAAACAAGGACCTACAAACGCGGGGCTCCATGTGTGAGGGGCAGGGCTTCAGGCAGTGAGGGGCGGTGCTCTATGTGTGACGGAAGCGGCTCCATGTGTGTGGGGCAGGGCTCCAGCCAGTGATGGGCGGGGCTCCATGTGGGATGGGCAGGGCTCCATGAGTGAGGGAAGGGGTTCCATGCGTGAGGGGCGGGGTTCCGGGCTGTGAGGGGTGGGGATCCAGTCAGTGAGGGGTGGGGCTCTAGGCAGTGATTGCCGAGTCTCCATGTGTTAGGGTTAGGGCTGCAGCCAGAGAGGGGCAGGGCTCCATGTGTGAGGGAAAATGCTCCGTGTGTGTGGGGCAGGGCTCCAGCCAGTGATGGGCGGGGCTCCATGTGGGATGGGCAGGGCTCCATGCAGTGAGGGATAGGGCTCCATATTTGAGGGGCGGGGCTTCAAATATGAAGGGCAAGGCCCCATGAGTGAAGGCCGGGGTTCCAGGCTTTCAGGGGTGGGGATCCAGTCAGTGAGGGGCGGGGCTCAGGGCAGTGATGGCCGGGGCTCTTTGTGTTAGTGGCAGGGCTCCAGCCAGAGAGGGGCAAGGCTCCATGTGTGAGGGAAAGGGCTCCATGTTTGTGGGGCAGGGCTCCAGCCAGTGATGGGCGGGGCTCCATGAGGGATGGGCAGGGCTCCATGCAGTCAGGGGCAAGGCTCCATCTTTGAGGGGCGGGGCTCCAATTATGAAGGGCAAGGCCCCATGAGTGAGGCGCGGGGTTCCAGGCTTTCAGGGGTGGGGATCCAGTCATTGCGGGGCGGGGGCACTAGGCAGTCATGGCTGGGGCTCCCTGTGTGAGGGGCAGGGCTTCAGGCAGTGAGGGGCGGTGGATGGAGACAGCATCGGAAATATTGCATTAGGAAAAGTAAAAATGTAAATTTGGTAAATTTGGTGACTGTAAGAAAATGGCCCGGGATTATGTCAGGTGCAGTGCGAAGGACTAAATGATGCCAAAACAAAGCTCACAGATATTTCAAAAGCAGCGGAAAAAGTCAAGGAGGAAAACACAACTTAGGGGGCAAGATATGAGGGACATGGCATGAATATTTAAAACAAGAAAAAAGAAAAACAAGAAAAAATCGTTCCCAAAGTCAAAGCCTTCAAAATGCAGGAAGGCCATACGCCAGCAAGTGCAGGCACATGCAGCAAATCTTGCCAAATCTGATCCCCACTGAAGGCCAAAACAGAAAATAAGGGCCTACAAACAGGCTGGAGCGGAATCACCATCAAAGGAATTGTAATTGGAGGAGAAAAAAAGAAAATTTGGGAAATTTAGTGACTGTAAGGAAATGGCCCGGGATAATATCAGGTGCAGTGCGAAGGACCAAAAGATGCAAAAACTAAGCTCACAGATGTTGCAAAAGCAGGGGAAAAAGTCAAGGAGGAAGACACAACTTAGGTGGCAAGATATGAGGACATGGCATGGACACTTCAGAAATCAACCAAAAAATGAAAAAAATCTTTCCCCAAGTCAAAGCCACCAAAAGGCATGGCATGCCATCAAGGGCAGGGAAATGCACCAATGATTCTTCGATTCGTCCCCATTGAAATCACAAGATTTCTTTTCCCTTCCCGAAAGGAAATGAAATTTCCTTTCGGGAAGGGAAAAGGAATCTTGTGAATCCCAAAAGAAAGGCTTGCAAACACTCTGGAAAGGAGATAAGTTCAAAAGAAATGCAATTGAAAAAAGCAGAAAATCAGTAATTTTAATGTCTTCAAAAAATAGGCTGTGAGGAAATCAGCTGCATTGCAAAGGACCAAAACATGCAAAAAATAGGCTCACAGATGTTGCAAAAGCAGGGGAAAAAGTCAAGGAGGAAGACACAACTTAGGGGGCAAGATATGAGGGACATGGCATGGACACTTCACAAAACAACGAAAAAAAGAAAATTTTTCCAAAGGCAAAGCCATCAAAATGCAGGCAGGCCATACACCAGCAAGTCCAGGCACATGCAGCAAAGCTTGCCAAAATTCATCCCCACTGAAGGCCCAAACAGAAAAGAAGGACCTACAAACACACTGGAACGGAGACTCCATCAAAGGAATTGCAATTGGAGGAGAAAAAAAGGAAATTTCGGAAATCTAGTTACTGTAAGAAAATGGCCCGGGATTATATGAGGTGCAGTGCGAAGGACCAAAAGATGCAAAAATTAAGCTAAGAGATGTTGCAAAATCAGGGGAAATAGTCAAGGAGGAAGACACAACTTAGGGGGCAAGATATGAGGGACATGGCATGAACAGTTAAACAAAATAAAAAAAACAAGAAAAAATCTTTCCCAAAGTCAAAGCCATCAAAATGCAGGCAGGCCATACGCCAGCAAGTGCAGACACATGCAGCAAAGCTTGCCAAAATTGATCCCCACTGAAGGCCAAAACCGAAAAGAAGGACCTACAAACGCGGGGCTCCATGTGTGAGGGGCAGGGCTTCAGGCAGTGAGGGGCGGTGCTCTATGTGTGACGGAAACGGCTCCATGTGTGTGGGGCAGGGCTCCAGCCAGTGATGGGCGGGGCTCTATGTGGGATTGGCAGGGCTCCATGAGTGAGGGAAGGGGTTCCAGGCATGAGGGGCGGGGTTCCGGGCTGTGAGGGGTGGGGATCCAGTCAGTGAGAGGTGGGGCTCTAGGCAGTGATTGCCGAGGCTCCATGTGTTAGGGTTAGGGCTGCAGCCAGAGAGGGGCAGGGCTCCATGTGTGAGGGAAAAGGCTCCGTGTGTGTTGGGCAGGGCTCCAGCCAGTGATGGGCGGGGCTCCATGTGGGATGGGCAGGGCTCCATGCAGTGAGGGATAGGGCTCCATATTTGAGGGGCGGGGCTTCAACTATGAAGGGCAAGGCCCCATGAGTGAAGGCCGGGGTTCCAGGCTTTCAGGGGTGGGGATCCAGTCAGTGAGGGGCGGGGCTCAGGGCAGTGATGGCCGGGGCTCTTTGTGTTAGTGGCAGGGCTCCAGCCAGAGAGGGGCAAGGCTCCATGTGTGAGGGAAAGGGCTCCATGTTTTTGGGGCAGGGCTCCAGCCAGTGATGGTCGGGGATCCATGAGGGATGGGCAGGGCTCCATGCAGTCAGGGGCAAGGCTCCATATTTGAGGGGCGGGGCTCCAATTATGAAGGGCAAGGCCCCATGAGTGAGGCGCGGGGTTCCAGGCTTTCAGGGGTGGGGATCCAGTCAGTGCGGGGCGGGGCACTAGGCAGTCATGGCTGGGGCTCCCTGTGTGAGGGGCAGGGCTTCAGGCAGTGAGGGACGGTGGATGGAGACAGCATCGGAAATATTGCATTAGGAAAAGTAAAAATGTAAATTTGGTAAATTTAGTGACTGTAAGAAAATGGCCCAGGATTATGTCCGGTGCAGTGCGAAGGACTAAATGATGCCAAAACAAAGCTCACAGATATTTCAAAAGCAGCGGAAAAACTCAAGGAGGAAAACACAACTTAGGGGGCAAGATATGAGGGACATGGCATGAATATTTAAAACAAGGAAAAAGAAAAACAAGAAAAAATCGTTCCCAAAGTCAAAGCCTTCAAAATGCAGGCAGGCCATATGCCAGCAAGTGCAGGCACATGCAGCAAAGCTTGCCAAATCTGATCCCCACTGAAGGCCAAAACAGAAAAGAAGGGCCTACAAACAGGCTGGAGCGGAGACACCATCAAAGGAATTGTAATTGGAGGAGAAAAAAAGACAATTTGGGAAATTTAGTGACTGTAAAGAAATGGCCCGGGATAATATCAGGTGCAGTGCGAAGGACCAAAACATGCAAAAACTAAGCTCACAGATGTTGCAAAAGCAGGGGAAAAAGTCAAGGAGGAAGACACAACTTAGGGGGCAAGATATGAGGACATGGCATGGACACTTCAGAAATCAACCAAAAAATGAAAAAAATCTTTCCCCAAGTCAAAGCCACCAAAAGGCATGGCATGCCATCAAGGGCAGGGAAATGCACCAATGATTCTTCGATTCGTCCCCATTGAAATCACAAGATTTCTTTTCCCTTCCTGAAAGGAAATGAAATTTCCTTTCGGGAAGGGAAAAGGAATCTTGTGAATCCCAAAAGAAAGGCTTGCAAACACTCTGGAAAGGAGATAAGTTCAAATGAAATGCAATTGAAAAAAGCAGAAAATCAGTAATTTTAATGTCTTCAAAAAATAGGCTGTGAGGAAATCAGCTGCATTGCAAAGGACCAAAACATGCAAAAAATAGGCTCACAGATGTTGCAAAAGCAGGGGAAAAAGTCAAGGAGGAAGACACAACTAAGGGGGCAAGATATGAGGGACATGGCATGGACACTTCACAAAACAACGAAAAAAAAAATTTTTCCAAAGTCAAAGCCATCAAAATGCAGGCAGGCCATACACCAGCAAGTCCAGGCAGATGCAGCAAAGCTTGCCAAAATTGATCCCCACTGAAGGCCCAAACAGAAAAGAAGGACCTACAAACACACTGGAACGGAGACTCCATCAAAGGAATTGCAATTGGAGGAGAAAAAAAGGAAATTTGGGAAATCTAGTTACTCTAAGAAAATGGCCCGGGATTATATGAGGTGCAGTGCAAAGGACCAAAAGATGCAAAAATTAAGCTAAGAGATGTTGCAAAATCAGGGGAAATAGTCAAGGAGGAAGACACAACTTAGGGGGCAAGATATGAGGGACATGGCATGAACAGTTAAACAAAAAAAAAAAAACAAGAAAAAATCTTTCCCAAAGTCAAAGGCATCAAAATGCAGGCAGGCCATACGCCAGCAAGTGCAGACACATGCAGCAAAGCTTGCCAAAATTGATCCCCACTGAAGGCCAAAACCGAAAACAAGGACCTACAAACGCGGGGCTCCATGTGTGAGGGGCAGGGCTTCAGGCAGTGAGGGGCGGTGCTCTATGTGTGACGGAAGCGGCTCCATGTGTGTGGGGCAGGGCTCCAGCCAGTGATGGGCGGGGCTCCATGTGGGATGGGCAGGGCTCCATGAGTGAGGGAAGGGGTTCCATGCGTGAGGGGCGGGGTTCCGGGCTGTGAGGGGTGGGGATCCAGTCAGTGAGGGGTGGGGCTCTAGGCAGTGATTGCCGAGTCTCCATGTGTTAGGGTTAGGGCTGCAGCCAGAGAGGGGCAGGGCTCCATGTGTGAGGGAAAATGCTCCGTGTGTGTGGGGCAGGGCTCCAGCCAGTGATGGGCGGGGCTCCATGTGGGATGGGCAGGGCTCCATGCAGTGAGGGATAGGGCTCCATATTTGAGGGGCGGGGCTTCAAATATGAAGGGCAAGGCCCCATGAGTGAAGGCCGGGGTTCCAGGCTTTCAGGGGTGGGGATCCAGTCAGTGAGGGGCGGGGCTCAGGGCAGTGATGGCCGGGGCTCTTTGTGTTAGTGGCAGGGCTCCAGCCAGAGAGGGGCAAGGCTCCATGTGTGAGGGAAAGGGCTCCATGTTTGTGGGGCAGGGCTCCAGCCAGTGATGGGCGGGGCTCCATGAGGGATGGGCAGGGCTCCATGCAGTCAGGGGCAAGGCTCCATCTTTGAGGGGCGGGGCTCCAATTATGAAGGGCAAGGCCCCATGAGTGAGGCGCGGGGTTCCAGGCTTTCAGGGGTGGGGATCCAGTCATTGCGGGGGCGGGGCACTAGGCAGTCATGGCTGGGGCTCCCTGTGTGAGGGGCAGGGCTTCAGGCAGTGAGGGGCGGTGGATGGAGACAGCATCGGAAATATTGCATTAGGAAAAGTAAAAATGTAAATTTGGTAAATTTAGTGACTGTAAGAAAATGGCCCGGGATTATGTCAGGTGCAGTGCGAAGGACTAAATGATGCCAAAACAAAGCTCACAGATATTTCAAAAGCAGCGGAAAAAGTCAAGGAGGAAAACACAACTTAGGGGGCAAGATATGAGGGACATGGCATGAATATTTAAAACAAGAAAAAAGAAAAACAAGAAAAAATCGTTCCCAAAGTCAAAGCCTTCAAAATGCAGGAAGGCCATACGCCAGCAAGTGCAGGCACATGCAGCAAATCTTGCCAAATCTGATCCCCACTGAAGGCCAAAACAGAAAATAAGGGCCTACAAACAGGCTGGAGCGGAATCACCATCAAAGGAATTGTAATTGGAGGAGAAAAAAAGAAAATTTGGGAAATTTAGTGACTGTAAGGAAATGGCCCGGGATAATATCAGGTGCAGTGCGAAGGACCAAAAGATGCAAAAACTAAGCTCACAGATGTTGCAAAAGCAGGGGAAAAAGTCAAGGAGGAAGACACAACTTAGGTGGCAAGATATGAGGACATGGCATGGACACTTCAGAAATCAACCAAAAAATGAAAAAAATCTTTCCCCAAGTCAAAGCCACCAAAAGGCATGGCATGCCATCAAGGGCAGGGAAATGCACCAATGATTCTTCGATTCGTCCCCATTGAAATCACAAGATTTCTTTTCCCTTCCCGAAAGGAAATGAAATTTCCTTTCGGGAAGGGAAAAGGAATCTTGTGAATCCCAAAAGAAAGGCTTGCAAACACTCTGGAAAGGAGATAAGTTCAAAAGAAATGCAATTGAAAAAAGCAGAAAATCAGTAATTTTAATGTCTTCAAAAAATAGGCTGTGAGGAAATCAGCTGCATTGCAAAGGACCAAAACATGCAAAAAATAGGCTCACAGATGTTGCAAAAGCAGGGGAAAAAGTCAAGGAGGAAGACACAACTTAGGGGGCAAGATATGAGGGACATGGCATGGACACTTCACAAAACAACGAAAAAAAGAAAATTTTTCCAAAGGCAAAGCCATCAAAATGCAGGCAGGCCATACACCAGCAAGTCCAGGCACATGCAGCAAAGCTTGCCAAAATTCATCCCCACTGAAGGCCCAAACAGAAAAGAAGGACCTACAAACACACTGGAACGGAGACTCCATCAAAGGAATTGCAATTGGAGGAGAAAAAAAGGAAATTTCGGAAATCTAGTTACTGTAAGAAAATGGCCCGGGATTATATGAGGTGCAGTGCGAAGGACCAAAAGATGCAAAAATTAAGCTAAGAGATGTTGCAAAATCAGGGGAAATAGTCAAGGAGGAAGACACAACTTAGGGGGCAAGATATGAGGGACATGGCATGAACAGTTAAACAAAATAAAAAAAACAAGAAAAAATCTTTCCCAAAGTCAAAGCCATCAAAATGCAGGCAGGCCATACGCCAGCAAGTGCAGACACATGCAGCAAAGCTTGCCAAAATTGATCCCCACTGAAGGCCAAAACCGAAAAGAAGGACCTACAAACGCGGGGCTCCATGTGTGAGGGGCAGGGCTTCAGGCAGTGAGGGGCGGTGCTCTATGTGTGACGGAAACGGCTCCATGTGTGTGGGGCAGGGCTCCAGCCAGTGATGGGCGGGGCTCTATGTGGGATTGGCAGGGCTCCATGAGTGAGGGAAGGGGTTCCATGCGTGAGGGGCGGGGTTCCGGGCTGTGAGGGGTGGGGATCCAGTCAGTGAGAGGTGGGGCTCTAGGCAGTGATTGCCGAGGCTCCATGTGTTAGGGTTAGGGCTGCAGCCAGAGAGGGGCAGGGCTCCATGTGTGAGGGAAAAGGCTCCGTGTGTGTGGGGCAGGGCTCCAGCCAGTGATGGGCAGGGCTCCATGTGGGATGGGCAGGGCTCCATGCAGTGAGGGATAGGGCTCCATATTTGAGGGGCGGGGCTTCAACTATGAAGGGCAAGGCCCCATGAGTGAAGGCCGGGGTTCCAGGCTTTCAGGGGTGGGGATCCAGTCAGTGAGGGGCGGGGCTCAGGGCAGTGATGGCCGGGGCTCTTTGTGTTAGTGGCAGGGCTCCAGCCAGAGAGGGGCAAGGCTCCATGTGTGAGGGAAAGGGCTCCATGTTTTTGGGGCAGGGCTCCAGCCAGTGATGGGCGGGGATCCATGAGGGATGGGCAGGGCTCCATGCAGTCAGGGGCAAGGCTCCATCTTTGAGGGGCGGGGCTCCAATTATGAAGGGCAAGGCCCCATGAGTGAGGCGCGGGGTTCCAGGCTTTCAGGGGTGGGGATCCAGTCAGTGCGGGGCGGGGCACTAGGCAGTCATGGCTGGGGCTCCCTGTGTGAGGGGCAGGGCTTCAGGCAGTGAGGGACGGTGGATGGAGACAGCATCGGAAATATTGCATTAGGAAAAGTAAAAATGTAAATTTGGTAAATTTAGTGACTGTAAGAAAATGGCCCAGGATTATGTCCGGTGCAGTGCGAAGGACTAAATGATGCCAAAACAAAGCTCACAGATATTTCAAAAGCAGTGGAAAAACTCAAGGAGGAAAACACAACCTAGGGGGCAAGATATGAGGGACATGGCATGAATATTTAAAACAAGAAAAAAGAAAAACAAGAAAAAATCGTTCCCAAAGTCAAAGCCTTCAAAATGCAGGCAGGCCATACGCCAGCAAGTGCAGGCACATGCAGCAAAGCTTGCCAAATCTGATCCCCACTGAAGGCCAAAACAGAAAATAAGGGCCTACAAACAGGCTGGAGCGGAGACACCATCAAAGGAATTGTAATTGGAGGAGAAAAAAAGAAAATTTGGGAAATTTAGTGACTGTAAGAAAATGGCCCGGGATAATATCAGGTGCAGTGCGAAGGACCAAAAGATGCAAAAACTAAGCTCACAGATGTTGCAAAAGCAGGGGAAAAAGTCAAGGAGGAAGACACAACTTAGGTGGCAAGATATGAGGGACATGGCATGGACGCTTCAGAAATCAACCAAAAAATGAAAAAATCTTTCCCCAAGTCAAAGCCACCAAAAGGCATGGCATGCCATCAAGGGCAGGGAAATGCACCAATGATTCTTCGATTCGTCCCCATTGAAATCACAAGATTTCTTTTCCCTTCCCGAAAGGAAATGAAATTTCCTTTCGGGAAGGGAAAAGGAATCTTGTGAATCCCAAAAGAAAGGCTTGCAAACACTCTGGAAAGGAGATAAGTTCAAATGAAATGCAATTGAAAAAAGCAGAAAATCAGTAATTTTAATGTCTTCAAAAAATAGGCTGTGAGGAAATCCGCTGCATTGCAAAGGACCAAAACATGAAAAAAATAGGCTCACAGATGTTGCAAAAGCAGGGGAAAAAGTCAAGGAGGAAGACACAACTTAGGGGGCAAGATATGAGGGACATGGCATGGACACTTCACAAAACAACGAAAAAAAAAATTTTTCCAAAGTCAAAGCCATCAAAATGCAGGCAGGCAATATACCAGCAAGTCCAGGCACATGCAGCAAAGCTTGCCAAAATTCATCCCCACTGAAGGCCCAAACAGAAAAGAAGGACCTACAAACACACTGGAACGGAGACTCCATCAAAGGAATTGCAATTGGAGGAGAAAAAAAGGAAATTTGGGAAATTTAGTGACTCTAAGAAAATGGCCCGGGATTATATGAGGTGCAGTGCGAAGGACCAAAAGATGCAAAAATTAAGCTAAGAGATGTTGCAAAATCAGGGGAAATAGTCAAGGAGGAAGACACAACTTAGGGGGCAAGATATGAGGGACATGGCATGAACAGTTAAACAAAAAAAAAAAAACAAGAAAAAATCTTTCCCAAAGTCAAAGGCATCAAAATGCAGGCAGGCCATACGCCAGCAAGTGCAGACACATGCAGCAAAGCTTGCCAAAATTGATCCCCACTGAAGGCCAAAACCGAAAAGAAGGACCTACAAACGCGGGGCTCCATGTGTGAGGGGCAGGGCTTCAGGCAGTGAGGGGCGGTGCTCTATGTGTGACGGAAGCGGCTCCATGTGTGTGGGGCAGGGCTCCAGCCAGTGATGGGCGGGGCTCCATGTGGGATGGGCAGGGCTCCATGAGTGAGGGAAGGGGTTCCATGCGTGAGGGGCGGGGTTCCGGGCTGTGAGGGGTGGGGATCCAGTCAGTGAGGGGTGGGGCTCTAGGCAGTGATTGCCGAGTCTCCATGTGTTAGGGTTAGGGCTGCAGCCAGAGAGGGGCAGGGCTCCATGTGTGAGGGAAAATGCTCCGTGTGTGTGGGGCAGGGCTCCAGCCAGTGATGGGCGGGGCTCCATGTGGGATGGGCAGGGCTCCATGCAGTGAGGGATAGGGCTCCATATTTGAGGGGCGGGGCTTCAAATATGAAGGGCAAGGCCCCATGAGTGAAGGCCGGGGTTCCAGGCTTTCAGGGGTGGGGATCCAGTCAGTGAGGGGCGGGGCTCAGGGCAGTGATGGCCGGGGCTCTTTGTGTTAGTGGCAGGGCTCCAGCCAGAGAGGGGCAAGGCTCCATGTGTGAGGGAAAGGGCTCCATGTTTGTGGGGCAGGGCTCCAGCCAGTGATGGGCGGGGCTCCATGAGGGATGGGCAGGGCTCCATGCAGTCAGGGGCAAGGCTCCATCTTTGAGGGGCGGGGCTCCAATTATGAAGGGCAAGGCCCCATGAGTGAGGCGCGGGGTTCCAGGCTTTCAGGGGTGGGGATCCAGTCATTGCGGGGCGGGGCACTAGGCAGTCATGGCTGGGGCTCCCTGTGTGAGGGGCAGGGCTTCAGGCAGTGAGGGGCGGTGGATGGAGACAGCATCGGAAATATTGCATTAGGAAAAGTAAAAATGTAAATTTGGTAAATTTGGTGACTGTAAGAAAATGGCCCGGGATTATGTCAGGTGCAGTGCGAAGGACTAAATGATGCCAAAACAAAGCTCACCGATATTTCAAAAGCAGCGGAAAAAGTCAAGGAGGAAAACACAACTTAGGGGGCAAGATATGAGGGACATGGCATGAATATTTAAAACAAGAAAAAAGAAAAACAAGAAAAAATCGTTCCCAAAGTCAAAGCCTTCAAAATGCAGGAAGGCCATACGCCAGCAAGTGCAGGCACATGCAGCAAATCTTGCCAAATCTGATCCCCACTGAAGGCCAAAACAGAAAATAAGGGCCTACAAACAGGCTGGAGCGGAATCACCATCAAAGGAATTGTAATTGGAGGAGAAAAAAAGAAAATTTGGGAAATTTAGTGACTGTAAGGAAATGGCCCGGGATAATATCAGGTGCAGTGCGAAGGACCAAAAGATGCAAAAACTAAGCTCACAGATGTTGCAAAAGCAGGGGAAAAAGTCAAGGAGGAAGACACAACTTAGGTGGCAAGATATGAGGACATGGCATGGACACTTCAGAAATCAACCAAAAAATGAAAAAAATCTTTCCCCAAGTCAAAGCCACCAAAAGGCATGGCATGCCATCAAGGGCAGGGAAATGCACCAATGATTCTTCGATTCGTCCCCATTGAAATCACAAGATTTCTTTTCCCTTCCCGAAAGGAAATGAAATTTCCTTTCGGGAAGGGAAAAGGAATCTTGTGAATCCCAAAAGAAAGGCTTGCAAACACTCTGGAAAGGAGATAAGTTCAAAAGAAATGCAATTGAAAAAAGCAGAAAATCAGTAATTTTAATGTCTTCAAAAAATAGGCTGTGAGGAAATCAGCTGCATTGCAAAGGACCAAAACATGCAAAAAATAGGCTCACAGATGTTGCAAAAGCAGGGGAAAAAGTCAAGGAGGAAGACACAACTTAGGGGGCAAGATATGAGGGACATGGCATGGACACTTCACAAAACAACGAAAAAAAGAAAATTTTTCCAAAGGCAAAGCCATCAAAATGCAGGCAGGCCATACACCAGCAAGTCCAGGCACATGCAGCAAAGCTTGCCAAAATTGATCCCCACTGAAGGCCCAAACAGAAAAGAAGGACCTACAAACACACTGGAACGGAGACTCCATCAAAGGAATTGCAATTGGAGGAGAAAAAAAGGAAATTTCGGAAATCTAGTTACTGTAAGAAAATGGCCCGGGATTATATGAGGTGCAGTGCGAAGGACCAAAAGATGCAAAAATTAAGCTAAGAGATGTTGCAAAATCAGGGGAAATAGTCAAGGAGGAAGACACAACTTAGGGGGCAAGATATGAGGGACATGGCATGAACAGTTAAACAAAATAAAAAAAACAAGAAAAAATCTTTCCCAAAGTCAAAGCCATCAAAATGCAGGCAGGCCATACGCCAGCAAGTGCAGACACATGCAGCAAAGCTTGCCAAAATTGATCCCCACTGAAGGCCAAAACCGAAAAGAAGGACCTACAAACGCGGGGCTCCATGTGTGAGGGGCAGGGCTTCAGGCAGTGAGGGGCGGTGCTCTATGTGTGACGGAAACGGCTCCATGTGTGTGGGGCAGGGCTCCAGCCAGTGATGGGCGGGGCTCTATGTGGGATTGGCAGGGCTCCATGAGTGAGGGAAGGGGTTCCATGCGTGAGGGGCGGGGTTCCGGGCTGTGAGGGGTGGGGATCCAGTCAGTGAGAGGTGGGGCTCTAGGCAGTGATTGCCGAGGCTCCATGTGTTAGGGTTAGGGCTGCAGCCAGAGAGGGGCAGGGCTCCATGTGTGAGGGAAAAGGCTCCGTGTGTGTGGGGCAGGGCTCCAGCCAGTGATGGGCGGGGCTCCATGTGGGATGGGCAGGGCTCCATGCAGTGAGGGATAGGGCTCCATATTTGAGGGGCGGGGCTTCAACTATGAAGGGCAAGGCCCCATGAGTGAAGGCCGGGGTTCCAGGCTTTCAGGGGTGGGGATCCAGTCAGTGAGGGGCGGGGCTCAGGGCAGTGATGGCCGGGGCTCTTTGTGTTAGTGGCAGGGCTCCAGCCAGAGAGGGGCAAGGCTCCATGTGTGAGGGAAAGGGCTCCATGTTTTTGGGGCAGGGCTCCAGCCAGTGATGGGCGGGGATCCATGAGGGATGGGCAGGGCTCCATGCAGTCAGGGGCAAGGCTCCATCTTTGAGGGGCGGGGCTCCAATTATGAAGGGCAAGGCCCCATGAGTGAGGCGCGGGGTTCCAGGCTTTCAGGGGTGGGGATCCAGTCAGTGCGGGGCGGGGCACTAGGCAGTCATGGCTGGGGCTCCCTGTGTGAGGGGCAGGGCTTCAGGCAGTGAGGGACGGTGGATGGAGACAGCATCGGAAATATTGCATTAGGAAAAGTAAAAATGTAAATTTGGTAAATTTAGTGACTGTAAGAAAATGGCCCGGGATTATGTCCGGTGCAGTGCGAAGGACTAAATGATGCCAAAACAAAGCTCACAGATATTTCAAAAGCAGTGGAAAAACTCAAGGAGGAAAACACAACCTAGGGGGCAAGATATGAGGGACATGGCATGAATATTTAAAACAAGGAAAAAGAAAAACAAGAAAAAATCGTTCCCAAAGTCAAAGCCTTCAAAATGCAGGCAGGCCATATGCCAGCAAGTGCAGGCACATGCAGCAAAGCTTGCCAAATCTGATCCCCACTGAAGGCCAAAACAGAAAATAAGGGCCTACAAACAGGCTGGAGCGGAGACACCATCAAAGGAATTGTAATTGGAGGAGAAAAAATGACAATTTGGGAAATTTAGTGACTGTAAGGAAATGGCCCGGGATAATATCAGGTGCAGTGCGAAGGACCAAAAGATGCAAAAACTAAGCTCACAGATGTTGCAAAAGCAGGGGAAAAAGTCAAGGAGGAAGACATAACTTAGGGGGCAAGATATGAGGACATGGCATGGACACTTCAGAAATCAACCAAAAAATGAAAAAAATCTTTCCCCAAGTCAAAGCCACCAAAAGGCATGGCATGCCATCAAGGGCAGGGAAATGCACCAATGATTCTTCGATTCGTCCCCATTGAAATCACAAGATTTCTTTTCCCTTCCCGAAAGGAAATGAAATTTCCTTTCGGGAAGGGAAAAGGAATCTTGTGAATCCCAAAAGAAAGGCTTGCAAACACTCTGGAAAGGAGATAAGTTCAAATGAAATGCAATTGAAAAAAGCAGAAAATCAGTAATTTTAATGTCTTCAAAAAATAGGCTGTGAGGAAATCCGCTGCATTGCAAAGGACCAAAACATGAAAAAAATAGGCTCACAGATGTTGCAAAAGCAGGGGAAAAAGTCAAGGAGGAAGACACAACTTAGGGGGCAAGATATGAGGGACATGGCATGGACACTTCACAAAACAACGAAAAAAAAATTTTTCCAAAGTCAAAGCCATCAAAATGCAGGCAGGCAATACACCAGCAAGTCCAGGCACATGCAGCAAAGCTTGCCAAAATTCATCCCCACTGAAGGCCCAAACAGAAAAGAAGGACCTACAAACACACTGGAACGGAGACTCCATCAAAGGAATTGCAATTGGAGGAGAAAAAAAGGAAATTTGGGAAATTTAGTGACTCTAAGAAAATGGCCCGGGATTATATGAGGTGCAGTGCGAAGGACCAAAAGATGCAAAAATTAAGCTAAGAGATGTTGCAAAATCAGGGGAAATAGTCAAGGAGGAAGACACAACTTAGGGGGCAAGATATGAGGGACATGGCATGAACAGTTAAACAAAATAAAAAAAACAAGAAAAAATCTTTCCCAAAGTCAAAGCCATCAAAATGCCGGCAGGCCATACGCCAGCAAGTGCAGACACATGCAGCAAAGCTTGCCAAAATTGATCCCCACTGAAGGCCAAAACCGAAAAGAAGGACCTACAAACGCGGGGCTCCATGTGTGAGGGGCAGGGCTTCAGGCAGTGAGGGGCGGTGCTCTATGTGTGACGGAAACGGCTCCATGTGTGTGGGGCAGGGCTCCAGCCAGTGATGGGCGGGGGCTCTATGTGGGATTGGCAGGGCTCCATGAGTGAGGGAAGGGGTTCCATGCGTGAGGGGCGGGGTTCCGGGCTGTGAGGGGTGGGGATCCAGTCAGTGAGGGGTGGGGCTCTAGGCAGTGATTGCCGAGGCTCCATGTGTTAGGGTTAGGGCTGCAGCCAGAGAGGGGCAGGGCTCCATGTGTGAGGGAAAAGGCTCCGTGTGTGTGGGGCAGGGCTCCAGCCAGTGATGGGCGGGGCTCCATGTGGGATGGGCAGGGCTCCATGCAGTGAGGGATAGGGCTCCATATTTGAGGGGCGGGGCTTCAACTATGAAGGGCAAGGCCCCATGAGTGAAGGCCGGGTTCCAGGCTTTCAGGGGTGGGGATCCAGTCAGTGAGGGGCGGGGCTCAGGGCAGTGATGGCCGGGGCTCTTTGTGTTAGTGGCAGGGCTCCAGCCAGAGAGGGGCAAGGCTCCATGTGTGAGGGAAAGGGCTCCATGTTTTTGGGGCAGGGCTCCAGCCAGTGATGGTCGGGGATCCATGAGGGATGGGCAGGGCTCCATGCAGTCAGGGGCAAGGCTCCATATTTGAGGGGCGGGGCTCCAATTATGAAGGGCAAGGCCCCATGAGTGAGGCGCGGGGTTCCAGGCTTTCAGGGGTGGGGATCCAGTCAGTGCGGGGCGGGGCACTAGGCAGTCATGGCTGGGGCTCCCTGTGTGAGGGGCAGGGCTTCAGGCAGTGAGGGGCGGTGGATGGAGACAGCATCGGAAATATTGCATTAGGAAAAGTAAAAATGTAAATTTGGTAAATTTAGTGACTGTAAGAAAATGGCCCAGGATTATGTCCGGTGCAGTGCGAAGGACTAAATGATGCCAAAACAAAGCTCACAGATATTTCAAAAGCAGCGGAAAAACTCAAGGAGGAAAACACAACTTAGGGGGCAAGATATGAGGGACATGGCATGAATATTTAAAACAAGAAAAAAGAAAAACAAGAAAAAATCGTTCCCAAAGTCAAAGCCTTCAAAATGCAGGCAGGCCATATGCCAGCAAGTGCAGGCACATGCAGCAAAGCTTGCCAAATCTGATCCCCACTGAAGGCCAAAACAGAAAAGAAGGGCCTACAAACAGGCTGGAGCGGAGACACCATCAAAGGAATTGTAATTGGAGGAGAAAAAAAGACAATTTGGGAAATTTAGTGACTGTAAAGAAATGGCCCGGGATAATATCAGGTGCAGTGCGAAGGACCAAAAGATGCAAAAACTAAGCTCACAGATGTTGCAAAAGCAGGGGAAAAAGTCAAGGAGGAAGACACAACTTAGGGGGCAAGATATGAGGACATGGCATGGACACTTCAGAAATCAACCAAAAAATGAAAAAAATCTTTCCCCAAGTCAAAGCCACCAAAAGGCATGGCATGCCATCAAGGGCAGGGAAATGCACCAATGATTCTTCGATTCGTCCCCATTGAAATCACAAGATTTCTTTTCCCTTCCCGAAAGGAAATGAAATTTCCTTTCGGGAAGGGAAAAGGAATCTTGTGAATCCCAAAAGAAAGGCTTGCAAACACTCTGGAAAGGAGATAGGTTCAAATGAAATGCAATTGAAAAAAGCAGAAAATCAGTAATTTTAATGTCTTCAAAAAATAGGCTGTGAGGAAATCCGCTGCATTGCAAAGGACCAAAACATGCAAAAAATAGGCTCACAGATGTTGCAAAAGCAGGGGAAAAAGTCAAGGAGGAAGACACAACTTAGGGGGCAAGATATGAGGGACATGGCATGGACACTTCACAAAACAACGAAAAAAAAAATTTTTCCAAAGTCAAAGCCATCAAAATGCAGGCAGGCAATACACCAGCAAGTCCAGGCACATGCAGCAAAGCTTGCCAAAATTCATCCCCACTGAAGGCCCAAACAGAAAAGAAGGACCTACAAACACACTGGAACGGAGACTCCATCAAAGGAATTGCAATTGGAGGAGAAAAAAAGGAAATTTGGGAAATTTAGTGACTCTAAGAAAATGGCCCGGGATTATATGAGGTGCAGTGCGAAGGACCAAAAGATGCAAAAATTAAGCTAAGAGATGTTGCAAAATCAGGGGAAATAGTCAAGGAGGAAGACACAACTTACGGGGCAAGATATGAGGGACATGGCATGAACAGTTAAACAAAAAAAAAAAAACAAGAAAAACTCTTTCCCAAAGTCAAAGCCCTCGAAATGCAGGCAGGCCATACGCCAGCAGGTGCAGACCCATGCAGCAAAGCTTGCCAAAATTGATCCCCACTGAAGGCCAAAACCGAAAAGAAGGACCTACAAAGGCGGGGCTCCATGTGTGAGGGGCAGGGCTTCAGGCAGTGAGGGGCGGTGCTCTATGTGTGACGGAAGCGGCTCCATGTGTGTGGGGCAGGGCTCCAGCCAGTGATGGGCGGGGCTCCATGTGGGATGGGCAGGGCTCCATGAGTGAGGGAAGGGGTTCCATGCGTGAGGGGCGGGGTTCCGGGCTGTGAGGGGTGGGGATCCAGTCAGTGAGGGGTGGGGCTCTAGGCAGTGATTGCCGAGGCTCCATGTGTTAGGGTTAGGGCTGCAGCCAGAGAGGGGCAGGGCTCCATGTGTGAGGGAAAAGGCTCCATGTGTGTGGGGCAGGGCTCCAGCCAGTGATGGGCGGGGCTCCATGTGGGATGGGCAGGGCTCCATGCAATGAGGGATAGGGCTCCATATTTGAGGGGCGGGGCTTCAAATATGAAGGGCAAGGCCCCATGAGTGAAGGCCGGGGTTCCAGGCTTTCAGGGGTGGGGATCCAGTCAGTGAGGGGCGGGGCTCAGGGCAGTGATGGCCGGGGCTCTTTGTGTTAGTGGCAGGGCTCCAGCCAGAGAGGGGCAAGGCTCCATGTGTGAGGGAAAGGGCTCCATGTTTGTGGGGCAGGGCTCCAGCCAGTGATGGGCGGGGATCCATGAGGGATGGGCAGGGCTCCATGCAGTCAGGGGCAAGGCTCCATCTTTGAGGGGCGGGGCTCCAATTATGAAGGGCAAGGCCCCATGAGTGAGGCGCGGGGTTCCAGGCTTTCAGGGGTGGGGATCCAGTCAGTGCGGGGCGGGGCACTAGGCAGTCATGGCTGGGGCTCCTTGTGTGAGGGGCAGGGCTTCAGGCAGTGAGGGGCGGTGGATGGAGACAGCATCGGAAATATTGCATTAGGAAAAGTAAAAATGTAAATTTGGTAAATTTAGTGACTGTAAGAAAATGGCCCGGGATTATGTCCGGTGCAGTGCGAAGGACTAAATGATGCCAAAACAAAGCTCACAGATATTTCAAAAGCAGCGGAAAAAGTCAAGGAGGAAAACACAACTTAGGGGGCAAGATATGAGGGACATGGCATGAATATTTAAAACAAGAAAAAAGAAAAACAAGAAAAAATCGTTCCCAAAGTCAAAGCCTTCAAAATGCAGGCAGGCCATACGCCAGCAAGTGCAGGCACATGCAGCAAAGCTTGCCAAATCTGATCCCCACTGAAGGCCAAAGCAGAAAATAAGGGCCTACAAACAGGCTGGAGCGGAGACACCATCAAAGGAATTGTAATTGGAGGAGAAAAAAAGAAAATTTGGGAAATTTAGTGACTGTAAGGAAATGGCCCGGGATAATATCAGGTGCAGTGCGAAGGACCAAAAGATGCCAAAACTAAGCTCACAGATGTTGCAAAAGCAGGGGAAAAAGTCAAGGAGGAAGACACAACTTAAGTGGCAAGATATGAGGACATGGCATGGACACTTCAGAAATCAACCAAAAAATGAAAAAAATATTTCCCCAAGTCAAAGCCACCAAAAGGCATGGCATGCCATCAAGGGCAGGGAAATGCACCAATGATTCTTCGATTCGTCCCCATTGAAATCACAAGATTTCTTTTCCCTTCCCGAAAGGAAATGAAATTTCCTTTCGGGAAGGGAAAAGGAATCTTGTGAATCCCAAAAGAAAGGCTTGCAAACACTCTGGAAAGGAGATAAGTTCAAATGAAATGCAATTGAAAAAAGCAGAAAATCAGTAATTTTAATGTCTTCAAAAAATAGGCTGTGAGGAAATCAGCTGCATTGCAAAGGACCAAAACATGCAAAAAATAGGCTCACAGATGTTGCAAAAGCAGGGGAAAAAGTCAAGGAGGAAGACACAACTTAGGGGGCAAGATATGAGGGACATGGCATGGACACTTCACAAAACAACGAAAAAAAAAAATTTTTCCAAAGGCAAAGCCATCAAAATGCAGGCAGGCCATACACCAGCAAGTCCAGGCACATGCAGCAAAGCTTGCCAAAATTCATCCCCACTGAAGGCCCAAACAGAAAAGAAGGACCTACAAACACACTGGAACGGAGACTCCATCAAAGGAATTGCAATTGGAGGAGAAAAAAAGGAAATTTGGGAAATCTAGTTACTCTAAGAAAATGGCCCGGGATTATATGAGGTGCAGTGCGAAGGACCAAAAGATGCAAAAATTAAGCTAAGAGATGTTGCAAAATCAGGGGAAAAAGTCAAGGAGGAAGACACAACTTACGGGGCAAGATATGAGGGACATGGCATGAACAGTTAAACAAAAAAAAAAAAAATAGAAAAAATCTTTCCCAAAGTCAAAGCCATCAAAATGCAGGCAGGCCATACACCAGCAGGTGCAGACACATGCAGCAAAGCTTGCCAAAATTGATCCCCACTGAAGGCCAAAACCGAAAAGAAGGACCTACAAACGCGGGGCTCCATGTGTGAGGGGCAGGGCTTCAGGCAATGAGGGGCGGTGCTCTATGTGTGACGGAAGCGGCTCCATGTGTGTGGGGCAGGGCTCCAGCCAGTGATGGGCGGGGCTCCATGTGGGATGGGCAGGGCTCCATGAGTGAGGGAAGGGGTTCCATGCGTGAGGGGCGGGGTTCCGGGCTGTGAGGGGTGGGGATCCAGTCAGTGAGGGGTGGGGCTCTAGGCAGTGATTGCCGAGGCTCCATGTGTTAGGGTTAGGGCTGCAGCCAGAGAGGGGCAGGGCTCCATGTGTGAGGGAAAAGGCTCCATGTGTGTGGGGCGGGGCTCCAGCCAGTGATGGGCGGGGCTCCATGTGGGATGGGCAGGGCTCCATGCAGTGAGGGATAGGGCTCCATATTTGAGGGGCGGGGCTTCAAATATGAAGGGCAAGGCCCCATGAGTGAGGCGCACGGTTCCAGGCTTTCAGGGGTGGGGATCCAGTCAGTGAGGGGCGGGGCTCAGGGCAGTGATGGCCGGGGCTCTTTGTGTTAGTGGCAGGGCTCCAGCCAGAGAGGGGCAAGGCTCCATGTGTGAGGGAAAGGGCTCCATGTTTGTGGGGCAGGGCTCCAGCCAGTGATGGGCGGGGATCCATGAGGGATGGGCAGGGCTCCATGCAGTCAGGGGCAAGGCTCCATATTTGAGGGGCGGGGCTCCAATTATGAAGGGCAAGGCCCCATGAGTGAGGCGCGGGGTTCCAGGCTTTCAGGGGTGGGGATCCAGTCAGTGCGGGGCGGGGCACTAGGCAGTCATGGCTGGGGCTCCCTGTGTGAGGGGCAGGGCTTCAGGCAGTGAGGGGCGGTGGATGGAGACAGCATCGGAAGTATTGCATTAGGAAAAGTAAAAATGTAAATTTGGTAAATTTAGTGACTGTAAGAAAATGGCCCGGGATTATGTCAGGTGCAGTGCGAAGGACTAAATGATGCCAAAACAAAGCTCACAGATATTTCAAAAGCAGCGGAAAAAGTCAAGGAGGAAAACACAACTTAGGGGGCAAGATATGAGGGACATGGCATGAATATTTAAAACAAGAAAAAAGAAAAACAAGAAAAAATCGTTCCCAAAGTCAAAGCCTTCAAAATGCAGGCAGGCCATACGCCAGCAAGTGCAGGCACATGCAGCAAAGCTTGCCAAATCTGATCCCCACTGAAGGCCAAAACAGAAAATAAGGGCCTACAAACAGGCTGGAGCGGAGACACCATCAAAGGAATTGCAACTGGAGGAGAAAAAAAGAAAATTTGGGAAATTTAGTGACTGTTAGAAAATGGCCCGGGATAATATCAGGTGCAGTGCGAAGGACCAAAAGATGCAAAAACTAAGCTCACAGATGTTGCAAAAGCAGGGGAAAAAGTCAAGGAGGAAGACACAACTTAGGTGGCAAGATATGAGGGACATGGCATGGACACTTCAGAAATCAACCAAAAAATGAAAAAAATCTTTCCCCAAGTCAAAGCCACCAAAAGGCATGGCATGCCATCAAGGGCAGGGAAATGCACCAATGATTCTTCGATTCGTCCCCATTGAAATCACAAGATTTCTTTTCCCTTCCCGAAAGGAAATGAAATTTCCTTTCGGGAAGGGAAAAGGAATCTTGTGAGTCCCAAAAGAAAGGCTTGCAAACACTCTGGAAAGGAGATAAGTTCAAATGAAATGCAATTGAAAAAAGCAGAAAATCAGTAATTTTAATGTCTTCAAAAAATAGGCTGTGAGGAAATCAGCTGCATTGCAAAGGACCAAAACATGCAAAAAATAGGCTCACAGATGTTGCAAAAGCAGGGGAAAAAGTCAAGGAGGAAGACACAACTTAGGGGCAAGATATGAGGGACATGGCATGGACACTTCACAAAACAACGAAAAAAAAAAAATTTTTCCAAAGTCAAAGCCATCAAAATGCAGGCAGGCCATACACCAGCAAGTCCAGGCACATGCAGCAAAGCTTGCCAAAATTCATCCCCACTGAAGGCCCAAACAGAAAAGAAGGACCTACAAACACACTGGAACGGAGACTCCATCAAAGGAATTGCAATTGGAGGAGAAAAAAAGGAAATTTGGGAAATCTAGTTACTCTAAGAAAATGGCCCGGGATTATATGAGGTGCAGTGCGAAGGACCAAAAGATGCAAAAATTAAGCTAAGAGATGTTGCAAAATCAGGGGAAATAGTCAAGGAGGAAGACACAACTTACGGGGCAAGATATGAGGGACATGGCATCAACAGTTAAAGAAAAAAAAAAAAAACAAGAAAAAATCTTTCCCAAAGTCAAAGCCATCAAAATGCAGGCAGGCCATACGCCAGCAAGTGCAGACACATGCAGCAAAGCTTGCCAAAATTGATCCCCACTGAAGGCCAAAACCGAAAAGAAGGACCTACAAAGGCGGGGCTCCATGTGTGAGGGGCAGGGCTTCAGGCAGTGAGGGGCGGTGCTCTATGTGTGACAGAGGCGGCTCCATGTGTGTGGGGCAGGGCTCCAGCCAGTGATGGGCGGGGCTCCATGTGGGATGGGCAGGGCTCCATGAGTGAGGGAAGGGGTTCCATGCGTGAGGGGCGGGGTTCCAGGCTGTGAGGGGTGGGGATCCAGTCAGTGAGGGGTGGGGCTCTAGGCAGTGATTGCCGAGGCTCCATGTGTTAGGGTTAGGGCTGCAGCCAGAGAGGGGCAGGGCTCCATGTGTGAGGGAAAAGGCTCCATGTGTGTGGGGCGGGGGCTCCAGCCAGTGATGGGCGGGGCTCCATGTGGGATGGGCAGGGCTCCATGCAGTGAGGGATAGGGCTCCATATTTGAGGGGCGGGTCTTCAAATATGAAGGGCAAGGCCCCATGAGTGAGGCGCACGGTTCCAGGCTTTCAGGGGTGGGGATCCAGTCAGTGAGGGGCGGGGCTCAGGGCAGTGATGGCCGGGGCTCTTTGTGTTAGTGGCAGGGCTCCAGCCAGAGAGGGGCAAGGCTCCATGTGTGAGGGAAAGGGCTCCATGTTTGTGGGGCAGGGCTCCAGCCAGTGATGGGCGGGGATCCATGAGGGATGGGCAGGGCTCCATGCAGTCAGGGGCAAGGCTCCATATTTGAGGGGCGGGGCTCCAATTATGAAGGGCAAGGCCCCATGAGTGAGGCGCGGGGTTCCAGGCTTTCAGGGGTGGGGATCCAGTCAGTGCGGGGCGGGGCACTAGGCAGTCATGGCTGGGGCTCCCTGTGTGAGGGGCAGGGCTTCAGGCAGTGAGGGGCGGTGGATGGAGACAGCATCGGAAGTATTGCATTAGGAAAAGTAAAAATGTAAATTTGGTAAATTTAGTGACTGTAAGAAAATGGCCCGGGATTATGTCAGGTGCAGTGCGAAGGACTAAATGATGCCAAAACAAAGCTCACAGATATTTCAAAAGCAGCGGAAAAAGTCAAGGAGGAAAACACAACTTAGGGGGCAAGATATGAGGGACATGGCATGAATATTTAAAACAAGAAAAAAGAAAAACAAGAAAAAATCGTTCCCAAAGTCAAAGCCTTCAAAATGCAGGCAGGCCATACGCCAGCAAGTGCAGGCACATGCAGCAAAGCTTGCCAAATCTGATCCCCACTGAAGGCCAAAACAGAAAATAAGGGCCTACAAACAGGCTGGAGCGGAGACACCATCAAAGGAATTGCAACTGGAGGAGAAAAAAAGAAAATTTGGGAAATTTAGTGACTGTTAGAAAATGGCCCGGGATAATATCAGGTGCAGTGCGAAGGACCAAAAGATGCAAAAACTAAGCTCACAGATGTTGCAAAAGCAGGGGAAAAAAGTCAAGGAGGAAGACACAACTTAGGTGGCAAGATATGAGGGACATGGCATGGACACTTCAGAAATCAACCAAAAAATGAAAAAAATCTTTCCCCAAGTCAAAGCCACCAAAAGGCATGGCATGCCATCAAGGGCAGGGAAATGCACCAATGATTCTTCGATTCGTCCCCATTGAAATCACAAGATTTCTTTTCCCTTCCCGAAAGGAAATGAAATTTCCTTTCGGGAAGGGAAAAGGAATCTTGTGAGTCCCAAAAGAAAGGCTTGCAAACACTCTGGAAAGGAGATAAGTTCAAATGAAATGCAATTGAAAAAAGCAGAAAATCAGTAATTTTAATGTCTTCAAAAAATAGGCTGTGAGGAAATCAGCTGCATTGCAAAGGACCAAAACATGCAAAAAATAGGCTCACAGATGTTGCAAAAGCAGGGGAAAAAGTCAAGGAGGAAGACACAACTTAGGGGCAAGATATGAGGGACATGGCATGGACACTTCACAAAACAACGAAAAAAAAAAAATTTTTCCAAAGTCAAAGCCATCAAAATGCAGGCAGGCCATACACCAGCAAGTCCAGGCACATGCAGCAAAGCTTGCCAAAATTCATCCCCACTGAAGGCCCAAACAGAAAAGAAGGACCTACAAACACACTGGAACGGAGACTCCATCAAAGGAATTGCAATTGGAGGAGAAAAAAAGGAAATTTGGGAAATCTAGTTACTCTAAGAAAATGGCCCGGGATTATATGAGGTGCAGTGCGAAGGACCAAAAGATGCAAAAATTAAGCTAAGAGATGTTGCAAAATCAGGGGAAATAGTCAAGGAGGAAGACACAACTTACGGGGCAAGATATGAGGGACATGGTATCAACAGTTAAAGAAAAAAAAAAAAAACAAGAAAAAATCTTTCCCAAAGTCAAAGCCATCAAAATGCAGGCAGGCCATACGCCAGCAAGTGCAGACACATGCAGCAAAGCTTGCCAAAATTGATCCCCACTGAAGGCCAAAACCGAAAAGAAGGACCTACAAAGGCGGGGCTCCATGTGTGAGGGGCAGGGCTTCAGGCAGTGAGGGGCGGTGCTCTATGTGTGACAGAGGCGGCTCCATGTGTGTGGGGCAGGGCTCCAGCCAGTGATGGGCGGGGCTCCATGTGGGATGGGCAGGGCTCCATGAGTGAGGGAAGGGGTTCCATGCGTGAGGGGCGGGGTTCCAGGCTGTGAGGGGTGGGGATCCAGTCAGTGAGGGGTGGGGCTCTAGGCAGTGATTGCCGAGGCTCCATGTGTTAGGGTTAGGGCTGCAGCCAGAGAGGGGCAGGGCTCCATGTGTGAGGGAAAAGGCTCCATGTGTGTGGGGCGGGGCTCCAGCCAGTGATGGGCGGGGCTCCATGTGGGATGGGCAGGGCTCCATGCAGTGAGGGATAGGGCTCCATATTTGAGGGGCGGGTCTTCAAATATGAAGGGCAAGGCCCCATGAGTGAAGGCCGGGGTTCCAGGCTTTCAGGGGTGGGGATCCAGTCAGTGAGGGGCGGGGCTCAGGGCAGTGATGGCCGGGGCTCTTTGTGTTAGTGGCAGGGCTCCAGCCAGAGAGGGGCAAGGCTCCATGTGTGAGGGAAAGGGCTCCATGTTTGTGGGGCAGGGCTCCAGCCAGTGATGGGCGGGGATCCATGAGGGATGGGCAGGGCTCCATGCAGTCAGGGGCAAGGCTCCATATTTGAGGGGCGGGGCTCCAATTATGAAGGGCAAGGCCCCATGAGTGAGGCGCGGGGTTCCAGGCTTTCAGGGGTGGGGATCCAGTCAGTGCGGGGCGGGGCACTAGGCAGTCATGGCTGGGGCTCCCTGTGTGAGGGGCAGGGCTTCAGGCAGTGAGGGGAGGTGGATGGAGACAGCATCGGAAATATTGCATTAGGAAAAGTAAAAATGTAAATTTGGTAAATTTAGTGACTGTAAGAAAATGGCCCGGGAATATGTCAGGTGCAGTGCGAAGGACTAAATGATGCCAAAACAAAGCTCACAGATATTTCAAAAGCAGCGGAAAAAGTCAAGGAGGAAAACACAACTTAGGGGGCAAGATATGAGGGACATGGCATGAATATTTAAAACAAGAAAAAAGAAAAACAAGAAAAAATCGTTCCCAAAGTCAAAGCCTTCAAAATGCAGGCAGGCCATACGCCAGCAAGTGCAGGCACATGCAGCAAAGCTTGCCAAATCTGATCCCCACTGAAGGCCAAAACAGAAAATAAGGGCCTACAAACAGGCTGGAGCGGAGACACCATCAAAGGAATTGTAATTGGAGGAGAAAAAAAGAAAATTTGGGAAATTTAGTGACTGTAAGAAAATGGCCCGGGATAATATCAGGTGCAGTGCGAAGGACCAAAAGATGCAAAAACTAAGCTCACAGATGTTGCAAAAGCAGGGGAAAAAGTCAAGGAGGAAGACACAACTTAGGTGGCAAGATATGAGGGACATGGCATGGACGCTTCAGAAATCAACCAAAAAATGAAAAAAATCTTTCCCCAAGTCAAAGCCACCAAAAGGCATGGCATGCCATCAAGGGCAGGGAAATGCACCAATGATTCTTCGATTCGTCCCCATTGAAATCACAAGATTTCTTTTCCCTTCCCGAAAGGAAATGAAATTTCCTTTCGGGAAGGGAAAAGGAATCTTGTGAATCCCAAAAGAAAGGCTTGCAAACACTCTAGAAAGGAGATAAGTTCAAATGAAATGCAATTGAAAAAAGCAGAAAATCGGTAATTTTAATGTCTTCAAAAAATAGGCTGTGAGGAAATCAGCTGCATTGCAAAGGACCAAAACATGCAAAAAATAGGCTCACAGATGTTGCAAAAGAAGGGGAAAAAGTCAAGGAGGAAGACACAACTTAGGGGGCAAGATATGAGGGACATGGCATGAACACTTCAGAAAACTACCAAAAAAAAAAAAAATTTTTCCAAAGTCAAAGCCATCAAAATGCAGGCAGGCCATACACCAGCAAGTCCAGGCACATGCAGCAAAGCTTGCCAAAATTGATCCCCACTGAAGGCCCAAACAGAAAAGAAGGACCTACAAACACACTGGAACGGAGACTCCATCAAAGGAATTGCAATTGGAGGAGAAAAAAAGGAAATTTGGGAAATCTAGTTACTCTAAGAAAATGGCCCGGGATTATAGGAGGTGCAGTGCGAAGGACCAAAAGATGCAAAAATTAAGCTAAGAGATGTTGCAAAATCAGGGGAAAAAGTCAAGGAGGAAGACACAACTTACGGGGCAAGATATGAGGGACATGGCATGAACAGTTAAACAAAAAAAAAAAAACAAGAAAAAATCTTTCCCAAAGTCAAAGCCATCAAAATGCAGGCAGGCCATACACCAGCAGGTGCAGACACATGCAGCAAAGCTTGCCAAAATTGATCCCCACTGAAGGCCAAAACCGAAAAGAAGGACCTACAAACGCGGGGCTCCATGTGTGAGGGGCAGGGCTTCAGGCAGTGAGGGGCGGTGCTCTGTGGGTGACGGAAGCGGCTCCATGTGTGTGGGGCAGGGCTCCAGCCAGTGATGGGCGGGGCTCCATGTGGGATGGGCAGGGCTCCATGAGTGAGGGAAGGGGTTCCATGCGTGAGGGGCGGGGTTCCGGGCTGTGAGGGGTGGGGATCCAGTCAGTGAGGGGTGGGGCTCTAGGCAGTGATTGCCGAGGCTCCATGTGTTAGGGTTAGGGCTGCAGCCAGAGAGGGGCAGGGCTCCATGTGTGAGGGAAAAGGCTCCATGTGTGTGAGGCGGGGCTCCAGCCAGTGATGGGCGGGGCTCCATGTGGGATGGGCAGGGCTCCATGCAGTGAGGGATAGGGCTCCATATTTGAGGGGCGGGGCTTCAAATATGAAGGGCAAGGCCCCATGAGTGAAGGCCGGGGTTCCAGGCTTTCAGGGGTGGGGATCCAGTCAGTGAGGGGCGGGGCTCAGGGCAGTGATGGCCGGGGCTCTTTGTGTTAGTGGCAGGGCTCCAGCCAGAGAGGGGCAAGGCTCCATGTGTGAGGGAAAGGGCTCCATGTTTGTGGGGCAGGGCTCCAGCCAGTGATGGGCGGGGATCCATGAGGGATGGGCAGGGCTCCATGCAGTCAGGGGCAAGGCTCCATATTTGAGGGGCGGGGCTCCAATTATGAAGGGCAAGGCCCCATGAGTGAGGCGCGGGGTTCCAGGCTTTCAGGGGTGGGGATCCAGTCAGTGCGGGGCGGGGCACTAGGCAGTCATGGCTGGGGCTCCCTGTGTGAGGGGCAGGGCTTCAGGCAGTGAGGGGCGGTGGATGGAGACAGCATCGGAAATATTGCATTAGGAAAAGTAAAAATGTAAATTTGGTAAATTTAGTGACTGTAAGAAAATGGCCCGGGATTATGTCAGGTGCAGTGCGAAGGACTAAATGATGCCAAAACAAAGCTCACAGATATTTCAAAAGCAGCGGAAAAAGTCAAGGAGGAAAACACAACTTAGGGGGCAAGATATGAGGGACATGGCATGAATATTTAAAACAAGAAAAAAGAAAAACAAGAAAAAATCGTTCCCAAAGTCAAAGCCTTCAAAATGCAGGCAGGCCATACGCCAGCAAGTGCAGGCACATGCAGCAAAGCTTGCCAAATCTGATCCCCACTGAAGGCCAAAACAGAAAATAAGGGCCTACAAACAGGCTGGAGCGGAGACACCATCAAAGGAATTGTAATTGGAGGAGAAAAAAAGAAAATTTGGGAAATTTAGTGACTGTAAGGAAATGGCCCGGGATAATATCAGGTGCAGTGCGAAGGACCAAAAGATGCAAAAACTAAGCTCACAGATGTTGCAAAAGCAGGGGAAAAAGTCAAGGAGGAAGACACAACTTAGGTGGCAAGATATGAGGGACATGGCATGGACACTTCAGAAATCAACCAAAAAATGAAAAAAATATTTCCCCAAGTCAAAGCCACCAAAAGGCATGGCATGCCATCAAGGGCAGGGAAATGCACCAATGATTCTTCGATTCGTCCCCATTGAAATCACAAGATTTCTTTTCCCTTCCCGAAAGGAAATGAAATTTCCTTTCGGGAAGGGAAAAGGAATCTTGTGAATCCCAAAAGAAAGGCTTGCAAACACTCTGGAAAGGAGATAAGTTCAAATGAAATGCAATTGAAAAAAGCAGAAAATCAGTAATTTTAATGTCTTCAAAAAATAGGCTGTGAGGAAATCAGCTGCATAGCAAAGGACCAAAACATGCAAAAAATAGGCTCACAGATGTTGCAAAAGCAGGGGAAAAAGTCAAGGAGGAAGACACAACTTAGGGGGCAAGATATGAGGGACATGGCATGGACACTTCACAAAACAACGAAAAAAAAAAAATTTTTCCAAAGTCAAAGCCATCAAAATGCAGGCAGGCCATACACCAGCAAGTCCAGGCACATGCAGCAAAGCTTGCCAAAATTCATCCCCACTGAAGGCCCAAACAGAAAAGAAGGACCTACAAACACACTGGAACGGAGACTCCATCAAAGGAATTGCAATTGGAGGAGAAAAAAAGGAAATTTGGGAAATCTAGTTACTCTAAGAAAATGGCCCGGGATTATAGGAGGTGCAGTGCGAAGGACCAAAAGATGCAAAAATTAAGCTAAGAGATGTTGCAAAATCAGGGGAAAAAGTCAAGGAGGAAGACACAACTTACGGGGCAAGATATGAGGGACATGGCATGAACAGTTAAACAAAAAAAAAAAAACAAGAAAAAATCTTTCCCAAAGTCAAAGCCATCAAAATGCAGGCAGGCCATACACCAGCAGGTGCAGACACATGCAGCAAAGCTTGCCAAAATTGATCCCCACTGAAGGCCAAAACCGAAAAGAAGGACCTACAAACGCGGGGCTCCATGTGTGAGGGGCAGGGCTTCAGGCAGTGAGGGGCGGTGCTCTATGGGTGACGGAAGCGGCTCCATGTGTGTGGGGCAGGGCTCCAGCCAGTGATGGGCGGGGCTCCATGTGGGATGGGCAGGGCTCCATGAGTGAGGGAAGGGGTTCCATGCGTGAGGGGCGGGGTTCCGGGCTGTGAGGGGTGGGGATCCAGTCAGTGAGGGGTGGGGCTCTAGGCAGTGATTGCCGAGGCTCCATGTGTTAGGGTTAGGGCTGCAGCCAGAGAGGGGCAGGGCTCCATGTGTGAGGGAAAAGGCTCCATGTGTGTGGGGCGGGGCTCCAGCCAGTGATGGGCGGGGCTCCATGTGGGATGGGCAGGGCTCCATGCAGTGAGGGATAGGGCTCCATATTTGAGGGGCGGGTCTTCAAATATGAAGGGCAAGGCCCCATGAGTGAAGGCCGGGGTTCCAGGCTTTCAGGGGTGGGGATCCAGTCAGTGAGGGGCGGGGCTCAGGGCAGTGATGGCCGGGGCTCTTTGTGTTAGTGGCAGGGCTCCAGCCAGAGAGGGGCAAGGCTCCATGTGTGAGGGAAAGGGCTCCATGTTTGTGGGGCAGGGCTCCAGCCAGTGATGGGCGGGGATCCATGAGGGATGGGCAGGGCTCCATGCAGTCAGGGGCAAGGCTCCATATTTGAGGGGCGGGGCTCCAATTATGAAGGGCAAGGCCCCATGAGTGAGGCGCGGGGTTCCAGGCTTTCAGGGGTGGGGATCCAGTCAGTGCGGGGCGGGGCACTAGGCAGTCATGGCTGGGGCTCCCTGTGTGAGGGGCAGGGCTTCAGGCAGTGAGGGGCGGTGGATGGAGACAGCATCGGAAATATTGCATTAGGAAAAGTAAAAATGTAAATTTGGTAAATTTAGTGACTGTAAGAAAATGGCCCGGGATTATGTCAGGTGCAGTGCGAAGGACTAAATGATGCCAAAACAAAGCTCACAGATATTTCAAAAGCAGCGGAAAAAGTCAAGGAGGAAAACACAACTTAGGGGGCAAGATATGAGGGACATGGCATGAATATTTAAAACAAGAAAAAAGAAAAACAAGAAAAAATCGTTCCCAAAGTCAAAGCCTTCAAAATGCAGGCAGGCCATACGCCAGCAAGTGCAGGCACATGCAGCAAAGCTTGCCAAATCTGATCCCCACTGAAGGCCAAAACAGAAAATAAGGGCCTACAAACAGGCTGGAGCGGAGACACCATCAAAGGAATTGTAATTGGAGGAGAAAAAAAGAAAATTTTGGAAATTTAGTGACTGTAAGGAAATGGCCCGGGATAATATCAGGTGCAGTGCGAAGGACCAAAAGATGCAAAAACTAAGCTCACAGATGTTGCAAAAGCAGGGGAAAAAGTCAAGGAGGAAGACACAACTTAGGTGGCAAGATATGAGGGACATGGCATGGACACTTCAGAAATCAACCAAAAATGAAAAAAATATTTCCCCAAGTCAAAGCCACCAAAAGGCATGGCATGCCATCAAGGGCAGGGAAATGCACCAATGATTCTTCGATTCGTCCCCATTGAAATCACAAGATTTCTTTTCCCTTCCCGAAAGGAAATGAAATTTCCTTTCGGGAAGGGAAAAGGAATCTTGTGAGTCCCAAAAGAAAGGCTTGCAAACACTCTGGAAAGGAGATAAGTTCAAATGAAATGCAATTGAAAAAAGCAGAAAATCAGTAATTTTAATGTCTTCAAAAAATAGGCTGTGAGGAAATCAGCTGCATTGCAAAGGACCAAAACATGCAAAAAATAGGCTCACAGATGTTGCAAAAGCAGGGGAAAAAGTCAAGGAGGAAGACACAACTTAGGGGGCAAGATATGAGGGACATGGCATGGACACTTCACAAAACAACGAAAAAAAAAAAAATTTTTCCAAAGTCAAAGCCATCAAAATGCAGGCAGGCCATACACCAGCAAGTCCAGGCACATGCAGCAAAGCTTGCCAAAATTCATCCCCACTGAAGGCCCAAACAGAAAAGAAGGACCTACAAACACACTGGAACGGAGACTCCATCAAAGGAATTGCAATTGGAGGAGAAAAAAAGGAAATTTGGGAAATCTAGTTACTCTAAGAAAATGGCCCGGGATTATAGGAGGTGCAGTGCGAAGGACCAAAAGATGCAAAAATTAAGCTAAGAGATGTTGCAAAATCAGGGGAAAAAGTCAAGGAGGAAGACACAACTTACGGGGCAAGATATGAGGGACATGGCATGAACAGTTAAACAAAAAAAAAAAAACAAGAAAAAATCTTTCCCAAAGTCAAAGCCATCAAAATGCAGGCAGGCCATACACCAGCAGGTGCAGACACATGCAGCAAAGCTTGCCAAAATTGATCCCCACTGAAGGCCAAAACCGAAAAGAAGGACCTACAAACGCGGGGCTCCATGTGTGAGGGGCAGGGCTTCAGGCAGTGAGGGGCGGTGCTCTATGGGTGACGGAAGCGGCTCCATGTGTGTGGGGCAGGGCTCCAGCCAGTGATGGGCGGGGCTCCATGTGGGATGGGCAGGGCTCCATGAGTGAGGGAAGGGGTTCCATGCGTGAGGGGCGGGGTTCCGGGCTGTGAGGGGTGGGGATCCAGTCAGTGAGGGGTGGGGCTCTAGGCAGTGATTGCCGAGGCTCCATGTGTTAGGGTTAGGGCTGCAGCCAGAGAGGGGCAGGGCTCCATGTGTGAGGGAAAAGGCTCCATGTGTGTGGGGCGGGGCTCCAGCCAGTGATGGGCGGGGCTCCATGTGGGATGGGCAGGGCTCCATGCAGTGAGGGATAGGGCTCCATATTTGAGGGGCGGGTCTTCAAATATGAAGGGCAAGGCCCCATGAGTGAAGGCCGGGGTTCCAGGCTTTCAGGGGTGGGGATCCAGTCAGTGAGGGGCGGGGCTCAGGGCAGTGATGGCCGGGGCTCTTTGTGTTAGTGGCAGGGCTCCAGCCAGAGAGGGGCAAGGCTCCATGTGTGAGGGAAAGGGCTCCATGTTTGTGGGGCAGGGCTCCAGCCAGTGATGGGCGGGGATCCATGAGGGATGGGCAGGGCTCCATGCAGTCAGGGGCAAGGCTCCATATTTGAGGGGCGGGGCTCCAATTATGAAGGGCAAGGCCCCATGAGTGAGGCGCGGGGTTCCAGGCTTTCAGGGGTGGGGATCCAGTCAGTGCGGGGCGGGGCACTAGGCAGTCATGGCTGGGGCTCCCTGTGTGAGGGGCAGGGCTTCAGGCAGTGAGGGGCGGTGGATGGAGACAGCATCGGAAATATTGCATTAGGAAAAGTAAAAATGTAAATTTGGTAAATTTAGTGACTGTAAGAAAATGGCCCGGGATTATGTCAGGTGCAGTGCGAAGGACTAAATGATGCCAAAACAAAGCTCACAGATATTTCAAAAGCAGCGGAAAAAGTCAAGGAGGAAAACACAACTTAGGGGGCAAGATATGAGGGACATGGCATGAATATTTAAAACAAGAAAAAAGAAAAACAAGAAAAAATCGTTCCCAAAGTCAAAGCCTTCAAAATGCAGGCAGGCCATACGCCAGCAAGTGCAGGCACATGCAGCAAAGCTTGCCAAATCTGATCCCCACTGAAGGCCAAAACAGAAAATAAGGGCCTACAAACAGGCTGGAGCGGAGACACCATCAAAGGAATTGTAATTGGAGGAGAAAAAAAGAAAATTTTGGAAATTTAGTGACTGTAAGGAAATGGCCCGGGATAATATCAGGTGCAGTGCGAAGGACCAAAAGATGCAAAAACTAAGCTCACAGATGTTGCAAAAGCAGGGGAAAAAGTCAAGGAGGAAGACACAACTTAGGTGGCAAGATATGAGGGACATGGCATGGACACTTCAGAAATCAACCAAAAAATGAAAAAAATATTTCCCCAAGTCAAAGCCACCAAAAGGCATGGCATGCCATCAAGGGCAGGGAAATGCACCAATGATTCTTCGATTCGTCCCCATTGAAATCACAAGATTTCTTTTCCCTTCCCGAAAGGAAATGAAATTTCCTTTCGGGAAGGGAAAAGGAATCTTGTGAGTCCCAAAAGAAAGGCTTGCAAACACTCTGGAAAGGAGATAAGTTCAAATGAAATGCAATTGAAAAAAGCAGAAAATCAGTAATTTTAATGTCTTCAAAAAATAGGCTGTGAGGAAATCAGCTGCATTGCAAAGGACCAAAACATGCAAAAAATAGGCTCACAGATGTTGCAAAAGCAGGGGAAAAAGTCAAGGAGGAAGACACAACTTAGGGGGCAAGATATGAGGGACATGGCATGGACACTTCACAAAACAACGAAAAAAAAAAAATTTTTCCAAAGTCAAAGCCATCAAAATGCAGGCAGGCCATACACCAGCAAGTCCAGGCACATGCAGCAAAGCTTGCCAAAATTCATCCCCACTGAAGGCCCAAACAGAAAAGAAGGACCTACAAACACACTGGAACGGAGACTCCATCAAAGGAATTGCAATTGGAGGAGAAAAAAAGGAAATTTGGGAAATCTAGTTACTCTAAGAAAATGGCCCGGGATTATAGGAGGTGCAGTGCGAAGGACCAAAAGATGCAAAAATTAAGCTAAGAGATGTTGCAAAATCAGGGGAAAAAGTCAAGGAGGAAGACACAACTTACGGGGCAAGATATGAGGGACATGGCATGAACAGTTAAACAAAAAAAAAAAAACAAGAAAAAATCTTTCCCAAAGTCAAAGCCATCAAAATGCAGGCAGGCCATACACCAGCAGGTGCAGACACATGCAGCAAAGCTTGCCAAAATTGATCCCCACTGAAGGCCAAAACCGAAAAGAAGGACCTACAAACGCGGGGCTCCATGTGTGAGGGGCAGGGCTTCAGGCAGTGAGGGGCGGTGCTCTATGGGTGACGGAAGCGGCTCCATGTGTGTGGGGCAGGGCTCCAGCCAGTGATGGGCGGGGCTCCATGTGGGATGGGCAGGGCTCCATGAGTGAGGGAAGGGGTTCCATGCGTGAGGGGCGGGGTTCCGGGCTGTGAGGGGTGGGGATCCAGTCAGTGAGGGGTGGGGCTCTAGGCAGTGATTGCCGAGGCTCCATGTGTTAGGGTTAGGGCTGCAGCCAGAGAGGGGCAGGGCTCCATGTGTGAGGGAAAAGGCTCCATGTGTGTGGGGCGGGGCTCCAGCCAGTGATGGGCGGGGCTCCATGTGGGATGGGCAGGGCTCCATGCAGTGAGGGATAGGGCTCCATATTTGAGGGGCGGGTCTTCAAATATGAAGGGCAAGGCCCCATGAGTGAAGGCCGGGGTTCCAGGCTTTCAGGGGTGGGGATCCAGTCAGTGAGGGGCGGGGCTCAGGGCAGTGATGGCCGGGGCTCTTTGTGTTAGTGGCAGGGCTCCAGCCAGAGAGGGGCAAGGCTCCATGTGTGAGGGAAAGGGCTCCATGTTTGTGGGGCAGGGCTCCAGCCAGTGATGGGCGGGGATCCATGAGGGATGGGCAGGGCTCCATGCAGTCAGGGGCAAGGCTCCATATTTGAGGGGCGGGGCTCCAATTATGAAGGGCAAGGCCCCATGAGTGAGGCGCGGGGTTCCAGGCTTTCAGGGGTGGGGATCCAGTCAGTGCGGGGCGGGGCACTAGGCAGTCATGGCTGGGGCTCCCTGTGTGAGGGGCAGGGCTTCAGGCAGTGAGGGGCGGTGGATGGAGACAGCATCGGAAATATTGCATTAGGAAAAGTAAAAATGTAAATTTGGTAAATTTAGTGACTGTAAGAAAATGGCCCGGGATTATGTCAGGTGCAGTGCGAAGGACTAAATGATGCCAAAACAAAGCTCACAGATATTTCAAAAGCAGCGGAAAAAGTCAAGGAGGAAAACACAACTTAGGGGGCAAGATATGAGGGACATGGCATGAATATTTAAAACAAGAAAAAAGAAAAACAAGAAAAAATCGTTCCCAAAGTCAAAGCCTTCAAAATGCAGGCAGGCCATACGCCAGCAAGTGCAGGCACATGCAGCAAAGCTTGCCAAATCTGATCCCCACTGAAGGCCAAAACAGAAAATAAGGGCCTACAAACAGGCTGGAGCGGAGACACCATCAAAGGAATTGTAATTGGAGGAGAAAAAAAGAAAATTTGGGAAATTTAGTGACTGTAAGAAAATGGCCCGGGATAATATCAGGTGCAGTGCGAAGGACCAAAAGATGCAAAAACTAAGCTCACAGATGTTGCAAAAGCAGGGGAAAAAGTCAAGGAGGAAGACACAACTTAGGTGGCAAGATATGAGGACATGGCATGGACGCTTCAGAAATCAACCAAAAAATGAAAAAATCTTTCCCCAAGTCAAAGCCACCAAAAGGCATGGCATGCCATCAAGGGCAGGGAAATGCACCAATGATTCTTCGATTCGTCCCCATTGAAATCACAAGATTTCTTTTCCCTTCCCGAAAGGAAATGAAATTTCCTTTCGGGAAGGGAAAAGGAATCTTGTGAATCCCAAAAGAAAGGCTTGCAAACACTCTAGAAAGGAGATAAGTTCAAATGAAATGCAATTGAAAAAAGCAGAAAATCGGTAATTTTAATGTCTTCAAAAAATAGGCTGTGAGGAAATCAGCTGCATTGCAAAGGACCAAAACATGCAAAAAATAGGCTCACAGATGTTGCAAAAGAAGGGGAAAAAGTCAAGGAGGAAGACACAACTTAGGGGGCAAGATATGAGGGACATGGCATGAACACTTCAGAAAACTACCAAAAAAAGAAAAAAATTTTTCCAAAGTCAAAGCCATCAAAATGCAGGCAGGCCATACACCAGCAAGTCCAGGCACATGCAGCAAAGCTTGCCAAAATTCATCCCCACTGAAGGCCCAAACAGAAAAGAAGGACCTACAAACACACTGGAACGGAGACTCCATCAAAGGAATTGCAATTGGAGGAGAAAAAAAGGAAATTTGGGAAATCTAGTTACTCTAAGAAAATGGCCCGGGATTATATGAGGTGCAGTGCGAAGGACCAAAAGATGCAAAAATTAAGCTAAGAGATGTTGCAAAATCAGGGGAAAAAGTCAAGGAGGAAGACACAACTTACGGGGCAAGATATGAGGGACATGGCATGAACAGTTAAACAAAAAAAAAAAAACAAGAAAAAATCTTTCCCAAAGTCAAAGCCATCAAAATGCTGGCAGGCCATACACCAGCAGGTGCAGACACATGCAGCAAAGCTTGCCAAAATTGATCCCCACTGAAGGCCAAAACCGAAAAGAAGGACCTACAAACGCGGGGCTCCATGTGTGAGGGGCAGGGCTTCAGGCAATGAGGGGCGGTGCTCTATGGGTGACGGAAGCGGCTCCATGTGTGTGGGGCAGGGCTCCAGCCAGTGATGGGCGGGGCTCCATGTGGGATGGGCAGGGCTCCATGAGTGAGGGAAGGGGTTCCATGCGTGAGGGGCGGGGTTCCGGGCTGTGAGGGGTGGGGATCCAGTCAGTGAGGGGTGGGGCTCTAGGCAGTGATTGCCGAGGCTCCATGTGTTAGGGTTAGGGCTGCAGCCAGAGAGGGGCAGGGCTCCATGTGTGAGGGAAAAGGCTCCATGTGTGTGGGGCAGGGCTCCAGCCAGTGATGGGCGGGGCTCCATGTGGGATGGGCAGGGCTCCATGCAGTGAGGGATAGGGCTCCATATTTGAGGGGCGGGGCTTCAAATATGAAGGGCAAGGCCCCATGAGTGAAGGCCGGGGTTCCAGGCTTTCAGGGGTGGGGATCCAGTCAGTGAGGGGCGGGGCTCAGGGCAGTGATGGCCGGGGCTCTTTGTGTTAGTGGCAGGGCTCCAGCCAGAGAGGGGCAAGGCTCCATGTGTGAGGGAAAGGGCTCCATGTTTGTGGGGCAGGGCTCCAGCCAGTGATGGGCGGGGATCCATGAGGGATGGGCAGGGCTCCATGCAGTCAGGGGCAAGGCTCCATCTTTGAGGGGCGGGGCTCCAATTATGAAGGGCAAGGCCCCATGAGTGAGGCGCGGGGTTCCAGGCTTTCAGGGGTGGGGATCCAGTCAGTGCGGGGCGGGGCACTAGGCAGTCATGGCTGGGGCTCCCTGTGTGAGGGGCAGGGCTTCAGGCAGTGAGGGGCGGTGGATGGAGACAGCATCGGAAATATTGCATTAGGAAAAGTAAAAATGTAAATTTGGTAAATTTAGTGACTGTAAGAAAATGGCCCAGGATTATGTCAGGTGCAGTGCGAAGGACTAAATGATGCCAAAACAAAGCTCACAGATATTTCAAAAGCAGCGGAAAAAGTCAAGGAGGAAAACACAACTTAGGGGGCAAGATATGAGGGACATGGCATGAATATTTAAAACAAGAAAAAAGAAAAACAAGAAAAAATCGTTCCCAAAGTCAAAGCCTTCAAAATGCAGGCAGGCCATACGCCAGCAAGTGCAGGCACATGCAGCAAAGCTTGCCAAATCTGATCCCCACTGAAGGCCAAAACAGAAAATAAGGGCCTACAAACAGGCTGGAGCGGAGACACCATCAAAGGAATTGTAATTGGAGGAGAAAAAAAGAAAATTTGGGAAATTTAGTGACTGTAAGAAAATGGCCCGGGATAATATCAGGTGCAGTGCGAAGGACCAAAAGATGCAAAAACTAAGCTCACAGATGTTGCAAAAGCAGGGGAAAAAGTCAAGGAGGAAGACACAACTTAGGTGGCAAGATATGAGGACATGGCATGGACACTTCAGAAATCAACCAAAAAATGAAAAAAATCTTTCCCCAAGTCAAAGCCACCAAAAGGCATGGCATGCCATCAAGGGCAGGGAAATGCACCAATGATTCTTCGATTAGTCCCCATTGAAATCACAAGATTTCTTTTCCCTTCCCGAAAGGAAATGAAATTTCCTTTCGGGAAGGGAAAAGGAATCTTGTGAATCCCAAAAGAAAGGCTTGCAAACACTCTGGAAAGGAGATAAGTTCAAATGAAATGCAATTGAAAAAAGCAGAAAATCGGTAATTTTAATGTCTTCAAAAAATAGGCTGTGAGGAAATCAGCTGCATTGCAAAGGACCAAAACATGCAAAAAATAGGCTCACAGATGTTGCAAAAGCAGGGGAAAAAGTCAAGGAGAAAGACACAACTTAGGGGGCAAGATATGAGGGACATGGCATGAACACTTCACAAAACAACGAAAAAAAAAAATTTTTCCAAAGTCAAAGCCATCAAAATGCAGGCAGGCCATACACCAGCAAGTCCAGGCACATGCAGCAAAGCTTGCCAAAATTCATCCCCACTGAAGGCCCAAACAGAAAAGAAGGACCTACAAACACACTGGAACGGAGACTCCATCAAAGGAATTGCAATTGGAGGAGAAAAAAAGGAAATTTGGGAAATCTAGTTACTCTAAGAAAATGGCCCGGGATTATATGAGGTGCAGTGCGAAGGACCAAAAGATGCAAAAATTAAGCTAAGAGATGTTGCAAAATCAGGGGAAATAGTCAAGGAGGAAGACACAACTTACGGGGCAAGATATGAGGGACATGGCATGAACAGTTAAACAAAAAAAAAAAAACAAGAAAAAATCTTTCCCAAAGTCAAAGCCATCAAAATGCAGGCAGGCCATACGCCAGCAAGTGCAGACACATGCAGCAAAGCTTGCCAAAATTGATCCCCACTGAAGGCCAAAACCGAAAAGAAGGACCTACAAAGGCGGGGCTCCATGTGTGAGGGGCAGGGCTCCAGCCAGTGATGGGCGGGGCTCCATGTGGGATGGGCAGGGCTCCATGAGTGAGGGAAGGGGTTCCATGCGTGAGGGGCGGGGTTCCGGGCTGTGAGGGGTGGGGATCCAGTCAGTGAGGGGTGGGGCTCTAGGCAGTGATTGCCGAGGCTCCATGTGTTAGGGTTAGGGCTGCAGCCAGAGAGGGGCAGGGCTCCATGTGTGAGGGAAAAGGCTCCACGTGTGGGGCGGGGCTCCAGCCAGTGATGGGCGGGGCTCCATGTGGGATGGGCAGGGCTCCATGCAGTGAGGGATAGGGCTCCATATTTGAGGGGCGGGGCTTCAAATATGAAGGGCAAGGCCCCATGAGTGAAGGCCGGGGTTCCAGGCTTTCAGGGGTGGGGATCCAGTCAGTGAGGGGCGGGGCTCAGGGCAGTGATGGCCGGGGCTCTTTGTGTTAGTGGCAGGGCTCCAGCCAGAGAGGGGCAAGGCTCCATGTGTGAGGGAAAGGGCTCCATGTTTGTGGGGCAGGGCTCCAGCCAGTGATGGGCGGGGATCCATGAGGGATGGGCAGGGCTCCATGCAGTCAGGGGCAAGGCTCCATCTTTGAGGGGCGGGGCTCCAATTATGAAGGGCAAGGCCCCATGAGTGAGGCGCGGGGTTCCAGGCTTTCAGGGGTGGGGATCCAGTCAGTGCGGGGCGGGGCACTAGGCAGTCATGGCTGGGGCTCCCTGTGTGAGGGGCAGGGCTTCAGGCAGTGAGGGGCAGTGGATGGAGACAGCATCGGAAATATTGCATTAGGAAAAGTAAAAATGTAAATTTGGTAAATTTAGTGACTGTAAGAAAATGGCCCGGGATTATGTCAGGTGCAGTGCGAAGGACTAAATGATGCCAAAACAAAGCTCACAGATATTTCAAAAGCAGCGGAAAAAGTCAAGGAGGAAAACACAACTTAGGGGGCAAGATATGAGGGACATGGCATGAATATTTAAAACAAGAAAAAAGAAAAACAAGAAAAAATCGTTCCCAAAGTCAAAGCCTTCAAAATGCAGGCAGGCCATACGCCAGCAAGTGCAGGCACATGCAGCAAAGCTTGCCAAATCTGATCCCCACTGAAGGCCAAAACAGAAAATAAGGGCCTACAAACAGGCTGGAGCGGAGACACCATCAAAGGAATTGTAATTGGAGGAGAAAAAAAGAAAATTTGGGAAATTTAGTGACTGTAAGAAAATGGCCCGGGATAATATCAGGTGCAGTGCGAAGGACCAAAAGATGCAAAAACTAAGCTCACAGATGTTGCAAAAGCAGGGGAAAAAGTCAAGGAGGAAGACACAACTTAGGTGGCAAGATATGAGGACATGGCATGGACACTTCAGAAATCAACCAAAAAATGAAAAAAATCTTTCCCCAAGTCAAAGCCACCAAAAGGCATGGCATGCCATCAAGGGCAGGGAAATGCACCAATGATTCTTCGATTAGTCCCCATTGAAATCACAAGATTTCTTTTCCCTTCCCGAAAGGAAATGAAATTTCCTTTCGGGAAGTGAAAAGGAATCTTGTGAATCCCAAAAGAAAGGCTTGCAAACACTCTGGAAAGGAGATAAGTTCAAATGAAATGCAATTGAAAAAAGCAGAAAATCGGTAATTTTAATGTCTTCAAAAAATAGGCTGTGAGGAAATCAGCTGCATTGCAAAGGACCAAAACATGCAAAAAATAGGCTCACAGATGTTGCAAAAGCAGGGGAAAAAGTCAAGGAGAAAGACACAACTTAGGGGGCAAGATATGAGGGACATGGCATGAACACTTCACAAAACAACGAAAAAAAAAAAATTTTTCCAAAGTCAAAGCCATGAAAATGCAGGCAGGCCATACACCAGCAAGTCCAGGCACATGCAGCAAAGCTTGCCAAAATTCATCCCCACTGAAGGCCCAAACAGAAAAGAAGGACCTACAAACACACTGGAACGGAGACTCCATCAAAGGAATTGCAATTGGAGGAGAAAAAAAGGAAATTTGGGAAATCTAGTTACTCTAAGAAAATGGCCCGGGATTATATGAGGTGCAGTGCGAAGGACCAAAAGATGCAAAAATTAAGCTAAGAGATGTTGCAAAATCAGGGGAAATAGTCAAGGAGGAAGACACAACTTACGGGGCAAGATATGAGGGACATGGCATGAACAGTTAAACAAAAAAAAAAAAACAAGAAAAAATCTTTCCCAAAGTCAAAGCCATCAAAATGCAGGCAGGCCATACGCCAGCAAGTGCAGACACATGCAGCAAAGCTTGCCAAAATTGATCCCCACTGAAGGCCAAAACCGAAAAGAAGGACCTACAAAGGCGGGGCTCCATGTGTGAGGGGCAGGGATCCAGCCAGTGATGGGCGGAGCTCCATGTGGGATGGGCAGGGCTCCATGAGTGAGGGAAGGGGTTCCATGCGTGAGGGGCGGGGTTCCGGGCTGTGAGGGGTGGGGATCCAGTCAGTGAGGGGTGGGGCTCTAGGCAGTGATTGCCGAGGCTCCATGTGTTAGGGTTAGGGCTGCAGCCAGAGAGGGGCAGGGCTCCATGTGTGAGGGAAAAGGCTCCATGTGTGTGAGGCGGGGCTCCAGCCAGTGATGGGCGGGGCTCCATCTGGGATGGGCAGGGCTCCATGCAGTGAGGGATAGGGCTCCATATTTGAGGGGCGGGGCTTCAAATATGAAGGGCAAGGCCCCATGAGTGAAGGCCGGGGTTCCAGGCTTTCAGGGGTGGGGATCCAGTCAGTGAGGGGCGGGGCTCAGGGCAGTGATGGCCGGGGCTCTTTGTGTTAGTGGCAGGGCTCCAGCCAGAGAGGGGCAAGGCTCCATGTGTGAGGGAAAGGGCTCCATGTTTGTGGGGCAGGGCTCCAGCCAGTGATGGGCGGGGATCCATGAGGGATGGGCAGGGCTCCATGCAGTCAGGGGCAAGGCTCCATATTTGAGGGGCGGGGCTCCAATTATGAAGGGCAAGGCCCCATGAGTGAGGCGCGGGGTTCCAGGCTTTCAGGGGTGGGGATCCAGTCAGTGCGGGGCGGGGCACTAGGCAGTCATGGCTGGGGCTCCCTGTGTGAGGGGCAGGGCTTCAGGCAGTGAGGGGCGGTGGATGGAGACAGCATCGGAAATATTGCATTAGGAAAAGTAAAAATGTAAATTTGGTAAATTTAGTGACTGTAAGAAAATGGCCCGGGATTATGTCAGGTGCAGTGCGAAGGACTAAATGATGCCAAAACAAAGCTCACAGATATTTCAAAAGCAGCGGAAAAAGTCAAGGAGGAAAACACAACTTAGGGGGCAAGATATGAGGGACATGGCATGAATATTTAAAACAAGAAAAAAGAAAAACAAGAAAAAATCGTTCCCAAAGTCAAAGCCTTCAAAATGCAGGCAGGCCATACGCCAGCAAGTGCAGGCACATGCAGCAAAGCTTGCCAAATCTGATCCCCACTGAAGGCCAAAACAGAAAATAAGGGCCTACAAACAGGCTGGAGCGGAGACACCATCAAAGGAATTGTAATTGGAGGAGAAAAAAAGAAAATTTGGGAAATTTAGTGACTGTAAGGAAATGGCCCGGGATAATATCAGGTGCAGTGCGAAGGACCAAAAGATGCAAAAACTAAGCTCACAGATGTTGCAAAAGCAGGGGAAAAAGTCAAGGAGGAAGACACAACTTAGGTGGCAAGATATGAGGGACATGGCATGGACACTTCAGAAATCAACCAAAAAATGAAAAAAATCTTTCCCCAAGTCAAAGCCACCAAAAGGCATGGCATGCCATCAAGGGCAGGGAAATGCACCAATGATTCTTCGATTCGTCCCCATTGAAATCACAAGATTCCTTTTCCCTTCCCGAAAGGAAATGAAATTTCCTTTCGGGAAGGGAAAAGGAATCTTGTGAGTCCCAAAAGAAAGGCTTGCAAACACTCTGGAAAGGAGATAAGTTCAAATGAAATGCAATTGAAAAAAGCAGAAAATCAGTAATTTTAATGTCTTCAAAAAATAGGCTGTGAGGAAATCAGCTGCATTGCAAAGGACCAAAACATGCAAAAAATAGGCTCACAGATGTTGCAAAAGCAGGGGAAAAAGTCAAGGAGGAAGACACAACTTAGGGGGCAAGATATGAGGGACATGGCATGGACACTTCACAAAACAACGAAAAAAAAAAAATTTTTCCAAAGTCAAAGCCATCAAAATGCAGGCAGGCCATACACCAGCAAGTCCAGGCACATGCAGCAAAGCTTGCCAAAATTCATCCCCACTGAAGGCCCAAACAGAAAAGAAGGACCTACAAACACACTGGAACGGAGACTCCATCAAAGGAATTGCAATTGGAGGAGAAAAAAAGGAAATTTGGGAAATCTAGTTACTCTAAGAAAATGGCCCGGGATTATATGAGGTGCAGTGCGAAGGACCAAAAGATGCAAAAATTAAGCTAAGAGATGTTGCAAAATCAGGGGAAAAAGTCAAGGAGGAAGACACAACTTACGGGGCAAGATATGAGGGACATGGCATGAACAGTTAAACAAAAAAAAAAAAACAAGAAAAAATCTTTCCCAAAGTCAAAGCCATCAAAATGCAGGCAGGCCATACGCCAGCAAGTGCAGACACATGCAGCAAAGCTTGCCAAAATTGATCCCCACTGAAAGCCAAAACCGAAAAGAAGGACCTACAAAGGCGGGTCTCCATGTGTGAGGGGCAGGGCTTCAGGCAGTGAGGGGCGGTGCTCTATGTGTGACGGAAGCGGCTCCATGTGTGTGGGGCAGGGCTCCAGCCAGTGATGGGCGGGGCTCCATGTGGGATGGGCAGGGCTCCATGAGTGAGGGAAGGGGTTCCATGCGTGAGGGGCGGGGTTCCGGGCTGTGAGGGGTGGGGATCCAGTCAGTGAGGGGTGGGGCTCTAGGCAGTGATTGCCGAGGCTCCATGTGTTAGGGTTAGGGCTGCAGCCAGAGAGGGGCAGGGCTCCATGTGTGAGGGAAAAGCCTCCATGTGTGTGGGGCGGGGCTCCAGCCAGTGATGGGCGGGGCTCCATGTGGGATGGGCAGGGCTCCATGCAGTGAGGGATAGGGCTCCATATTTGAGGGGCGGGGCTTCAACTATGAAGGGCAAGGCCCCATGAGTGAAGGCCGGGGTTCCAGGCTTTCAGGGGTGGGGATCCAGTCAGTGAGGGGCGGGGCTCAGGGCAGTGATGGCCGGGGCTCTTTGTGTTAGTGGCAGGGCTCCAGCCAGAGAGGGGCAAGGCTCCATGTGTGAGGGAAAGGGCTCCATCTTTGTGGGGCAGGGCTCCAGCCAGTGATGGGCGGGGATCCATGAGGGATGGGCAGGGCTCCATGCAGTCAGGGGCAAGGCTCCATATTTGAGGGGCGGGGCTCCAATTATGAAGGGCAAGGCCCCATGAGTGAGGCGCGGGGTTCCAGGCTTTCAGGGGTGGGGATCCAGTCAGTGCGGGGCGGGGCACTAGGCAGTCATGGCTGGGGCTCCCTGTGTGAGGGGCAGGGCTTCAGGCAGTGAGGGGCGGTGGATGGAGACAGCATCGGAAATATTGCATTAGGAAAAGTAAAAATGTAAATTTGGTAAATTTAGTGACTGTAAGAAAATGGCCCGGGATTATGTCAGGTGCAGTGCGAAGGACTAAATGATGCCAAAACAAAGCTCACAGATATTTCAAAAGCAGCGGAAAAAGTCAAGGAGGAAAACACAACTTAGGGGGCAAGATATGAGGGACATGGCATGAATATTTAAAACAAGAAAAAAGAAAAACAAGAAAAAATCGTTCCCAAAGTCAAAGCCTTCGAAATGCAGGCAGGCCATACGCCAGCAAGTGCAGGCACATGCAGCAAAGCTTGCCAAATCTGATCCCCACTGAAGGCCAAAACAGAAAATAAGGGCCTACAAACAGGCTGGAGCGGAGACACCATCAAAGGAATTGTAATTGGAGGAGAAAAAAAGAAAATTTGGGAAATTTAGTGACTGTAAGAAAATGGCCCGGGATAATATCAGGTGCAGTGCGAAGGACCAAAAGATGCAAAAACTAAGCTCACAGATGTTGCAAAAGCAGGGGAAAAAGTCAAGGAGGAAGACACAACTTAGGTGGCAAGATATGAGGACATGGCATGGACACTTCAGAAATCAACCAAAAAATGAAAAAAATCTTTCCCCAAGTCAAAGCCACCAAAAGGCATGGCATGCCATCAAGGGCAGGGAAATGCACCAATGATTCTTCGATTCGTCCCCATTGAAATCACAAGATTTCTTTTCCCTTCCCGAAAGGAAATGAAATTTCCTTTCGGGAAGGGAAAAGGAATCTTGTGAATCCCAAAAGAAAGGCTTGCAAACACTCTGGAAAGGAGATAAGTTCAAATGAAATGCAATTGAAAAAAGCAGAAAATCGGTAATTTTAATGTCTTCAAAAAATAGGCTGTGAGGAAATCAGCTGCATTGCAAAGGACCAAAACATGCAAAAAATAGGCTCACAGATGTTGCAAAAGCAGGGGAAAAAGTCAAGGAGAAAGACACAACTTAGGGGGCAAGATATGAGGGACATGGCATGGACACTTCACAAAACAACGAAAAAAAAAAAATTTTTCCAAAGTCAAAGCCATCAAAATGCAGGCAGGCCATACACCAGCAAGTCCAGGCACATGCAGCAAAGCTTGCCAAAATTCATCCCCACTGAAGGCCCAAACAGAAAAGAAGGACCTACAAACACACTGGAACGGAGACTCCATCAAAGGAATTGCAATTGGAGGAGAAAAAAAGGAAATTTGGGAAATCTAGTTACTCTAAGAAAATGGCCCGGGATTATAGGAGGTGCAGTGCGAAGGACCAAAAGATGCAAAAATTAAGCTAAGAGATGTTGCAAAATCAGGGGAAAAAGTCAAGGAGGAAGACACAACTTACGGGGCAAGATATGAGGGACATGGCATCAACAGTTAAACAAAAAAAAAAAACAAGAAAAAATCTTTCCCAAAGTCAAAGCCATCAAAATGCAGGCAGGCCATACGCCAGCAAGTGCAGACACATGCAGCAAAGCTTGCCAAAATTGATCCCCACTGAAAGCCAAAACCGAAAAGAAGGACCTACAAAGGCGGGGCTCCATGTGTGAGGGGCAGGGCTTCAGGCAGTGAGGGGCGGTGCTCTATGTGTGACGGAAGCGGCTCCATGTGTGTGGGGCAGGGCTCCAGCCAGTGATGGGCGGGGCTCCATGTGGGATGGGCAGGGCTCCATGAGTGAGGGAAGGGGTTCCATGCATGACGGGCGGGGTTCCGGGCTGTGAGGGGTGGGGATCCAGTCAGTGAGGGGTGGGGCTCTAGGCAGTGATTGCCGAGGCTCCATGTGTTAGGGTTAGGGCTGCAGCCAGAGAGGGGCAGGGCTCCATGTGTGAGGGAAAAGGCTCCATGTGTGTGGGGCGGGGCTCCAGCCAGTGATGGGCGGGGCTCCATGTGGGATGGGCAGGGCTCCATGCAGTGAGGGATAGGGCTCCATATTTGAGGGGCGGGGCTTCAACTATGAAGGGCAAGGCCCCATGAGTGAAGGCCGGGGTTCCAGGCTTTCAGGGGTGGGGATCCAGTCAGTGAGGGGCGGGGCTCAGGGCAGTGATGGCCGGGGCTCTTTGTGTTAGTGGCAGGGCTCCAGCCAGAGAGGGGCAAGGCTCCATGTGTGAGGGAAAGGGCTCCATGTTTGTGGGGCAGGGCTCCAGCCAGTGATGGGCGGGGATCCATGAGGGATGGGCAGGGCTCCATGCAGTCAGGGGCAAGGCTCCATATTTGAGGGGCGGGGCTCCAATTATGAAGGGCAAGGCCCCATGAGTGAGGCGCGGGGTTCCAGGCTTTCAGGGGTGGGGATCCAGTCAGTGCGGGGCGGGGCACTAGGCAGTCATGGCTGGGGCTCCCTGTGTGAGGGGCAGGGCTTCAGGCAGTGAGGGGCGGTGGATGGAGACAGCATCGGAAATATTGCATTAGGAAAAGTAAAAATGTAAATTTGGTAAATTTAGTGACTGTAAGAAAATGGCCCGGGATTATGTCAGGTGCAGTGCGAAGGACTAAATGATGCCAAAACAAAGCTCACAGATATTTCAAAAGCAGCGGAAAAAGTCAAGGAGGAAAACACAACTTAGGGGGCAAGATATGAGGGACATGGCATGAATATTTAAAACAAGAAAAAAGAAAAACAAGAAAAAATCGTTCCCAAAGTCAAAGCCTTCAAAATGCAGGCAGGCCATACGCCAGCAAGTGCAGGCACATGCAGCAAAGCTTGCCAAATCTGATCCCCACTGAAGGCCAAAACAGAAAATAAGGGCCTACAAACAGGCTGGAGCGGAGACACCATCAAAGGAATTGTAATTGGAGGAGAAAAAAAGAAAATTTGGGAAATTTAGTGACTGTAAGAAAATGGCCCGGGATAATATCAGGTGCAGTGCGAAGGACCAAAAGATGCAAAAACTAAGCTCACAGATGTTGCAAAAGCAGGGGAAAAAGTCAAGGAGGAAGACACAACTTAGGTGGCAAGATATGAGGACATGGCATGGACACTTCAGAAATCAACCAAAAAATGAAAAAAATCTTTCCCCAAGTCAAAGCCACCAAAAGGCATGGCATGCCATCAAGGGCAGGGAAATGCACCAATGATTCTTCGATTCGTCCCCATTGAAATCACAAGATTTCTTTTCCCTTCCCGAAAGGAAATGAAATTTCCTTTCGGGAAGGGAAAAGGAATCTTGTGAATCCCAAAAGAAAGGCTTGCAAACACTCTGGAAAGGAGATAAGTTCAAATGAAATGCAATTGAAAAAAGCAGAAAATCGGTAATTTTAATGTCTTCAAAAAATAGGCTGTGAGGAAATCAGCTGCATTGCAAAGGACCAAAACATGCAAAAAATAGGCTCACAGATGTTGCAAAAGCAGGGGAAAAAGTCAAGGAGAAAGACACAACTTAGGGGGCAAGATATGAGGGACATGGCATGGACACTTCACAAAACAACGAAAAAAAAAAAATTTTTCCAAAGTCAAAGCCATCAAAATGCAGGCAGGCCATACACCAGCAAGTCCAGGCACATGCAGCAAAGCTTGCCAAAATTCATCCCCACTGAAGGCCCAAACAGAAAAGAAGGACCTACAAACACACTGGAACGGAGACTCCATCAAAGGAATTGCAATTGGAGGAGAAAAAAAGGAAATTTGGGAAATCTAGTTACTCTAAGAAAATGGCCCGGGATTATAGGAGGTGCAGTGCGAAGGACCAAAAGATGCAAAAATTAAGCTAAGAGATGTTGCAAAATCAGGGGAAAAAGTCAAGGAGGAAGACACAACTTACGGGGCAAGATATGAGGGACATGGCATCAACAGTTAAACAAAAAAAAAAAACAAGAAAAAATCTTTCCCAAAGTCAAAGCCATCAAAATGCAGGCAGGCCATACGCCAGCAAGTGCAGACACATGCAGCAAAGCTTGCCAAAATTGATCCCCACTGAAAGCCAAAACCGAAAAGAAGGACCTACAAAGGCGGGGCTCCATGTGTGAGGGGCAGGGCTTCAGGCAGTGAGGGGCGGTGCTCTATGTGTGACGGAAGCGGCTCCATGTGTGTGGGGCAGGGCTCCAGCCAGTGATGGGCGGGGCTCCATGTGGGATGGGCAGGGCTCCATGAGTGAGGGAAGGGGTTCCATGCATGACGGGCGGGGTTCCGGGCTGTGAGGGGTGGGGATCCAGTCAGTGAGGGGTGGGGCTCTAGGCAGTGATTGCCGAGGCTCCATGTGTTAGGGTTAGGGCTGCAGCCAGAGAGGGGCAGGGCTCCATGTGTGAGGGAAAAGGCTCCATGTGTGTGGGGCGGGCCTCCAGCCAGTGATGGGCGGGGCTCCATGTGGGATGGGCAGGGCTCCATGCAGTGAGGGATAGGGCTCCATATTTGAGGGGCGGGGCTTCAAATATGAAGGGCAAGGCCCCATGAGTGAAGGCCGGGGTTCCAGGCTTTCAGGGGTGGGGATCCAGTCAGTGAGGGGCGGGGCTCAGGGCAGTGATGGCCGGGGCTCTTTGTGTTAGTGGCAGGGCTCCAGCCAGAGAGGGGCAAGGCTCCATGTGTGAGGGAAAGGGCTCCATGTTTGTGGGGCAGGGCTCCAGCCAGTGATGGGCGGGGATCCATGAGGGATGGGCAGGGCTCCATGCAGTCAGCGGCAAGGCTCCATATTTGAGGGGCGGGGCTCCAATTATGAAGGGCAAGGCCCCATGAGTGAGGCGCGGGGTTCCAGGCTTTCAGGGGTGGGGATCCAGTCAGTGCGGGGCGGGGCACTAGGCAGTCATGGCTGGGGCTCCCTGTGTGAGGGGCAGGGCTTCAGGCAGTGAGGGGCGGTGGATGGAGACAGCATCGGAAATATTGCATTAGGAAAAGTAAAAATGTAAATTTGGTAAATTTAGTGACTGTAAGAAAATGGCCCGGGATTATGTCAGGTGCAGTGCGAAGGACTAAATGATGCCAAAACAAAGCTCACAGATATTTCAAAAGCAGCGGAAAAAGTCAAGGAGGAAAACACAACTTAGGGGGCAAGATATGAGGGACATGGCATGAATATTTAAAACAAGAAAAAAGAAAAACAAGAAAAAATCGTTCCCAAAGTCAAAGCCTTCAAAATGCAGGCAGGCCATACGCCAGCAAGTGCAGGCACATGCAGCAAAGCTTGCCAAATCTGATCCCCACTGAAGGCCAAAACAGAAAATAAGGGCCTACAAACAGGCTGGAGCGGAGACACCATCAAAGGAATTGTAATTGGAGGAGAAAAAAAGAAACTTTGGGAAATGTAGTGACTGTAATAAAATGGCCTGGGATAATATCAGGTGCAGTGCGAAGGACCAAAAGATGCAAAAACTAAGCTCACAGATGTTGCAAAAGCAGGGGAAAAAGTCAAGGAGGAAGACACAACTTAGGTGGCAAGATATGAGGACATGGCATGGACACTTCAGAAATCAACCAAAAAATGAAAAAAATCTTTCCCCAAGTCAAAGCCACCAAAAGGCATGGCATGCCATCAAGGGCAGGGAAATGCACCAATGATTCTTCGATTCGTCCCCATTGAAATCACAAGATTTCTTTTTCCTTCCCGAAAGGAAATGAAATTTCCCTTCGGGAAGGGAAAAGGAATCTTGTGAATCCCAAAAGAAAGGCTTGCAAACACTCTGGAAAGGAGATAAGTTCAAATGAAATGCAATTGAAAAAAGCAGAAAATCAGTAATTTTAATGTCTTCAAAAAATAGGCTGTGAGGAAATCAGCCGCATTGCAAAGGACCAAAACATGCAAAAAATAGGCTCACAGATGATGCAAAAGCAGGGGAAAAAGTCAAGGAGGAAGACACAACTTAGGGGGCAAGATATGAGGGACATGGCATGAATACTTAAAACAAAAAAGAAAAAAAAAAGAAAAAATCTTTCCCAAAGTCAAAGCCATCAAAATGCAGGCAGGCCATACGCCACCAAGGGAAGGCACATGAAGCAAAGCTTGCCAAAATTGATCCCCACTGAAGGCAAAACAGAAAAGAAGGACTTACAAACACGCCGGAAAGGAGTCAACATCAAAGGAATTGCAATTGGAGGAGAAAAAAAGAAAATTTTGGAAATTTAGTGACTCTAAGAAAATGGCCTGGGTTTATATCAGGTGCAGTGCAAAGGACCAAAACATGCCAAAACTAAGCTCACAGATGTTGCAAAAGCAGGGGAAAAAGTCAAGGAGGAAGACACAACTTAGGGGGCAAGATATGAGGGACATGGCATGAATACTTAAAACAAGAAAGAAAAAAAAAAGAAAAAATCTTTCCCAAAGTCAAAGCCATCAAAATGCAGGCAGGCCATACGCCACCAAGGGCAGGCACATGCTGCAAAGCTTGCTAAAATTGATCCCCACTGAAGGCCAAAACAGAAAAGAAGGACTTACAAACACGCTCGAATGGAGACAACATCAAAGGAATTGCAATTGGAGGAGAAAAAAAGAAAATTTGGGAAATTTAGTGACTCTAAGAAAATGGCCTGGGTTTATATCAGGTGCATTGCAAAGGACCAAAAGGTGCCGAAACTAAGCTCACAGATATTTCAAAAGCAGGGGAAAAAGTCAAGGAGGAAGACACAACTTAGGGGGCAAGATATGAGGGACATGGCATGGACACTTCACAAAACAACGAAAAAAAATAAATTTTTCCAAAGTCAAAGCCATCAAAATGCAGGCAGGCCATACACCAGCAAGTCCAGGCACATGCAGCAAAGCTTGCCAAAATTCATCCCCACTGAAGGCCCAAACAGAAAAGAAGGACCTACAAACACACTGGAACGGAGACTCCATCAAAGGAATTGCAATTGGAGGAGAAAAAAAGGAAATTTGGGAAATCTAGTTACTCTAAGAAAATGGCCCGGGATTATATGAGGTGCAGTGCGAAGGACCAAAAGATGCAAAAATTAAGCTAAGAGATGTTGCAAAATCAGGGGAAATAGTCAAGGAGGAAGACACAACTTACGGGGCAAGATATGAGGGACATGGCATCAACAGTTAAACAAAAAAAAAAAAAACAATAAAAAATCTTTCCCAAAGTCAAAGCCATCAAAATGCAGGCAGGCCATACGCCAGCAAGTGCAGACACATGCAGCAAAGCTTGCCAAAATTGATCCCCACTGAAGGCCAAAACCGAAAAGAAGGACCTACAAACGCGGGGCTCCATGAGTGAGGGGCAGGGCTTCAGGCAGTGAGGGGCGGTGCTCTATGTGTGACGGAAGCGGCTCCATGTGTGTGGGGCAGGGCTCCAGCCAGTGATGGGCGGGGCTCCATGTGGGATGGGCAGGGCTCCATGAGTGAGGGAAGGGGTTCCATGCGTGAGGGGCGGGGTTCCGGGCTGTGAGGGGTGGGGATCCAGTCAGTGAGGGGTGGGGCTCTAGGCAGTGATTGCCGAGGCTCCATGTGTTAGGGTTAGGGCTGCAGCCAGAGAGGGGCAGGGCTCCATGTGTGAGGGAAAAGGCTCCATGTGTGTGGGGCGGGGCTCCAGCCAGTGATGGGCGGGGCTCCATGTGGGATGGGCAGGGCTCCATGCAGTGAGGGATAGGGCTCCATATTTGAGGGGCGGGGCTTCAAATATGAAGGGCAAGGCCCCATGAGTGAAGGCCGGGGTTCCAGGCTTTCAGGGATGGGGATCCAGTCAGTGAGGGGCGGGGCTCAGGGCAGTGATGGCCGGGGCTCTTTGTGTTAGTGGCAGGGCTCCAGCCAGAGAGGGGCAAGGCTCCATGTGTGAGGGAAAGGGCTCCATGTTTGTGGGGCAGGGCTCCAGCCAGTGATGGGCGGGGATCCATGAGGGATGGGCAGGGCTCCATGCAGTCAGGGGCAAGGCTCCATATTTGAGGGGCGGGGCTCCAATTATGAAGGGCAAGGCCCCATGAGTGAGGCGCGGGGTTCCAGGCTTTCAGGGGTGGGGATCCAGTCAGTGCGGGGCGGGGCACTAGGCAGTCATGGCTGGGGCTCCCTGTGTGAGGGGCAGGGCTTCAGGCAGTGAGGGGCGGTGGATGGAGACAGCATCGGAAATATTGCATTAGGAAAAGTAAAAATGTAAATTTGGTAAATTTAGTGACTGTAAGAAAATGGCCCGGGATTATGTCAGGTGCAGTGCGAAGGACTAAATGATGCCAAAACAAAGCTCACAGATATTTCAAAAGCAGCGGAAAAAGTCAAGGAGGAAAACACAACTTAGGGGGCAAGATATGAGGGACATGGCATGAATATTTAAAACAAGAAAAAAGAAAAACAAGAAAAAATCGTTCCCAAAGTCAAAGCCTTCAAAATGCAGGCAGGCCATACGCCAGCAAGTGCAGGCACATGCAGCAAAGCTTGCCAAATCTGATCCCCACTGAAGGCCAAAACAGAAAATAAGGGCCTACAAACAGGCTGGAGCGGAGACACCATCAAAGGAATTGTAATTGGAGGAGAAAAAAAGAAAATTTGGGAAATTTAGTGACTGTAAGGAAATGGCCCGGGATAATATCAGGTGCAGTGCGAAGGACCAAAATATGCAAAAACTAAGCTCACAGATGTTGCAAAAGCAGGGGAAAAAGTCAAGGAGGAAGACACAACTTAGGTGGCAAGATATGAGGGACATGGCATGGACACTTCAGAAATCAACCAAAAAATGAAAAAAATCTTTCCCCAAGTCAAAGCCACCAAAAGGCATGGCATGCCATCAAGGGCAGGGAAATGCACCAATGATTCTTCGATTCGTCCCCATTGAAATCACAAGATTTCTTTTCCCTTCCCGAAAGGAAATGAAATTTCCTTTCGGGAAGGGAAAAGGAATCTTGTGAATCCCAAAAGAAAGGCTTGCAAACACTCTGGAAAGGAGATAAGTTCAAATGAAATGCAATTGAAAAAAGCAGAAAATCGGTAATTTTAATGTCTTCAAAAAATAGGCTGTGAGGAAATCAGCTGCATTGCAAAGGACCAAAACATGCAAAAAATAGGCTCACAGATGTTGCAAAAGAAGGGGAAAAAGTCAAGGAGGAAGACACAACTTAGGGGGCAAGATATGAGGGACATGGCATGAATACTTAAAACAAAAAAGAAAAAAAAAAGAAAAAATCTTTCCCAAAGTCAAAGCCATCAAAATGCAGGCAGGCCATACGCCACCATGGGCAGGCACATGAAGCAAAGCTTGCCAAAATTGATCCCCACTGAAGGCAAAACAGAAAAGAAGGACTTACAAACACGCCGGAAAGGAGTCAACATCAAAGGAATTGCAATTGGAGGAGAAAAAAAGAAAATTTTGGAAATTTAGTGACTCTAAGAAAATGGCCTGGGTTTATATCAGGTGCAGTGCAAAGGACCAAAAGATGCCAAAACTAAGCTCACAGATGTTGCAAAAGCAGGGGAAAAAGTCAAGGAGGAAGACACAACTTAGGGGGCAAGATATGAGGGACATGGCATGAATACTTAAAACAAAAAAGAAAAAAAAAAGAAAAAATCTTTCCCAAAGTCAAAGCCATCAAAATGCAGGCAGGCCATACGCCACCAAGGGCAGGCACATGCAGCAAAGCTTGCTAAAATTGATCCCCACTGAAGGCCAAAACAGAAAAGAAGGACTTACAAACACGCTGGAATGGAGACAACATCAAAGGAATTGCAATTGGAGGAGAAAAAAAGAAAATTTGGGAAATTTAGTGACTCTAAGAAAATGGCCTGGGTTTATATCAGGTGCATTGCAAAGGACCAAAAGGTGCCGAAACTAAGCTCACAGATATTTCAAAAGCAGGGGAAAAAGTCAAGGAGGAAGACACAACTTAGGGGGCAAGATATGAGGGACATGGCATGGACACTTCACAAAACAACGAAAAAAAAAAAATTTTTCCAAAGTGAAAGCCATCAAAATGCAGGCAGGCCATACACCAGCAAGTCCAGGCACATGCAGCAAAGCTTGCCAAAATTCATCCCCACTGAAGGCCCAAACAGAAAAGAAGGACCTTCAAACACACTGGAACGGAGACTCCATCAAAGGAATTGCAATTGGAGGAGAAAAAAAGGAAATTTGGGAAATCTAGTTACTCTAAGAAAATGGCCCGGGATTATAGGAGGTGCAGTGCGAAGGACCAAAAGATGCAAAAATTAAGCTAAGAGATGTTGCAAAATCAGGGGAAAAAGTCAAGGAGGAAGACACAACTTACGCGGCAAGATATGAGGGACATGGCATGAACAGTTAAACAAAAAAAAAAAAAACAAGAAATATCTTTCCCAAAGTCAAAGCCATCAAAATGCAGGCAGGCCATACGCCAGCAAGTGCAGACACATGCAGCAAAGCTTGCCAAAATTGATCCCCACTGAAGGCCAAAACCGAAAAGAAGGACCTACAAACGCGGGGCTCCATGTGTGAGGGGCAGGGCTTCAGGCAGTGAGGGGCGGTGCTCTATGTGTGACGGAAGCGGCTCCATGTGTGTGGGGCAGGGCTCCAGCCAGTGATGGGCGGGGCTCCATGTGGGATGGGCAGGGCTCCATGAGTGAGGGAAGGGGTTCCATGCGTGAGGGGCGGGGTTCCGGGCTGTGAGGGGTGGGGATCCAGTCAGTGAGGGGTGGGGCTCTAGGCAGTGATTGCCGAGGCTCCATGTGTTAGGGTTAGGGCTGCAGCCAGAGAGGGGCAGGGCTCCATGTGTGAGGGAAAAGGCTCCATGTGTGTGAGGCGGGGCTCCAGCCAGTGATGGGCGGGGCTCCATGTGGGATGGGCAGGGCTCCATGCAGTGAGGGATAGGGCTCCATATTTGAGGGGCGGGGCTTCAAATATGAAGGGCAAGGCCCCATGAGTGAAGGCCGGGGTTCCAGGCTTTCAGGGGTGGGGATCCAGTCAGTGAGGGGCGGGGCTCAGGGCAGTGATGGCCGGGGCTCTTTGTGTTAGTGGCAGGGCTCCAGCCAGAGAGGGGCAAGGCTCCATGTGTGAGGGAAAGGGCTCCATGTTTGTGGGGCAGGGCTCCAGCCAGTGATGGGCGGGGATCCATGAGGGATGGGCAGGGCTCCATGCAGTCAGGGGCAAGGCTCCATATTTGAGGGGCGGGGCTCCAATTATGAAGGGCAAGGCCCCATGAGTGAGGCGCGGGGTTCCAGGCTTTCAGGGGTGGGGATCCAGTCAGTGCGGGGCGGGGCACTAGGCAGTCATGGCTGGGGCTCCCTGTGTGAGGGGCAGGGCTTCAGGCAGTGAGGGGCGGTGGATGGAGACAGCATCGGAAATATTGCATTAGGAAAAGTAAAAATGTAAATTTGGTAAATTTAGTGACTGTAAGAAAATGGCCCGGGATTATGTCAGGTGCAGTGCGAAGGACTAAATGATGCCAAAACAAAGCTCACAGATATTTCAAAAGCAGGGGAAAAAGTCAAGGAGGAAGACACAACTTAGGGGGCAAGATATGAGGGACATGGCATGAATACTTAAAACAAGAAAAAAGAAAAACAAGAAAAAATCGTTCCCAAAGTCAAAGCCTTCAAAATGCAGGCAGGCCATACGCCAGCAAGTGCAGGCACATGAAGCAAAGCTTGCCAAAATTGATCCCCACTGAAGGCAAAACAGAAAAGAAGGACTTACAAACACGCCGGAAAGGAGTCAACATCAAAGGAATTGCAATTGGAGGAGAAAAAAAGAAAATTTTGGAAATTTAGTGACTCTAAGAAAATGGCCTGGGTTTATATCAGGTGCAGTGCAAAGGACCAAAAGATGCCAAAACTAAGCTCACAGATGTTGCAAAAGCAGGGGAAAAAGTCAAGGAGGAAGACACAACTTAGGGGGCAAGATATGAGGGACATGGCATGAACACTTCAGAAAACAACCAAAAAAAGAAAAAAATCTTTCCCAAAGTCAAAGCCATCAAAAGGCATGGCCTGCCATCAAGTGCAGGGACATGCACCAAAGATTCCTCTATTGGTCCCCATTGAAATCGAAAATTCCTTTTCCCTTCCCGAAATGAAATGAAATTTCCTTTCGGGAAGGGAAAAGGAATCTTGCGGATCCCAAAAGAAAGGCTTACAAACACTCTGGAAAGGAGATAGGTCCAAATGAAATGCAATTGAAAAAAGCAGAAAATCGGGAATTTTAGTCTCTACAAAAATAGGCTGTGAGGAAATCAGCTGCATTGCAAAGGACCAAAAGGTTCCAAAACTAAGCTCACAGATGTTGCAAAAGCAGGGGAAAAAGTCAAGGAGGAAGACACAACTTAGGGGGCAAGATATGAGGGACATGGCATGAATACTTACATTAATAAAAAAAAAAAAAAAAAGAAAAAATCTTTCCCAAAGTCAAAGCCATCAAAATGCAGGCAGGCCATACGCCAGCAAGGGCAGGCACATGCAGCAAAGCTTGCCAAAATTGATCCCCACTGAAGGCCAAAACAGAAAAGAAGGACCTACAAACACGCTGGAAAGGAGTCAATATCAAAGGAATTGCAATTGGAGGAGAAAAAAAGAAAATTTGGGAAATTTAGTGACTCTAAGAAAATGGCCTGGCAGTATATCATGTGCAGTGCAAAGGACCAAAGATGCCAAAACTAAGCTCACAGATGTTGCAAAAGGAGGGGAAAAAGTCAAGGAGGAAGACAGAACTTAGGGGGCAAGATATGAGGGACATGGCATGAACACTTTAGAAAACAACCAAAAAAAGAAAAAAATCTTTCCCAAAGTCAAAGCCATCAAAAGGCATGGCCTGCCATCAAGTGCAGGGACATGCACCAAAGATTCCTCTATTGGTCCCCACTGAACACACAAGATTCCTTTTCCCTTCTCGAAAGGAAATACATTTTTTGTTTGTCTCTAAATAAACAAATAGAAAAACCCTCCTTCTTTTAAATGACCTTGAAATTTTTAAATTTCTGCATTGTATAATTATTTTCAGATTTATTTGTATTCTTTCTTTTAATGCTGTATGATAATAATTCTATTAATATACATATAAGTTTAACATATATTTAGCTTTTTTAAAATTATTTTTCATATCTCCCGTATAACTTTGGTTTTCTTTTATTTTTTTTACTATCTGTATTTATTTATTACATATTTCTATACTTTAATTTCTACGTTTATATTCTTTTGTTTATAATTTTTATAGTCAATCCCCTGTCTTTTTTTAAATAAAAGATCCACTGTATTTATGTATTTTAAAAAATATATTTACATTTATAATTTTCACATATTTTTCTGTAATTTTTTCATATTATATGTTAACATGTTGATGCACGTTATTTATAAGTATTCAATACATATTTCCCATAATGTATTATAATACTATATATACACTATGACTTGAATTAATTATTGTATCAAGTTTTTTTTTTCTATATTCATGGATATTTTCTGTTTCTATATATGTCTACATATATTTGTCATACATTTCTATATATTTTGATTGGTGTTTCGTTTCTATCCATAATCTATATTTTTGTATATCTAGAAACATATATAATACCCTGTATTAAAAAATAATATATCTTAATATAATATATAATGATTTACGTTACATGGAATTTTTTTATATATTCGGTCGATATTTAAATTTTAAGTTTTTTATTCCCATTTCTATACATATATTTGTTTAGTTTAATTATCGTTATAGTTATAATTTTACATTTAAAATCCAATTCCTAAATAAAATGACAAAACAAACAGCACTGAATTCCCACCAATATCTTCCAAAAACATCAAGATAACTCCACCAGCCAATCAACTGCCAGCGAAAAGACACTTAACACTCTTTTCACTAACAGTTCTCATCACATCAGAAAAATGGAACCAAAATAAAATAAAACCCTGTAGAAACACACACAGCAAACCACAAAAACTACTAAAAAAAATCAAACCAATTGACTAAACTCCAAACAGTGCCACTGACCTTGAACATTATTAAAAAAAAAATAAACAAAATTCTACACTAACTCAAAGAATAACCAATACTCTGTACATCTAACTTTAGGAACCAAACTAATTAACGAAATGGAAAAAAATCTCAACCACTAAAAACTAAGAAAATTCCTACCCAAATAAAAAAAATACTTAAAGACACCCAACATATAAATACGCACGTTCCCAAAAATAAAACTAATAAACAGCAACCAAATACATCAAAGGACAAAAAAAAAAAATAAAAAAAAAAAACGAACCCAAAACCAAATAAACTTAAATTTACAACAGCAAAAAAAAAATGTTCCTAACGGAATAAACCCATAGTGCCTCAATCTATCAAAACAGAAATACCACCTAGAAACAAACCCAAAGACTAAAGACAAACTTAACCATAAACAATGTCTCCCAAATTACCCGTAACCATAAAACATACACTACAATCAAAAAAACCAAACAAGTAAAAGCTCTGGAAGACGATAAACACACATGCAATTACCGAGATTAAAAACCCGCTGCTATGAACGGCACGACGCTACCTCAAGCCCCCCAAAACAAACACCACACACTCACGCTAATAAAAGCCGCCGCAACAGAATTAAAATCCGAACCGCTGCTTCACGCTACGACCCGTAAAAACCATTGCGCGCCTTTCAAAACATAATACCACGGGAAAAAAAAAAAAAAATCCGACTACAAAACCCAATCCGAAACGAACATTTACCATCCCCACCGGCACCGAGAACCGTGCCACTCGGGAAGAACACCGTATCCCTTAGCGGACACCCGCTGCAAACCGAGCACAGCGATGCAATCAAGGCCTGCAAAGTCCTCCGAACCACGGCACCGCCGAACTTTGAGCGGCCGAGCCCTGCGCTCGCTGCCGGCCCCGGACGGAGCGCGGCTCCCGGCAGGAAAGCGGCTCCTGCGGCGGCTGCTCCAGCACGCGGGGCCGGCGCCGTCCCGGGGAGCCCCGCCCGCTGCCCCTGCCCGGCGGGGCCGGCACCGGGCCCGGGGCTACCGGCGGCGCCCGAGCCCCGCGCCCGGAGCGGACGGAGCGGCCGGCACCGCCCGGGCCGGCGCAGCAGCGCCCGCGCCGCCTCTGCCGCCCTCGGCCGGCCCGGCACGGCTCCCCTCGGCTCGCACCGGCGCGGCTCCGCCACTGCCGCCCTCGGCCGGCCCGGCCGCGCCAAATCCCCCGTGCGCCCCGGCAGCTGCCCGGGCCGTGCCAGCAGCGCTCCCGAGCGGGAACGTTCCGGGCCGGGCCGCGGGCACGAGGAGCGCCCTCCGATGCAGCGGCACAGCCCCATTGCAGCCCTGCAAACGCTGCCGGAGCTGCGGCTTCCCGCAACCCAACCCCGAAACTGACGCCGCAGGCGGGGCGCACCTCACTTCAACAAGGGCAAAGAAATGCCTTCTCCCCTTCAGTTTCGTCCCCTAGGAGAGCAGAAAAGAAGGGGCGCTCCTCAAATGAAAGCCTTCGACTGATGGCAAAGGGCGATTTCGACCTCCATTCAAACCCTTGAAAAGGAGGGACACCAGGGCCGCCCCCTCCACTTAAACCCGAGGGTGATGAAAATGGGCTGGCTGCCTTCAAATCAAACCCATAATACCATAAGAATACTTTTCCCATTCCCCTTAAAAGAGAACGCAGGGATTCCCTGTCACCTCCGGGATACCCCTCACAGCCTGGAAAAGGCAGCTTTTCCTGCAATCAACACCCTGAAAACGACATGCGAAGAGGGATCCCCTCAGTTCAAATACAGACAATAAGAGAAAAGTAGCTGCTTCCTTCTCCTTAATCCCTTTTGTCCTCATCAGCTCCACTTTTGTTCCTGGGGATCCGGGGAGGGACTGGCAAGATGAAATCGGAAAGGGGAAGGACAAAATTCCCCGCTCCAAACCCACACGGGCTCACCTGTTGGGCTGCTGCTCCCCGGCACAAAGATTCGTCCCTCGGCGCCTCCTTTAAGCGATGCTCCATGTATCCAAGCGCGGATCCAGGTGTTCCCCCCGAGCCTGTGAGAAGCTCCCGCAGTCCTTCCACGAGACAGCGCCGGGAGCGCCCCATAAACCCCTCCACTCAGCAGCTCCATGCAAAAGGGAGCTGAGGCAAAGCCTCCCCCTAAAACAGCCTCGCCCCGGCAGGAGCCGGCCCCTCATCATCCTCACACTCACACCTGGGCGGCTGCGAGCCCCCATCATCCTCACACTCACACCTGGGCTGCTCCGAGCCCCCATCATCCTCACACTCACACCTGGGCTGCTCCGAGCCCCCATCATCCTCACGCTCACACCTGGGCTGCTCCGAGCCCCCATCATCCTCACAGCTCACATCTGGGCTGCTCCGAGCCCCCATCATCCTCACAGCTCACACCTGGGCTGCTCCGAGCCCTCATCGTCCTCACAGCTCACACCTGGGCTGCTCCGAGCCCCCATCATCCTCACACTCACACCTGGGCTGCTCCGAGCCCTCATCATCCTCACACTCACACCTGGCGCCGCTGCCACTCTCCATCAGCGCCTCTCCCTGTCCAGCACACAGCCCGCTTCTCACAGACACAGAGCAAACAGAAATCCGCTACGGGTGTTGGCGTTCCTTAGTCCGTCTGGTTCCACAACTCAAGCACTGATGGCATTGAGGGAAAGCTTTCCAGTGCAGAAAACGGTCATTCTGCTAGCACACTTTGATACACCCTCAGAAAAAGCAGAATCAGCGCCAACTCCTAAGACCCCTGCTGAGGAACCCAGCCCTCCTTGGGACACCCAATGCAGCAGACCTCGAAAAAGGAGGGGGAAAGTCAAGCTTGGAGTGGAAAAAGACAGCAGCCCTTAAAAAAAGCATTCACACAGCAATAGTGGGAACTAGTCACATTTCTTCTTTCCTTGCTTCCTGTAATGACATAAATATGAAATGAAAAAAAAAAAACAAAAAAACACATGAAACACAAAGAGCTGGGAATTTACAGGTCTTTGTTTGGCACTCTGGATGACAAGCGCCTCTTCCGGGACTGCGACACGATTTGGGGACTGGCAGAGAACGGAGGCAAAAGGTGCCAGAGAGCCCTTTCTATTGCCTCCAGCCCCCGCAGCTGTTCTGATGGTTTCGGGGCACAGCTCGGTCCGTTCCTAGATAAAAACGCTAGGGCAATATCTTCAAAACTGCTACCCATCTCTAGTCGGAGTTTCCTACGTTCCTGTAAACAAATGAGTGGATAGAGAGGGTTTCTCCGCAAAGGAATTTAGAGACAAATTCCTGTTCTTTACCAAGACCTATAAAAACGAATACCTGGACAGGTTTCAGCATCCTACCCCCACCCCTCCCTGTGAATTTGGCGGCAGCTTTGGGTCCTTCTGGGGGACGGCCCCCAGCGTGACGCCCCTCGCCCGCCCCCGCCTGCTCCTGCACCGCAGTGGGGCTCCCGCTCCGGGGACCGCGGGGTGCCCCCACGGCATCAGAGCCCCGAGCCTTCACCCCCTTTCCCTGAGCCCCAAGGAAGGCACAGAGCGAGTCCGACTGCCCCGGACAGCAGCAGCGCAGCGCTTCCTCCAAGCCCTTTCCACGCGTCCATCCCCGCAGAAAGGGATTCTGCTGCGACAAGAAAGGGGGGCGGCCCCCAGAAGGGTTGAGGTTCCTCCCCAGCCTCGCTGTCCCGGGCCAGGGGCAGCGAGAGGGAGCGGCACCGACGGCGGGCACGGCGCGGCACCGAGCGGGGGCCGCTCTCGGCGCCGTGCCGGGAAAGCCGCAGCTCCGGCGCTGTCGGGCGGGGCGCCTGACCGGCACGGGGGGATCCGCCGAGAGCCCCCGGCCCCGTGCGGGGACTCCTGCAAGGGCCGAGCGGCGCCGGGCTCCGGCCCTCGGGCCTTCATTCTCCGGCACCCCGAGCCCCGCGGCTGCGGGGCAAAGAGGGAAAGGGGGCACGGGAAGAGAGGAGCGAGAGCAGGGCATGAGAAAGGGCGGCGAGGGAGGTCGGGCTGTGCAGGAAAGCGGGACGGGAAGGAAAGCCCGGGAGGGGGGTAGAGGGAGGGTGGACAGAGGAGGGAGACAGGGGGAACAGAAGGGAGTAGCGGGCTAGGGACTGGACAGGAAGAAGCCGGGCTTGTGGGGGGAGAGAGAGTGGGGGAAAGGGAGCGAGAGAAGGCGAATATGGGGAGAAGGAAGGAGGGCTAGAGAGAGGGACAGGCGGGGAAGCCTCACAGAGCCCCGGCTGCACCCCGAGCCCGGCCCGGCGCCTCGCCATGCCCGGCATGCTGCGCTCGGCGGAGTTCGGTTGGCTTCGACGACACTCGGCTCGAGTCGGCTCTTCGGCTAAATTCGGCTATTATTGGCTAAACTCGACTATTGTCGGCCGCATTCGCTTCTTCGGCGCGGCTCGGCTTCATCCGGCCGAACTCGGAGCCGCTCTCCGTGCGTTCGACGCGCCTCGGCTCCCTGAGGGCGGGCAAGCGGCGCCGCCTCACGTTAAACTCGCCCGGCTCGGGGCTCCCCTGCTGCCGCGTCCCGGCCATCGCACGGACACGATCGGGAGCGCGGGGTGGCACAGGAGCTTATTAGGCGGTGACCGCACTCGCGCTAATTAGCGCGCACGAGAGCAGCGGGCTCGGTTCGGCTGAGCTCGGCTCCGTTCAGGCAGCCTCGCAAGCCTGGCCTCGGTTCGCTCGAGGCCGTCAGGTTCCGCCGGTCTCGCCTTGGTGCGGCTGAGCTCGTTCCATTCGGCCAAAGGAGGCGTCGTTCGCTCGTGTTTTTACAAACATCTTTCTATATTGACTGTATATTTCTATATTTAGATTTATATTTCTATAATACTTCTTTTATTCAAAATAAAACCCCCATCTCTAGCCAAATAAATACAAAAAACCACCTTCTTTCAAACGATATTGAAATATTTTTATACTTAGTATAATTATATGCACATTTATATTTATGGTTTCTTTTGATGCAGTGTATTATTAATTACATATAATATACATAAAATTCTAGAAATGGATTTAAATTATTATTTATGTATCATATCTACTGCTACAACTAATTTTTTCTTGTTTTTAAACTTCATATATATATCTGTATTTATTTATGATATATTCCTATACTTAGATTTCTACCTTTATATTATTCGTACTTATAATTTTTACAATCTAAACCCTATTGACAAATAAAAAAAACCACTTTATTTAAGTATTTTAAAAATATTCTCATATTTATAATTTTCATATTTATAGTTATAATTTGTTCCATATTACATGAGAACACACCTGCTCCTGCACCCAGTGGGGCTCCCTCTCCTGGGGACCTTGGGGTGCCCCAACGGCATCAGAGACCCGAGTCTTCACCCCCTTTTCCTCTGTTTAGAAACTGCACTGGAACTTTTTTCTGGAAACAAAGACATCACCTAAATCCTCTCCCCGTGTCCCAGACAGATGGATATTCAGTTATTAGTTGGCTGGGCAGCAGTTTCTTAAATAGAAGGATAAACAAGATGTGAACATTTCAGCTACAAGCAAATAGGCAAATCTGAACAAGGTACTGGTGGCCGACCACTGAAGTTATTTTGAAGCAATTTTTTAAACAATAACATACTGATACCACAAAAATAAAGCAAGAAACTAACTACTGGCTAAGAAAAAATTAACTTTTGACAGCAACAACATTCCAACCACACAGGCTTTTTCCCGATGTCATACCTTACAACTACCTCTCTTGGGAATTCTCATCATGTATCCCAAAAGGAATAAATACCTCAGAACGTCCTAAAGCAAAAAGTTGCACACATGAGCTCCTCACACTCCCGGGAGGCCAGCACAGTGTGCACTGAGTCTGCAACAAATTCTACTCAGTGAGGGTCTGCAAACAAAGGTTCAACTGATGAACTGAACTGATTTTAAAGAGAGGTTTTCTAAGCACTGAAGCACTACAAAGAACAAGCAGAAACAATTCTTAAAAAAACCTTCAAGTTTTATTTAGCATATATGCGACTGATTTCCACCCTGTGGCTTCTCACTTTGATTGGTCTGTAGGTTCAGGAAGATGACAATGCACACTCTGCCTTCCCTGAGCCCCCCACAGCAGCTGAGCGCTGCTCCGTGTGCTCAGATCATCAGGAACTGGATTACACGTGCCCGGATGGACTGGAACTGCTCTGCTGCAGATTCAGGAGACGATGGCAGAGAGGGGCTGGCTGAGGTGTCGTCCCAATTCCATTTCTGTGTGACCAGAAGCGGTTTGTTCCCAACAGCTGCAACAATCCCCAGCTCGCTTCCGTGGTGAGTACCGATGGCACACAAATGGCAGCCTGAGGAAATCGTGTTCTGGGCTCCAAGTGGTTGGGACAGGGTCTGATTTTTTGTTTTGTACCTGGATGATGATTAGTACAACAGGGCTCTGATGGATGACATGGCAGCACAGAATTAAAAACTCCTCAACAGGATTACATCGACTTCTAGGAAAAGACAAAAGCCTAGGACCCTTCTGAAATCTACTTTTAATCCGAAGCACGGGGATTGTCACTATGCTGCACCTTCCAGCTTTTCAAAGCAGCTTACCTCTGAAGACCAGGAAACATTGATTTCTACAGAAACCACGGGCAACCTCCAGGCTAATCTCAGCACTACTGTTTAATTGGGGACCTGCCAGAGTGCCAGTACAGCCTAAAGTGTGCTTTATTTCAGTCTAACATCCCCACAAAATTCTTCTCACATCTTCAACCCTGAAATCTTATTTTCCCCTAAAGCTTCTCTTCATTAGCAATTTCCAAGTAACATGGTATTTTTACAACATTCAAAAATGTCATGCTGGACTGTGCTAGAGAGTAATCTGCAAATATAAGCTTAGCAAAGTTTGAATTGACTTGTCCAGAGAAAAAACCTACAAGTGAACACCTACACCTGCCTACAAAGAGCTAACAAGCCCCTGGCAGCTGCCAGCATCAAAGCACAGTGGATGTTTCTAATACAGGGTAAGGATAACAATATCACCTTCTGTTCTCTCCAGCTTGTTTTCCCTGCAGTCATATTTTGCTGCTTATGATTTTTTTAGTCTCCGTATCTTCTTGGACAGCACCGAGCCCGACGACAAGGATACGAGAGTCTCTCCCTGCCGCACGGAGAGAACCAGGAAAACAGTTAAAAAAAGAACAGGGTAGTTTGAAATTCATACTTGCAACGAGAAGCAGCGCCTAACCAACAGAACAAAAGTAAACAAAGCACGATACCTCCCTGGGGACAGAAGACTCAAAAACTCTCCAGGATTTACAATTCTAGCGACCAACCCCTTCAGGACAGCAGCCAAGTGTCCCATGGGGTGGTGCTGCACCAAAGAACCATCTGAGAGGTTCCAAAGAGTGAAATGCACAATATTTTGCCAAGACAAAAAATCTTGCAAAAGAACAAAAATACAATAGATGTAAAGTACGGGGCAAGAGTACAAGTGTTCACTTTAAGAGCTGGAACCATCCAGGTGAGCACCTGATAACTGGACTCTCACCAGAGTTTGAACCCTTCAGGACAGAAAAGGGTTTTCCCCAGAAATTTCACAGACTGAGTTTTGATAGAAGTACTCCTGCCACATCCTCAGAAACGTCACCCATTCTCCAGGTGTGTGGAGAGAACTGCAAATGGCTCTCACGTAGTTTGAGCTAGTTCTGTAAGGTCTCAGGGTGCATTTCACCAGATGCAACCAAATTGGGCAACTCCCAGTGGGACAGAAGGAACCCAAAGCTTGGGTAAGCAGAGCTGCAGCAAATACTGAGCAAAAACAAACATAACAGCGTAAAAAATAATCAACCATCCTTTTTTTTTCTCTTGCTTTTGTTTTTTTCTTCTTCAGATCAGCATAGCAATTAAAGAGAAGGTGAAAAACTCACCATTACTGAACATTTCATCATCTGTAGGCTGAGCATCCTTAGCATAGAGGACTCCAAAGTTAAAATTCACTGATCCCTGGGAAATAAAACCAAATATTGTACGATAAACAGTCAAACAGCAGACATAAAAATTTGTTTCCTCTAAGGACTTTCAGGGATGTATGCATCTTTGCATTACACATTAGAACATACACTTCATACCATCACCTAATACATAATAATTTACCTTTGAATTTTGATAGCCTAGCATGAATTTTTAACTTAAATTGGTGATCTGTTATTATTAAGTTGGTGCTTAAAGTTATTTCTGCTGTCACGTTCAAGAAAACATTAATTTTTTTTACTGTAATGACCAATTGATTTCAAAGTCATCACAAGCCTATGAAAACACAAAGCTGTGTTCACTGCACGTGTCTGTGAGCTAGAAGTAGTTAGGCTTCTACTTCCCTCTTGTTCTTCCAGAACCAATAAATCCTGTCAACAAAACCAGGATCTTTAGCCCACTGCTGTGAAAGTTTCTACAAGGATGATGGTTTGATTTGTGTTTAGAAGTTTTGATTTGAAATGGCCAGTTCAATGGATAAAGACAGTTTAAGTAGTATTACATTACTATTATTATTATTTCTATTCTTATTTTTACTAGTACTACTACTGTTATTATCACCTGCTACTGGAAGAAACAAACCAGTAGTGCCTATACTTACTTACTTTTATTTCCAGAAAGTAATAAAGAAAAAGAACCAAACCAAAAAAAGTCACTTCCTACCTTTTATTTCAAGGGATGAAACATTTCTCTTGGGCTCTTCTCCAATTTATCAGGACTCATAGCACTGAAAGGCAAACAAAACAGTGCTTTATAGAAGGGCAAGTGCACATTTCAAGGCTGAACCACCAACTGATTGCAGTGACAGCAGTTACAACGTGAATCGTTGCGAGAGCCTCTGTTCAATGGAATGTTCTGTGGAACTGCCATTTCTTTCCCAAAATACTAACTTCCAACACTTCCTAAACGTATTTTGTATTTTAAACCACAGGAGTTAGTGAGACTCTGTGTGGAGGTCAGGTTTAAATTTATTTCCTTCTAAAGCACAGAGTTCTGTTCCATCGCCCTTCCCTTCGGCTCTGCACTGAATCATGGTGAGCATTTGAGGAGTGCTCAATAACCAATTCTATTTCTCTCTTTTTCTAGTTCTCTCTATCCTTAAATAATTCAAGACAAGTCAAATGAAAAAGGACAAGTTCAGCACCAAAGTCACACTTTTTCCCTTTGTCTGGTCAAGAACAGGCTCCAAATCCACTTATTGCTGCCTTCAACGATTAAGACTTGCAAAACCATTTTTACATGTTTTACAGGTTTACCATAAAACCCACAGAACGCAAGCTCTGAATTACAGGAAAAGGTAATTGACAGGCAAATATTGAAAGGGATCACTTACTTGTAAATACATACCTCGATAGAGATCGCACTGAGAACGTTTCTGTGGGACTCTAAGGGAGACATATTTTCTGAGTACCCTGTAAACAAGAAAAGCTAGAATATATTACAGGACATCCCCACTTTTTCTACATATTCAAATAGCATTTTTTAATAAAAACAAATCAGTTAAAAAAGAAGGAAGAAAATCAAGGTAATTTTACTCAGCTATATTTTCTCCCCATTTAGAGAAAAAAAAAAGTCACGGGTGCTGCAAAAAAAAATAAAGTGAACCATAAACGCCTACAGTAGAATTTTAAAACAAGTGCTTGGATCAAAGAATCTTATGGAACGTGAAGTAGAAAAAAAGTGAAACCATTATCAGACCTGACTATTTTCTCACCATGGTACAAGAAAATCCTAAAAGCAGTATAAAGTCGCTGCCTAAAACCGGTCATGGGATGGAACCAAGAACAATTTAGGCATTTGCTAATCTGGACAGAAACCTTTCCTGCATGCTAGTGTCAAATCAGAAGTTTGGTCTTTCACAAGCTCGACAATGCTGGAAAGCATTTTCCCTGGGGCTCGGGAGGGCAGGGGCGGAAGGGGGGGTCACTTTGCAGATCGCACCTGTGCCATCCGAAGGATACAGCCCGCCTGCTCCCTGCGCTGGGCATTCTCCCGGCCATCTCTGGGTTTACCGCTCAGCGCCGCTCCACCCGTTTCCACGGCAGAAAGAGCCACGAGCACTAACGCAGGCAGCGGCCCCGTCATTGCGGCGATATCGCAGCGCTCTCGGCTCGCAACGCCCAACACGCGGCGGAGCCGCCTCCGCCCGCAGCACCGGCAGCAGCCCGAGGCAGACGGCTACAGCTCGGGGGCTCCTCCTGCGCCTCCGCCAGCCCGAGGGCAGCCGCCCCACCGGGACCGTGGGAGCGACCGGCGCCGCTCGCCCGGGGCGGCTCCTGCAGCTCCCGGCCCGTGGCAGCAAAGCACCGCCTCGCCCTCCGCCATCGGCGGGCGGCAGCGCCCCCGGCACCGCCGAGTGAGGCCGAGGAACCGGGCGGACGCTCCTTCCGTGCTGCTCAGCTCCGTGCGGGCGGCCAGACGGAGGCTTCGCCCCTCCAGCGTCGCCGTCCCGCGCGGGAGAGGCGCCGGCAGCTGCCCGCGCACAGCCCCGCGCGGCCGCCTGGCACGCCAGCCACTCACGTGCCGCGTCAGCCGTTGCGTCACACGCCGCGCCGGCAGCAGGGCCTGCCGGGAGTTGTAGTCTCGGGCTGACAGCCACGGCTCCGTCCCCCGCCACCAGGAGCTGCAGTCCCTCCCGGGCATAAAACGGGTCCTTCGCTCCAGGGCGCGGAAGGACCTGAGGCAGCACCGCTCCTCCCGAATGCCCTCTCTTTTTCCCTCCAACACTTTTTACTTTTTTCAATCTGTTTTTCACCACTTCCCTTCCCTCTTGCTCTCCTGCTTCCTTTCCTTTCCCTTTCCTTTCCCTTTCCATTTCCCTTCCTTCCCTTTCCCTTTCTTGCATTTCTGATCTTGGTTTACCTTTCTAGTTTTAGAATAAAAAAGCAGCAGCAGAAACTTTCAGGCTACCCGGGAGTAAAAAAAAAACACTCCAAAACGAAAATGATTTAAAGAAAACTATTTATTCCCTGGGAGCCTGAAATTTTCTACTGCTGCACATGACATAGAGCTTTTATTCCTTCTTACAGATAGGTGATATTTTCTACTTACTTTATACAGCGCCGCCTGCCGTCTGTACCGGAGCACTGCAGCGTGAGCTTGATCCCCACTGAAGGCCAAAACAGAAAAGAAGGACTTACAAACACGCTGGAATGGAGACAGCATCAAAGGAATTGCAATTGGAGGAGAAAAAAAAAAAATTGGGAAATTTAGTGACTCTAAGAAAATGGCCTGGGTTTATATCAGGTGCAGTGCAAAGGACCAAAAGATGCCAAAACTAAGCTCACAGATGTTGCAAAAGGAGGGGAAAAAGTCAAGGAGGAAGACACAACTTAGGGGGCAGGATGTGAGGGACATGGCATGAATACTTAAAAAAATAAAAAAAAAAAAAAAAAAATTTTTCCCAAAGTCAAAGCCATCAAAATGCAAGCAGGCCATACGCCAGCAAGTGCAGGCAAATGCAGCAAAGCTTGCCAAAATTGATCCCCACTGAAGGCCAAAACAGAAAAGAAGGACTTACAAACACGCTGGAATGGAGACAACATGAAAGGAATTCAAATTCTATGAGAAAAAAAGAAAATTTGGGTAAGTTAGTGATTCTAAGAAAATGGCCTGGGCTTATATCAGGTGCAGTGCAAAGGACCAAAAGGTGCCAAAACTAAGCTCACAGATATTGCAAAAGCAGGGGAAAAAGTCAAGGAGAAAGACACAACTTAGGGGGCAAGATGTGAGGGACATGGCATGAACACTTCAGAAAACAACCAAAAAAAGAAAAAAATCTTTCCCAAAGTCAAAGACATCAAAAGGCATGGCCTGCCATCAAATGCAGGGACATGCACCAAAGATTCCTCTATTGGTCCCCATTGAAATCGCAAGATTCCTTTTCCCTTCCCGAAAGGAAATGAAATTTCCTTTCGGGAAGGGAAAAGGAATCTTGCGGATCCCAAAAGAAAGGCTTACAAACACTCTGGAAAGGAGGTAGGTTCAAATGAAATGCAATTGAAAAAAGCAGAAAATCGGACTTATCGTCTCTTCAAAAAATAGGCTGTGAGGAAATCAGCTGCATTGCAAAGGACCAAAAGGTGGCAAAACTAAGCTCACAGATATTTCAAAAGCAGCGGAAAAAGTCAAGGAGGAAGACACAACTTAGGGGGCAAGATATGAGGGACATTACATGAATACTTAAAATAATAATAACAAAAAAAAAAAAGAAAAAATCTTTCCCAAAGTCAAAGCCATCAAAATGCAGGCAGGCCATATGCCACCAAGGGCAGGCACATGCAGCAAAGCTTGCCAAAATTGATCCCCACTGAAGGCCAAAACAGAAAAGAAGGACCTACAAACACGCTGGAAAGGAGCCAACATCAAAGGAATTGCAATTGGAGGAGAAAAAAAGAAAATTTTGGAAATTTAGTGACTCTAAGAAAATGGCCTGGGTTTACATCAGCTGCAGTGCAAAGGACCAAAAGATGCCAAAACTAAGCTCACAGATGTTGCAAAAGCAGGGGAAAAAGTCAAGGAGGAAGACAGAACTTAGGGGGCAAGATATGAGGGACATGGCATGAACACTTCAGAAAACAACCAAAAAAAGAAAAAAATCTTTCCCAAAGTCAAAGCCATCAAAAGGCATGGCCTGCCATCAAGTGCAGGGACATGCACCAAAGATTCCTCTATTGGTCCCCATTGAAATCGCAAGATTCCTTTTCCCTTCCCGAAAGGAAATGAAATTTCCTTTCGGGAAGGGAAAAGGAATCTTGCGAATCCCAAAAGAAAGGCTTACAAACACTCTGGAAAGGAGATAGGTTCAAATGAAATGTAATTGAAAAAAGCAGAAAATCTGGAATTTTAGTCTCTTCAAAAAATAGGCTGTGAGGAAATCTGCTGCATTGCAAAGGACCAAAAGATGCCAAAACTAAGCTCACAGATGTTGCAAAAGCAGGGGAAAAAGTCAAGGAGGAAGACACAACTTAGGGGGCAAGATATGAGGGACATGGCATGAATACTTAAAAGAATAAAAAAAAAAAAAGAAAAAAATTTTCCCAAAGTCAAAGCTATCAAAATGCAGGCAGGCCATACGCCACCAAGGGCAGGCACATGCAGCAAAGCTTGCCAAAATTGATCCCCACTGAAGGCCAAAACAGAAAAGAAGGACCTACAAACACGCTGGAAAGGTGTCAACATCAAAGGAATTGCAATTGGAGGAGAAAAAAATGGAAAATTTTGGAAATTTAGTGACTCTAAAAAATGGCCTGGGTTTATATCAGGTGCAGTACAAAGGACCAAAAGATGCCAAAACTAAGCTCACAGATGTTGCAAAAGCAGGGGAAAAAGTCAAGGAGGAAGACACAACTTAGGGGGCAAGATATGAAGGACATGGCATGAATACTTAAAACAAACAAAAAAAAAAAAAAATAAAAAAAATCTTTCCCAAACTCAAAGCCATCAAAATGCAGGCAGGCCATACGCCAGCAAGGGCAGGCACATGCAGCAAAGCTTGCCAAAATTGATCCCCACTGAAGGCCAAAACATAAAAGAAGGACTTACAACCACGCTGGAAAGGAGTCAACATCAAAGGAATTGCAATTGGAGGAGAAAAAAAGAGAATTTTGGAAATTTAGTGACTCTTAGAATGTGGCCTGGGTTTATATCAGGCGCAGTGCAAAGGACCAAAAGATGCCAAAACTAAGCTCACAGATGTTGCAAAAGCAGGGGAAAAATTCAAGGAGGAAGACACAACTTAGGGGCAAGATATGAGGGACATGGCAGGAATACTTAAAATAATAAAAAAAAAAAAAAAGAAAAAATCTTTCCCAAAGTCAAAGCCATCAAAATGCAGGCAGGCCATACGTCACCAAGGGCAGGCACATGCAGCAAAGCTTGCCAAAATTGATCCCCACTGAAGGCCAAAACAGAAAAGAAGGACCTACAAACACGCTGGAAAGGAGTCAACATCAAAGGAATTGCAATTGGAGGAGAAAAAAAGAAAATTCTGGAAATATAGTGACTCCAAGAAAATGGCCTGGGTTTATATCAGGCGCAGTGCAAAGGAACAAAAGGTGCCAAAACTAAGCTCACAGATGTTGCAAAAGCAGGGGAAAAAGTCAAGGAGGAAGACACAACTTAGGGGGCAAGATATGAGGGACATGGCATGAATACTTAAACTAATAAAAAAAAAAAAAAAGAAAAAACCTTTCCCAAAGTCAAAGCCATCAAAATGCAGGCTGGCCATACGCCACCAAGGGCAGGCACATGCAGCAAAGCTTGCCAAAATTGATCCCCACTGAAGGCAAAACAGAAAAGAAGGACTTATCAACACGCTGGAAAGGAGTCAACATCAAAGGAATTGCAATGGGAGGAGAAAAAAAGAAAATTTTGGAAATTTAGTGACTCTAAGAAAATGACCTGGGGTTTTATCAGGTGCAGTGCAAAGGACCAAAAGATGCCAAAACTAAGCTCACAGATGTTGCAAAAGCAGGGGAAAAAGTCAAGGAGGAAGACACAACTTAGGAGGCAAGATGTGAGGGACATGGCATGAACACTTCAGTAAACAACCAAAAAAAGAAAAAAATCTTTGCCAAAGTCAAAGCCATCAAAAGGCATGGCCTGCCATCAAGTGCAGGGACATGCACCAAAGATTCCTCTATTGGTCCCCATTGAAATCGCAAGATTCCTTTTCCCTTCTCGAAAGGAAATTTCATTTCCTTTCGGGAAGGGAAAAGGAATCTTGCGGATCCCAAAAAAAAGGCTTACAAACACTCTGGAAAGGAGATGGGTTCAAATGAAATGCAATTGAAAAAAGCAGAAAATCTGGAATTTTACCCTCTTCAAAACATAGGCTGTGAGGAAATCAGCTGCATTGCAAAGGACCAAAAGGTGGCAAAACTAAGCTCACAGATGTTGCAAAAGCAGGGGAAAAAGTCAAGGAGGAAGACACAACTTAGGGGGCAGGATATGAGGGACATGGCATGAATACTTAAAATATTAAAAAAAAAAAAAAAGAAAAAATCTTTCCCAAAGTCAAAGCCATTAAATGCAGGCAGGCCATACGCCAGCAAATGCAGGCACATGCAGCAAAGCTTGCCAACATTGATCCCCACTGAAGGCCAAAACAGAAAAGAAGGACATACAAACACGCTGGAATGGAGACAACATGAAAGGAATTCAATTTCTATGAGAAAAAAAGAAAATTTTGGTAAGTTACTGATTCTAAGAAAATGGCCTGGGTTTATATCAGGTGCAGTGCAAAGGCCCAAAAGATGCCAAAACTAAGCTCACAGATGTTGCAAAAGCAGGGGAAAAAGTCAAGGAGGAAGACACAACTTAGGGGGCAAGATGTGAGGGACATGGCATGAATACTTAAAATAATAAAAAAAAAAAAAGAAAAAATCTTTCCCAAAGTCAAAGCCATCGAAATGCAGGCAGGCCATACGCCAGCAAGTGCAGTCACATGCAGCAAAGCTTGCCAACATTGATCCCAACTGAAGGCCAAAACAGAAAAGAAGGACTTACAAACCCGCTGGAATGGAGACAACATGAAAGGAATTCAATTTCTATGAGAAAAAAAGAAAATTTGGGTAAGTTAGTGATTCTAAGAAAATGGCCTGGGTTTTATCAGGTGCAGTGCAAAGGACCAAAAGATGCCAAAACTAAGCTCACAGATGTTGCAAAAGCAGGGGAAAAAGTCAAGGAGGAAGACAGAACTTAGGGGGCAAGATATGAGGGACATGGCATGAACACTTCAGAAAACAACCAAAAAAAAAAAAAAAATCTTTCCCAAAGTCAAAGCCATCAAAAGGCATGGCCTGCCATCAAGTGCAGGGACATGCACCAAAGATTCCTCTATTGGTCCCCATTGAAATCGCAAGATTCCTTTTCCCTTCTCGAAAGGAAATTTCATTTCCTTTCGGGAAGGGAAAAGGAATCTTGCGGATCCCAAAAGAAAGGCTTACAAACACTCTGGAAAGGAGATAGGTTCAAATGAAATGCAATTGAAAAAAGCAGAAAATCAGGAATTTCACCCTCTTCAAAACATAGGCTGTGAGGAAATCAGCTGCATTGCAAAGGACCAAAAGGTGGCAAAACTAGGCTCACAGATGTTGCAAAAGCAGGGGAAAAAGTCAAGGAGGAAGACAGAACTTCGGAGGCAAGATATGAGGGACATGGCATGAATACTTACAATAATAAAAAAAAAAAAAAAAAGAAAAAATCTTTCCCAAAGTCAAAGCCATTAAATGCAGGCAGGCCATACGCCAGCAAATGCAGGCACATGCAGCAAAGCTTGCCAACATTGATCCCCACTGAAGGCCAAAACAGAAAAGAAGGACTTACAAACACGCTGGAATGGAGACATGATGAAAGGAATTCAATTTCTATGAGAAAAAAAGAAAATTTGGGTAAGTTAGTGATTCTAAGAAAATGGCCTGGGTTTATATCAGGTGCAGTGCAAAGGACCAAAGGGTGCCAAAACTAAGCTCACAGATGTTGCAAAAGCAGGGGAAAAAGTCAAGGAGGAAGTCACAACTTAGGGGGCAAGATATGAAGGACATGGCATGAATACTTAAAACAAAACAAAAAATAAAATAGAAAAAATCTTTCCCAAAGTCAAAGCCATCAAAATGCAGGCAGGCCATATGCCACCAAGGGCAGGCACATGCAGCAAAGCTTGCCAAAATTGATCCCCACTGAAGGCCAAAACAGAAAAGAAGGACTTACAAACACGCTGGAAAGGAGTCAACATCAAAGGAATTGCAATTGGAGGAGAAAAAAAGAAAATTTGGGAAATTTAGTGACTCTTAGAAAATGGCCTGGGGTTTTATCAGGTGCAGTGCAAAGGACCAAAAGATGCCAAAACTAAGCTCACAGATGTTGCAAAAGCAGGGGAAAAAGTCAAGGAGGAAGACACAACTTAGGGGGCAAGATATGAGGGACATGGCATGAATACTTAAAATAATAAAAAAAAAAAAAAGAAAAAATCTTTCCCAAAGTCAAAGCCATCAAAATGCAGGCAGGCCATACGCCACCAAGGGCAGGCACATGCAGCAAAGCTTGCCAAAATTGATCCCCACTGAAGGCAAAACAGAAAAGAAGGACCTACAAACACGCTGGAAAGGAGTCAACATCAAAAGAATTGCAATTGGAGGAGAAAAAAAGAAAATTTTGGAAATTTAGTGACTCTAAGAAAATGGCCTGGGGTTTTATCAGGTGCAGTGCAAAGGACCAAAAGATGCCAAAACTAAGCTCACAGATGTTGCAAAAGCAGGGGAAAAAGTCAAGGAGGAAGACACAACTTAGGAGGCAAGATATGAGGGACATGGCATGAACACTTCAGTAAACAACCAAAAAAAGAAAAAAATCTTTGCCAAAGTCAAAGCCATCAAAAGGCATGGCCTGCCATCAAGTGCAGGGACATGCACCAAAGATTCCTCTATTGGTCCCCATTGAAATCGCAAGATTCCTTTTCCCTTCTCGAAAGGAAATTTCATTTCCTTTCGGGAAGGGAAAAGGAATCTTGCAGATCCCAAAAGAAAGGCTTACAAACACTCTGGAAAGGAGATAGGTTCAAATGAAATGCAATTGAAAAAAGCAGAAAATCTGGAATTTTACCCTCTTCAAAACATAGGCTGTGAGGAAATCAGCTGCATTGCAAAGGACCAAAAGGTGGAAAAACTAGGCTCACAGATGTTGCAAAAGCAGGGGAAAAAGTCAAGGAGGAAGACACAACTTAGGGGGCAAGATATGAGGGACATGGCATGAATACTTAAACTAATAAAAAAAAAAAAAAGAAAAAACCTTTCCCAAAGTCAAAGCCATCAAAATGCAGGCTGGCCATACGCCACCAAGGGCAGGCACATGCAGCAAAGCTTGCCAAAATTGATCCCCACTGAAGGCAAAACAGAAAAGAAGGACTTATCAACACGCTGGAAAGGAGTCAACATCAAAGGAATTGCAATTGGAGGAGAAAAAAAGAAAATTTTGGAAATTTAGTGACTCTAAGAAAATGGCCTGGGGTTTTATCAGGTGCAGTGCAAAGGACCAAAAGATGCCAAAACTAAGCTCACAGATGTTGCAAAAGCAGGGGAAAAAGTCAAGGAGGAAGACACAACTTAGGAGGCAAGATGTGAGGGACATGGCATGAACACTTCAGTAAACAACCAAAAAAAGAAAAAAATCTTTGCCAAAGTCAAAGCCATCAAAAGGCATGGCCTGCCATCAAGTGCAGGGACATGCACCAAAGATTCCTCTATTGGTCCCCATTGAAATCGCAAGATTCCTTTTCCCTTCTCGAAAGGAAATTTCATTTCCTTTCGGGAAGGGAAAAGGAATCTTGCGGATCCCAAAAAAAAGGCTTACAAACACTCTGGAAAGGAGATGGGTTCAAATGAAATGCAATTGAAAAAAGCAGAAAATCTGGAATTTTACCCTCTTCAAAACATAGGCTGTGAGGAAATCAGCTGCATTGCAAAGGACCAAAAGGTGGCAAAACTAAGCTCACAGATGTTGCAAAAGCAGGGGAAAAAGTCAAGGAGGAAGACACAACTTAGGGGGCAGGATATGAGGGACATGGCATGAATACCTAAAATATTAAAAAAAAAAAAAAAGAAAAAATCTTTCCCAAAGTCAAAGCCATTAAATGCAGGCAGGCCATACGCCAGCAAATGCAGGCACATGCAGCAAAGCTTGCCAACATTGATCCCCACTGAAGGCCAAAACAGAAAAGAAGGACATACAAACACGCTGGAATGGAGACAACATGAAAGGAATTCAATTTCTATGAGAAAAAAAGAAAATTTTGGTAAGTTAGTGATTCTAAGAAAATGGCCTGGGTTTATATCAGGTGCAGTGCAAAGGACCAAAAGATGCCAAAACTAAGCTCACAGATGTTGCAAAAGCAGGGGAAAAAGTCAAGGAGGAAGACACAACTTAGGGGGCAAGATGTGAGGGACATGGCATGAATACTTAAAATAATAAAAAAAAAAAAAGAAAAAATCTTTCCCAAAGTCAAAGCCATCGAAATGCAGGCAGGCCATACGCCAGCAAGTGCAGTCACATGCAGCAAAGCTTGCCAACATTGATCCCAACTGAAGGCCAAAACAGAAAAGAAGGACTTACAAACACGCTGGAATGGAGACAACATGAAAGGAATTCAATTTCTATGAGAAAAAAAGAAAATTTGGGTAAGTTAGTGATTCTAAGAAAATGGCCTGGGTTTTATCAGGTGCAGTGCAAAGGACCAAAAGATGCCAAAACTAAGCTCACAGATGTTGCAAAAGCAGGGGAAAAAGTCAAGGAGGAAGACAGAACTTAGGGGGCAAGATATGAGGGACATGGCATGAACACTTCAGAAAACAACCAAAAAAAGAAAAAAATCTTTCCCAAAGTCAAAGCCATCAAAAGGCATGGCCTGCCATCAAGTGCAGGGACATGCACCAAAGATTCCTCTATTGGTCCCCATTGAAATCGCAAGATTCCTTTTCCCTTCTCGAAAGGAAATTTCATTTCCTTTCGGGAAGGGAAAAGGAATCTTGCGGATCCCAAAAGAAAGGCTTACAAACACTCTGGAAAGGAGATAGGTTCAAATGAAATGCAATTGAAAAAAGCAGAAAATCTGGAATTTCACCCTCTTCAAAACATAGGCTGTGAGGAAATCAGCTGCATTGCAAAGGACCAAAAGGTGGCAAAACTAGGCTCACAGATGTTGCAAAAGCAGGGGAAAAAGTCAAGGAGGAAGACAGAACTTCGGAGGCAAGATATGAGGGACATGGCATGAATACTTACAATAATAAAAAAAAAAATAAAAGAAAAAATCTTTCCCAAAGTCAAAGCCATCAAAATGCAGGCAGGCCATACGCCAGCAAGGGCAGGCACATGCAGCAAAGCTTGCCAAAATTGATGCCCACTGAAGGCCAAAACAGAAAAGAAGGACTTACAAACACGCTGGAATGGAGACATGATGAAAGGAATTCAATTTCTATGAGAAAAAAAGAAAATTTGGGTAAGTTAGTGATTCTAAGAAAATGGCCTGGGTTTATATCAGGTGCAGTGCAAAGGACCAAAGGGTGCCAAAACTAAGCTCACAGATGTTGCAAAAGCAGGGGAAAAAGTCAAGGAGGAAGTCACAACTTAGGGGGCAAGATATGAAGGACATGGCATGAATACTTAAAACAAAACAAAAAATAAAATAGAAAAAATCTTTCCCAAAGTCAAAGCCATCAAAATGCAGGCAGGCCATATGCCACCAAGGGCAGGCACATGCAGCAAAGCTTGCCAAAATTGATCCCCACTGAAGGCCAAAACAGAAAAGAAGGACTTACAAACACGCTGGAAAGGAGTCAACATCAAAGGAATTGCAATTGGAGGAGAAAAAAAGAAAATTTGGGAAATTTAGTGACTCTTAGAAAATGGCCTGGGGTTTTATCAGGTGCAGTGCAAAGGACCAAAAGATGCCAAAACTAAGCTCACAGATGTTGCAAAAGCAGGGGAAAAAGTCAAGGAGGAAGACACAACCTAGGGGGCAAGATATGAGGGACATGGCATGAACACTTCAGTAAACAACCAAAAAAAGAAAAAAATCTTTGCCAAAGTCAAAGCCATCAAAAGGCATGGCCTGCCATCAAGTGCAGGGACATGCACCAAAGATTCCTCTATTGGTCCCCATTGAAATCGCAAGATTCCTTTTCCCTTCTCGAAAGGAAATTTCATTTCCTTTCGGGAAGGGAAAAGGAATCTTGCAGATCCCAAAAGAAAGGCTTACAAACACTCTGGAAAGGAGATAGGTTCAAATGAAATGCAATTGAAAAAAGCAGAAAATCTGGAATTTTACCCTCTTCAAAACATAGGCTGTGAGGAAATCAGCTGCATTGCAAAGGACCAAAAGGTGGCAAAACTAGGCTCACAGATGTTGCAAAAGCAGGGGAAAAAGTCAAGGAGGAAGACACAACTTTGGGGGCAAGATGTGAGGGACATGGCATGAATACGTAAAAGAATAAAAAAATAAAAAACAAAAAATCTTTCCCAAAGTCAAAGCCATCAAAATGCAGGCAGGCCATACACCACCAAGGGCAGGCACATGCAGCAAAGCTTGCCAACATTGATCCCCACTGAAGGCCAAAACAGAAAAGAAGGACCTACAAACACACTGGAAAGGAGTCAACATCAAAGGAATTGCAATTTCTATGAGAAAAAAAGAAAATTTGGGTAAGTTTGCGATTCTAAGAAAATGGCCTGGGTTTATATCAGGTGCAGTGCAAAGGACCAAAAGATGCCAAAACTAAGCTCACAGATGTTGCAAAAGCAGGGGAAAAAGTCAAGGAGGAAGACACAACTTAGGGAGCAAGATATGAGGGACATGGCATGAATACTTCAGAAAACAACCAAAAAAGAAAAAAATCTTTCCCAAAGTCAAAGCCATCAAAAGGCATGGCCTGCCATCAAGTGCAGGGACATGCACCAAAGATTCCTCCATTGGTACCCATTGAAATCGCAAGATTCCTTTTCCCTTCCCGAAAGGAAATTTCATTTCCTTTCGGGAAGGGAAAAGGAATCTTGCGAATCCCAAAAGAAAGGCTTACAAACACTCTGGAAAGGAGATAGGTTCAAATGAAATGCAATTGAAAAAGCAGAAAATTGGGAATTTTAGTCTCTCGAAAAAATAGGCTGTGAGGAAATCAGCTGCATTGCAAAGGACCAAAAGGTGGCAAAACTAAGCTCACAGATGTTGCAAAAGCAGGGGAAAAAGTCAAGGAGGAAGACACAACTTAGGGGGCAAGATATGAGGGACATGGCATGAATACTTAAAATAATTAAAAAAAAAAAAAGAAAAAATCTTTCCCAAAGTCAAAGCCATCAAAATGCAGGCAGGCCATACGCCACCAAGGGCAGGCACATGCAGCAAAGCTTGCCAACATTGATCCCCACTGCAGGCAAAACAGAAAAGAAGGACTTACAAACACGCTGGAATGGAGACACCATCAAAGGAATTGCAATTGGAGGAGAAAAAAAGAAAATTTTGGAAATTGAGTGACTCTTAGAAAGTGGCCTGGGGATTTATCAGGTGCAGTGCAAAGGACCAAAAGATGCCAAAACTAAGCTCACAGATGTTGCAAAAGCAGGGGAAAAAGTCAAGGAGGAAGACACAACTTAGGGGGCAAGATATGAGGGACATGGCATGAATACTTAATATATCAAAAAAAAAATAAAGAAAAAATCTTTCCCAAAGTCAAAGCCATGAAAATGCAGGCAGGCCATTTGCCACCAAGGGCAGGCAAATGCAGCAAAGCTTGCCAAAACTGATCCCCACTGAAGGCAAAACAGAAAAGAAGGACCTACAAACACGCTGGAAAGGAGTCAACATCAAAGGATTTGCAATTGGAGGAGAAAAAAAGAAAATTTGGGAAATTTAATGACCCTTAGAAAATGGCCTGGGGTTTTAGCACGTGCAGTGCAAAGGACCAAAAGGTGCCAAAACTAAGCTCACAGATGTTGCAAAAGCAGGGGAAAAAGTCAAGGAGGAAGACAGAACTTAGGGGGCAAGATATGAGGGACATGGCATGAATACTTAAAACAAACAAAAAAAAAAAAAAAATCTTTCTCAAAGTCAAAGCCATCAAAATCCAGGCAGGCCATACGCCACCGAGGGCAGGCACATGCAGCAAAGCTTGCCAAAATTGATCCCCACTGAAGGCCAAAACAGAAAAGGAGGACCTACAAACACGCAGGTAGGGAGACAACATCAAAGGATTTGCAATTGGAGGAGAAAAAAGAAAATTTGGGAAATTACTGACTCTAAAAAAATGGCCTGGGTTTACATCAGGTGCATTGCAAAGGACCAAAAGGTGTCAAAACTAAGCTCACAGATGTTGCAAAAGCAGGGGAAAAAGTCAAGGAGGAAGACACAACTTAGGGGGCAAGATATGAGGGACATGGCATGAATACTTAAAACAAAAAAAAAAAAAAAAAGAAAAAATCTTTCCCAAAGTCAAAGCCATCAAAATGTAGGCAGGCCATATGCCACCAAGGGCAGGCACATGCAGCAAAGCTTGCTAAAATTGATCCCCACTGAAGGCCAAAACAGAAAAGAAGGACCTACAAACACGCTGGAAATGTGTCAACATCCAAGGATTTGCAATTGGAGGAGAAAAAAAGAAAATTTGGGAATTTACTGACTCTAAAAAAATGGCCTGGGTTTATATCAGGTGCATTGCAAAGGACCAAAAGATGCCAAAACTAAGCTCACAGATGTTGCAAAAGCAGGGGAAAAAGTCAAGGAGGAAGACACAACTTTGGGGGCAAGATGTGAGGGACATGGCATGAATACGTAAAAGAATAAAAAAATTAAAAACAAAAAATCTTTCCCAAAGTCAAAGCCATCAAAATGCAGGCAGGCCATACACCACCAAGGGCAGGCACATGCAGCAAAGCTTGCCAACATTGATCCCCACTGAAGGCCAAAACAGAAAAGAAGGACCTACAAACACACTGGAAAGGAGTCAACATCAAAGGAATTGCAATTTCTATGAGAAAAAAAGAAAATTTGGGTAAGTTTGCGATTCCAAGAAAATGGCCTGGGTTTATATCAGGTGCAGTGCAAAGGACCAAAAGATGCCAAAACTAAGCTCACAGATGTTGCAAAAGCAGGGGGAAAAGTCAAGGAGGAAGACACAACTTAGGGAGCAAGATATGAGGGACATGGCATGAATACTTCAGAAAACAACCAAAAAAGAAAAAAATCTTTCCCAAAGTCAAAGCCATCAAAAGGCATGGCCTGCCATCAAGTGCAGGGACATGCACCAAAGATTCCTCCATTGGTACCCATTGAAATCGCAAGATTCCTTTTCCCTTCCCGAAAGGAAATTTCATTTCCTTTCGGGAAGGGAAAAGGAATCTTGCGAATCCCAAAAGAAAGGCTTACAAACACTCTGGAAAGGAGATAGGTTCAAATGAAATGCAATTGAAAAAGCAGAAAATTGGGAATTTTAGTCTCTCGAAAAAATAGGCTGTGAGGAAATCAGCTGCATTGCAAAGGACCAAAAGGTGGCAAAACTAAGCTCACAGATGTTGCAAAAGCAGGGGAAAAAGTCAAGGAGGAAGACACAACTTAGGGGGCAAGATATGAGGGACATGGCATGAATACTTAAAATAATTAAAAAAAAAAAAAGAAAAAATCTTTCCCAAAGTCAAAGCCATCAAAATGCAGGCAGGCCATACGCCACCAAGGGCAGGCACATGCAGCAAAGCTTGCCAACATTGATCCCCACTGCAGGCAAAACAGAAAAGAAGGACTTACAAACACGCTGGAATGGAGACACCATCAAAGGAATTGCAATTGGAGGAGAAAAAAAGAAAATTTTGGAAATTGAGTGACTCTTAGAAAGTGGCCTGGGGATTTATCAGGTGCAGTGCAAAGGACCAAAAGATGCCAAAACTAAGCTCACAGATGTTGCAAAAGCAGGGGAAAAAGTCAAGGAGGAAGACACAACTTAGGGGGCAAGATATGAGGGACATGGCATGAATACTTAATATATCAAAAAAAAAATAAAGAAAAAATCTTTCCCAAAGTCAAAGCCATGAAAATGCAGGCAGGCCATTTGCCACCAAGGGCAGGCAAATGCAGCAAAGCTTGCCAAAACTGATCCCCACTGAAGGCAAAACAGAAAAGAAGGACCTACAAACACGCTGGAAAGGAGTCAACATCAAAGGAATTGCAATTGGAGGAGAAAAAAAGAAAATTTGGGAAATTTAATGACCCTTAGAAAATGGCCTGGGGTTTTAGCACGTGCAGTGCAAAGGACCAAAAGGTGCCAAAACTAAGCTCAGAGAAGTTGCAAAAGCAGGGGAAAAAGTCAAGGAGGAAGACACAACTTAGGGGGCAAGATATGAGGGACATGGCATGAATACTTAAAACAAAAAAAAAAAAAAAAAAATCTTTCTCAAAGTCAAAGCCATCAAAATCCAGGCAGGCCATACGCCACCGAGGGCAGGCACATGCAGCAAAGCTTGCCAAAATTGATCCCCACTGAAGGCCAAAACAGAAAAGGAGGACCTACAAACACGCAGGTAGGGAGACAACATCAAAGGATTTGCAATTGGAGGAGAAAAAAGAAAATTTGGGAAATTACTGACTCTAAAAAAATGGCCTGGGTTTACATCAGGTGCATTGCAAAGGACCAAAAGTTGTCAAAACTAAGCTCACAGATGTTGCAAAAGCAGGGGAAAAAGTCAAGGAGGAAGACACAACTTAGGGGGCAAGATATGAGGGACATGGCATGAATACTTAAAACAAAAAAAAAAAAAAAAAGAAAAAATCTTTCCCAAAGTCAAAGCCATCAAAATGTAGGCAGGCCATATGCCACCAAGGGCAGGCACATGCAGCAAAGCTTGCTAAAATTGATCCCCACTGAAGGCCAAAACAGAAAAGAAGGACCTACAAACACGCTGGAAATGTGTCAACATCCAAGGATTTGCAATTGGAGGAGAAAAAAAGAAAATTTGGGAATTTACTGACTCTAAAAAAATGGCCTGGGTTTATATCAGGTGCATTGCAAAGGACCAAAAGGTGCAAAAACTAAGCTCACAGATGTTGCAAAAGCAGGGGAAAAAGTCAAGGAGGAAGACACAACTTAGGGGGCAAGATGTGAGGGACATGGCATGAATACGTAAAAGAATAAAAAAATAAAAAACAAAAAATCTTTCCCAAAGTCAAAGCCATCAAAATGCAGGCAGGCCATACACCACCAAGGGCAGGCACATGCAGCAAAGCTTGCCAAAATTGATCCCCACTGAAGGCCAAAACAGAAAAGAAGGACCTACAAACACACTGGAAAGGAGTCAACATCAAAGGAATTGCAATTGGAGGAGAAAAAAAGAAAATTTGGGAAATTTAGTGACTCTAAGAAAATGGCCTGGGTTTATATCAGGTGCAGTGCAAAGGACCAAAAGATGCCAAAACTAAGCTCACAGATGTTGCAAAAGCAGGGGAAAAAGTCAAGGAGGAAGACACAACTAAGGGGGCAAGATATGAGGGACATGGCATGAATACTTAAAATAATAAAAAAAAAAAAAAAGAAAAAATCTTTCCCAAAGTCAAAGCCATCAAAATGCAGGCAGGCCATACGCCACCAAGGGCAGGCAAATGCAGCAAAGCTTGCCAAAATTGATCCCCACTGAAGGCCAAAACAGAAAAGAAGGACTTACAAACACGCTGGAGAGGTGTCAACATCAAAGGGATTGCAATTGGAGCAGAAAAAAAGAAAATTTTGGAAATTTAGTGACTCTAAGAAAATGGCCTGGGTTTATATCGGGTGCAGTGCAAAGGACCAAAAGATGCCAAAACTAAGCTCACAGATGTTGCAAAAGCAGGGGAAAAAGTCAAGGAGGAAGACACAACTTAGGGGGCAAGATATGAGGGACATGGCATGAATACTTAAAAGAAACAAAAAAAAAAAAAGAAAAAATCCTTCCCAAAGTAAAAGCCATCAAAAATCAGGCAGGCCATACGCCACCAAAGGCAGGCACATGCAGCAAAGCTTGCAAAAATTGATCCCCACCGAAGGCCAAAACACAAAATAAGGACTTACAAACACGCTGGAGAGGAGACAACATCAAAGGAATTGCAATTGGAGGAGAAAAAAAGAAAATTTGGGAAATGTAGTGACTCTAAGAAAATGGCCTGGGTTTATATCAGGTGCAGTGCAAAGGACCAAAAGGTGCCAAAACTAAGCTCACAGGTGTTGCAAAAGCTGGGGAAAAAGTCAAGGAGGAAGACACAACTTGGGGGGCAAGATATGAGGGACATGGCATGAACACTTCAGAAAACAACCAAAAAAAGAAAAAATCTTTCCCAAAGTCAAAGCCATCAAAAGGCATGGCCTGCCATCAAGTGCAGGGACATGCACCAAAGATTCCTCTATTGGTCCCCATTGAAATCGCAAGATTCCTTTTCCCTTCCCGAAAGGAAATGAAATTTCCTTTCGGGAAGGGAAAAGGAATCTTGCGAATCCCAAAAGAAAGGCTTACAAACACTCTGGAAAGGAGATAGGTTCAAATGAAATGCAATTGAAAAAAGCAGAAAATTGGGAATTTTAGTCTCTTCAAAAAATAGGCTGTGAGGAAATCAGCTGCATTGCAAAGGACTAAAAGGTGCCAAATCTAAGCTCACAGATGTTGCAAAAGCTGGGGAAAAAGTCAAGGAGGAAGACACAACTTAGGGGGCAAGATATGAGGGACATGGCATGAATACTTAAAATAATAATAAAAAAAAAAAAAAGAAAAAATCTTTCCCAAAGTCAAAGCCATCAAAATGCAGGCAGGCCATACGCCAGCAAGGGCAGGCACATGCAGCAAAGCTTGCCAAAATTGATCCCCACTGAAGGCCAAAACAGAAAATAAGGACCTACAAACACGCTGGAATGGAGACAGCATCAAAGGAATTGCGATTGGAGGAGACAAAAGAAAATTTTGGAAATTTAGTGACTCTAAGAAAATGGCCTGGGTTTATATCAGGTGCAGTGCAAAGGACCAAAAGATGCAAATACTAAGCTCACAGATGTTGCAAAAGCAGGGGAAAAAGTCAAGGAGGAAGACACAACTTAGGGGGCAAGATATGAGGGACATCGCATGAATACTTACAATAATAAAAAAAAAAAAAGAAATAATCTTTCCCAAAGTCAAAGTCATCAAAATGGAGGAAGGCCATACGCCAGCAAGGGCAGGCACATGCAGCAAAGCTTGCCAACATTGATCCCCACTGAAGGCCAAAACAGAAAATAAGGACTTACAAACACGCTGGAATGGAGACAACATCAAAGGAATTGCAATTGGAGGAGAAAAAAAGTAAATTTGGGAAATTTAGTGACTCTAAGAAAATGGCCCGGTGTTTTAGCAAGTGCAGTGCAAAGGACCTAAATGTGCCCAAACTAAGCTCACAGATGTTGCAAAAGCAGGGGAAAAAGTCAAGGAGGAAGACAAAACTTAGGGGGTAAGATAGGAGAGACATGGCATGACTACTTAAAATAATAAAATAAAAAAAAGAAAAAATCTTTCCCAAAGTCAAAGCCATCAAAATGCAGGCAGGCCATACGCCACCAAGGGCAGGCACTTGCAGCAAAGCTTACCAAAATTGATCCCCACTGAAGGCCAAAACAGAAAAGAAGGACCTACAAACACGCTGGAATGGAGACTACATCAAAGGAATTGCAATTGGAGGAGAAAAAAAGAAAATTTGGGTAAGTTAGTGATTCTAAGAAAATGGCCTGGGTTTATATCAGGTGCAGTGCAAAGGACCAAAAGATGCCAAAACTAAGCTCACAGATGTTGCAAAAGCAGGGGAAAAAGTCAAGGAGGAAGACACAACTTAGGGGGCAAGATATGAGGGACATGGCATGAATACTTGAAACAAAAAAAAAAAAAAAAAAAGAAACAATCTTTCCCATGTTAAAGCCATCAAAATGAAGGCAGGCCATAGGCCACCAAGGGCAGGCACATGCAGCAAAGCTTGCCAAAATTGATCCCCACTGAAGGCCAAAACAGAAAAGAAGGACCTACAAACACGCTGGAAAGGAGTCAACATCAAAGGAATTGCAATTGGAGGAGAAAAAAAGAAAATTTGGGAAATTTAGTGACTCTAAGAAAATGGCCTGGGTTTATATCCGGCGCAGTGCAAAGGACCAAAAGATGCCAAAACTAAGCTCACAGATGTTGCAAAAGCAGGGGAAAAAGTCAAGGAGGAAGACACAACTTAGGGGGCAAGATATGAGGAACATGGGATGAATACTTAAAACAAAAAAAGAAAAAAAAAAGAAAAAATCTTTCCCGAAGTTAAAGCCATCAAAATGCAGGCAGGCTATGCGCCACCAAGGGCAGGCACATGCAGCAAAGCTTGCCAAAATTGATCCCCACTGAAAGCCAAAACAGAAAAGAAGGACTTGCAAACACGCTGGAATGGAGACAACATCAAAGGAATTGCAATTGGAGGAGAAAAAAAGAAAATTTGGGAATATTAATGACTCTTATAAAGGGGCCTGTGGTTTTATCAGGTGCAGTGCAAAGGACCAAAAGATGCCAAAACTAAGCTCACAGATGTTGCAAAAGCAGGGGAAAAAGTCAAGGAGGAAGACACAACTTAGGGGCCAAGATATGAAGGACATGGCATGAATACTTAAAACATACAACAAAAAAAAAAAATAGAAAAAATCTTTCCCAAAGTCAAAGCCATCAAAATGCAGGAAGGCCATACGCCACCGAGGGCAGGCCCATGCAGCAAATCTTGCCAAAATTGATCCCCACTGAAGGCCAAAACAGAAAAGAAGGACCTACAAACACGCTGGAAATGTGTCAACATCAAAGCAATTGCAATTGGAGGAGAAAAAAAGAAAATTTGGGAAATTTAATGACTCTTAGAAAGTGGCCTGGGGTTTTATCAGGTGCAGTGCAAAGGACCAAAAGATGCCAAAACTAAGCTCACAGATGTTGCAAAAGCAGGGGAAAAAGTCAAGGAGGAAGACACAACTTAGGGGGCAAGATATGAGGGACATGGCATGAACACTTCAGAAAACAACCAAAAAAAGAAAAAAATCATTCCCAAAATCAAAGCCATCAAAGGCATGGCCTGCCATCAAGTGCAGGGACATGCACCAAAGATTCCTCTCTTGGTCCCCATTGAAATCGCAAGATTCCTTTTCCCTTCCGGAAAGGAATTGAAATTTCCTTTCGGGAAGGGAAAAGGAATCTTGCGAATCCCAAAAGAAAGGCTTACAAACACTCTGGAAAGGAGATAGGTTCAAATGAAATGCAATTGAAAAAAGCAGAAAATCGGGAATTTTAGTCTCTTCAAAAAATAGGCTGTGAGGAAATCAGCTGCATTGCAAAGGACCAAAAGGTGCCAAAACTAAGGTCACAGATGTTGCAAAAGCAGGGGAAAAAGTCAAGGAGGAAGACACAACTTAGGGGGCAAGATATGAGGGACATGGCATGAATACTTAAAATAATAAAAAAAAAAAAAAAAGAAAAAATCTTTCCCAAAGTCAAAGCCATAAAAATGCAGGCAGGCCATACGCCACCAAGGGCAGGCACATGCAGCAAAGCTTGCAAAAATTAATCCCCACTGAAGGCCAAAACAGAAAAGAAGGACCTACAAACACGCTGGAAAGGAGTCAACATCAAAGGAATTGCAATTGGAGGAGAAGAAAAGAAAATTTGGGAAATTTAATGACTCTTAGAAAGTGGCCTGGGGTTTTATCAGGTGCAGTGCAAAGGACCAAAAGATGCCAAAACTAAGCTCACAGATGTTGCAAAAGCAGGGGAAAAAGTCAAGGAGGAAGACACAACTTAGGGGGCAAGATATGAGGGACATGGCATGAATACTTAAAATAATAAAAAAAAAAAAAAAGAAAAAATCTTTCCCAAAGTCAAAGCCATAAAAATGCAGGCAGGCCATACGCCACCAAGGGCAGGCACATGCAGCAAAGCTTGCAAAAATTAATCCCCACTGAAGGCCAAAACAGAAAAGAAGGACCTACAAACACGCTGGAAAGGAGTCAACATCAAAGGAATTGCAATTGGAGGAGAAGAAAAGAAAATTTGGGAAATTTAATGACTCTTAGAAAGTGGCCTGGGGTTTTATCAGGTGCAGTGCAAAGGACCAAAAGATGCCAAAACTAAGCTCACAGATGTTGCAAAAGCAGGGGAAAAAGTCAAGGAGGAAGACACAACTTAGGGGGCAAGATATGAGGAACATGGGATGAATACTTAAAACAAAAAAAGAAAAAAAAAAGAAAAAATCTTTCCCGAAGTTAAAGCCATCAAAATGCAGGCAGGCTATGCGCCACCAAGGGCAGGCACATGCAGCAAAGCTTGCCAAAATTGATCCCCACTGAAAGCCAAAACAGAAAAGAAGGACTTGCAAACACGCTGGAATGGAGACAACATCAAAGGAATTGCAATTGGAGGAGAAAAAAAGAAAATTTGGGAATATTAATGACTCTTATAAAGGGGCCTGTGGTTTTATCAGGTGCAGTGCAAAGGACCAAAAGATGCCAAAACTAAGCTCACAGATGTTGCAAAAGCAGGGGAAAAAGTCAAGGAGGAAGACACAACTTAGGGGCCAAGATATGAAGGACATGGCATGAATACTTAAAACATACAACAAAAAAAAAAAATAGAAAAAATCTTTCCCAAAGTCAAAGCCATCAAAATGCAGGAAGGCCATACGCCACCGAGGGCAGGCCCATGCAGCAAATCTTGCCAAAATTGATCCCCACTGAAGGCCAAAACAGAAAAGAAGGACCTACAAACACGCTGGAAATGTGTCAACATCAAAGCAATTGCAATTGGAGGAGAAAAAAAGAAAATTTGGGAAATTTAATGACTCTTAGAAAGTGGCCTGGGGTTTTATCAGGTGCAGTGCAAAGGACCAAAAGATGCCAAAACTAAGCTCACAGATGTTGCAAAAGCAGGGGAAAAAGTCAAGGAGGAAGACACAACTTAGGGGGCAAGATATGAGGGACATGGCATGAACACTTCAGAAAACAACCAAAAAAAGAAAAAAATCATTCCCAAAATCAAAGCCATCAAAGGCATGGCCTGCCATCAAGTGCAGGGACATGCACCAAAGATTCCTCTCTTGGTCCCCATTGAAATCGCAAGATTCCTTTTCCCTTCCGGAAAGGAATTGAAATTTCCTTTCGGGAAGGGAAAAGGAATCTTGCGAATCCCAAAAGAAAGGCTTACAAACACTCTGGAAAGGAGATAGGTTCAAATGAAATGCAATTGAAAAAAGCAGAAAATCGGGAATTTTAGTCTCTTCAAAAAATAGGCTGTGAGGAAATCAGCTGCATTGCAAAGGACCAAAAGGTGCCAAAACTAAGGTCACAGATGTTGCAAAAGCAGGGGAAAAAGTCAAGGAGGAAGACACAACTTAGGGGGCAAGATATGAGGGACATGGCATGAATACTTAAAATAATAAAAAAAAAAAAAAAAGAAAAAATCTTTCCCAAAGTCAAAGCCATAAAAATGCAGGCAGGCCATACGCCACCAAGGGCAGGCACATGCAGCAAAGCTTGCAAAAATTAATCCCCACTGAAGGCCAAAACAGAAAAGAAGGACCTACAAACACGCTGGAAAGGAGTCAACATCAAAGGAATTGCAATTGGAGGAGAAGAAAAGAAAATTTGGGAAATTTAATGACTCTTAGAAAGTGGCCTGGGGTTTTATCAGGTGCAGTGCAAAGGACCAAAAGATGCCAAAACTAAGCTCACAGATGTTGCAAAAGCAGGGGAAAAAGTCAAGGAGGAAGACACAACTTAGGGGGCAAGATATGAGGGACATGGCATGAACACTTCAGAAAACAACCAAAAAAAGAAAAAAATCTTTCCCAAAGTCAAAGCCATCAAAAGGCATGGCCTGCCATAAAGTGCAGGGACATGCACCAAAGATTCCTCAATTGGCCCCTTTGAAATCGCAAGATTCCTTTTCCCTTCCCGAAAGGAATTGAAATTTCCTTTCGGGAAGGGAAAAGGAATCTTGCGAATCCCAAAAGAAAGGCTTACAAACACTCTGGAAAGGAGATAGGTTCAAATGAAATGCAATTGAAAAAAGCAGAAAATCGGGAATTTTAGTCTCTACAAAAAACAGGCTGTGAGGAAATCAGCTGCATTGCAAAGGACCAAAAGGTGGCAAAACTAAGGTCACAGATGTTGCAAAAGCAGGGGAAAAAGTCAAGGAGGAAGACACAACTTAGGGGGCAAGATATGAGGGACATGGCATGAATACTTAAAACAAAAAAAAATAAAAAAAGAAAAAATCTTTCCCAAGTCAAAGCCATCAAAATGCAGGCAGGCCATATGCCAGCAAGGGCAGGCACATGCAGCAAAGCTTGCCAAAATTGATCCCCACTGAAGGCCAAAACAGAAAAGAAGGACTTGCAAACACACTGGAATGGAGTCAACATCAAAGGATTTGCAATTGGAGGAGAAAAAAAGAAAATTTTGGAAATTTAGTGACTGTAAGAAAAGGGCCTGGGTTTATATCAGGCGCAGTGCAAAGGACCAAAAGATGCCAAAACTAAGCTCACAGATGTTGCAAAAGCAGGGGAAAAAGTCAAGGAGGAAGACACAACTTAGGGGGCAAGATATGAGGGACATGGCATGAACACTTCAGAAAACAACCAAAAAAAGAAAAAAATCTTTCCCAAAGTCAAAGCGATCAAAGGCATGGCCTGCCATCAAGTGCAGGGACATGCACCAAAGATTCCTCTATTGGTCCCCATTGAAATCGCAAGATTCCTTTTCCCTTCCCGAAAGGAAATTTCATTTCTTTTCGGGAAGGGAAAAGGAATCTTGAGAATCCCAAAAGAAAGGCTTACAAACACTCTGGAAAGGAGATAGGTTCAAATGAAATGCAATTGAAAAAAGCAGAAAATTGGGAATGTTAGCCTCTTAAAAAAATAGGCTGTGAGGAAATCAGCTGCATTGCAAAGGACCAAAAGGTGCCAAAACTAAGCTCACAGATGTTGAAAAAGCAGGGGATAAAGTCAAGGAGGAAGACACAACTTAGGGGGCAAGATATGAGGGACATGGCACGAATACTTAAAATAAAAAAAAAAAAAAAAAATGAAAGAATCTTTCCCAAAGTCAAAGCCATCAAAATGCAGGCAGGCCATACGCCACCAAGGGCAGGCACATGCAGCAAAGCTTGCCAAAATTGATCCCCACTGAAGGCCCAAACAGAAAAGAAGGACCTACAAACACGCCGGAAAGGAGTCAACATCAAAGGAATTGCAATTGGAGGAGAAAAGAAGAAAATTTTGGAAATTTAGTGACTCTAAGAATATGGCGTGGGTTTATATCAGGTGCAGTGCAAAGGACGAAATGGTGCAAAAACTAAGCTCACAGATGTTGCAAAAGCAGGGGAAAAAGTCAAGGAGGAAGACACAACTTAGGGGGCAAGATATGAGGGACATGGCATGAATACATAAAGCAAACCAAAAAATAAAATAGAAAAAATCTTTCCCAAAGTCAAAGCCATCAAAATGCAGTCAGGCCATGCGCCACAAAGGGCAGGCACTTGCAGCAAAGCTTGCCAAAATTGATCCCCACTGAAGGCCAAAACAGAAAAGAAGGACCTACAAATACGCTGGAAAGGAGTCAACATCAAAGGAATTGCAATTGGAGGAGAAAAAAAGAAACTAAAAAACTCTAAGAAAATGGCCTGGGTTTATATCAGGTGCAGTGCAAAGGACCAAAAGATGCAAAAACTAAGCTCACAGATGTTGCAAAAGCAGGGGAAAAAGTCAAGAAGTCAAGTAAAGGGCAGGCACATGCAGCAAAGCTTGCCAAACTGAAGGCCAAAACAGAAAAGAAGGACTTGCAAACACACTGGTAAGGAGTCAACATCAAAGGAATTGCAATTGGAGGAGAAAAAAAGGAAATTTGGGAAATTTAGTGACTGTAAGAAAAGGGCCTGGGTTTATATCAGGCGCAGTGCAAAGGACCAAAAGGTGCCAAAACTAAGCTCACAGATGTTGCAAAAGCAGGGGAAAAAGTCAAGGAGGAAGACACAACTTAGGGGGCAAGATATGAGGGACATGGCATGAATACATAAAATAATAAAAAAAAAAAAAAAGAAAAAATCTTTCCCAAAGTCAAAGCCATCAAAATGCAGGCAGGCCATACGCCACCAAGGGCAGGCACATGCAGCAAAGCTTGCCAACATTGATCCCCACTGAAGGCAAAACAGAAAAGAAGGACTTACAAACACGCTGGAATGGAGACACCATCAAAGGAATTGCAATTGGAGGAGAAAAAAAGAAAATTTGGGAAATTGAGTGACTCTTAGAGAGTGGCCTGGGGATTTATCAGGTGCAGTGCAAAGGACCAAAAGATGCCAAAACTAAGCTCACAGATGTTGCAAAAGCAGGGGAAAAAGTCAAGGAGGAAGACACAACTTAGGGGGTAACATAGGAGAGACATGGCATGACTACTTAAAATAATAAAATAAAAAAAAGAAAAAATCTTTCCCAAAGTCAAAGCCATCAAAATGCAGGCAGGCCATACGCCACCAAGGGCAGGCACTTGCAGCAAAGCTTGCCAAAATTGATCCCCACTGAAGGCCAAAACAGAAAAGAAGGACCTACAAACACGCTGGAATGGAGACACCATCAAAGGAATTGCAATTGGAGGAGAAAAAATGAAAATTTGGGTAAGTTAGTGATTCTAAGAAAATGGCCTGGGTTTATATCAGGTGCAGTGCAAAGGACCAAAAGATGCCAAAACTAAGCTCACAGATGTTGCAAAAGCAGGGGAAAAAGTCAAGGAGGAAGACACAACTTAGGGGGCAAGATATGAGGGACATGGCATGAATACTTGAAACAAAAAAAAAAAAAAAAAAAGAAACAATCTTTCCCATGTTAAAGCCATCAAAATGAAGGCAGGCCATAGGCCACCAAGGGCAGGCACATGCAGCAAAGCTTGCCAAAATTGATCCCCACTGAAGGCCAAAACAGAAAAGAAGGACCTACAAACACGCTGGAAAGGAGTCAACATCAAAGGAATTGCAATTGGAGGAGAAAAAAAGAAAATTTGGGAAATTTAGTGACTCTAAGAAAATGGCCTGGGTTTATATCCGGCGCAGTGCAAAGGACCAAAAGATGCCAAAACTAAGCTCACAGATGTTGCAAAAGCAGGGGAAAAAGTCAAGGAGGAAGACACAACTTAGGGGGCAAGATATGAGGAACATGGGATGAATACTTAAAACAAAAAAAGAAAAAAAAAAAGAAAAAATCTTTCCCGAAGTTAAAGCCATCAAAATGCAGGCAGGCTATGCGCCACCAAGGGCAGGCACATGCAGCAAAGCTTGCCAAAATTGATCCCCACTGAAAGCCAAAACAGAAAAGAAGGACTTGCAAACACGCTGGAATGGAGACAACATCAAAGGAATTGCAATTGGAGGAGAAAAAAAGAAAATTTGGGAATATTAATGACTCTTATAAAGGGGCCTGTGGTTTTATCAGGTGCAGTGCAAAGGACCAAAAGATGCCAAAACTAAGCTCACAGATGTTGCAAAAGCAGGGGAAAAAGTCAAGGAGGAAGACACAACTTAGGGGCCAAGATATGAAGGACATGGCATGAATACTTAAAACATACAACAAAAAAAAAAAATAGAAAAAATCTTTCCCAAAGTCAAAGCCATCAAAATGCAGGAAGGCCATACGCCACCGAGGGCAGGCCCATGCAGCAAATCTTGCCAAAATTGATCCCCACTGAAGGCCAAAACAGAAAAGAAGGACCTACAAACACGCTGGAAATGTGTCAACATCAAAGCAATTGCAATTGGAGGAGAAAAAAAGAAAATTTGGGAAATTTAATGACTCTTAGAAAGTGGCCTGGGGTTTTATCAGGTGCAGTGCAAAGGACCAAAAGATGCCAAAACTAAGCTCACAGATGTTGCAAAAGCAGGGGAAAAAGTCAAGGAGGAAGACACAACTTAGGGGGCAAGATATGAGGGACATGGCATGAACACTTCAGAAAACAACCAAAAAAAGAAAAAAATCATTCCCAAAATCAAAGCCATCAAAGGCATGGCCTGCCATCAAGTGCAGGGACATGCACCAAAGATTCCTCTATTGGTCCCCATTGAAATCGCAAGATTCCTTTTCCCTTCCGGAAAGGAATTGAAATTTCCTTTCGGGAAGGGAAAAGGAATCTTGCGAATCCCAAAAGAAAGGCTTACAAACACTCTGGAAAGGAGATAGGTTCAAATGAAATGCAATTGAAAAAAGCAGAAAATCGGGAATTTTAGTCTCTTCAAAAAATAGGCTGTGAGGAAATCAGCTGCATTGCAAAGGACCAAAAGGTGCCAAAACTAAGGTCACAGATGTTGCAAAAGCAGGGGAAAAAGTCAAGGAGGAAGACACAACTTAGGGGGCAAGATATGAGGGACATGGCATGAATACTTAAAATAATAAAAAAAAAAAAAAAAGAAAAAATCTTTCCCAAAGTCAAAGCCATAAAAATGCAGGCAGGCCATACGCCACCAAGGGCAGGCACATGCAGCAAAGCTTGCAAAAATTAATCCCCACTGAAGGCCAAAACAGAAAAGAAGGACCTACAAACACGCTGGAAAGGAGTCAACATCAAAGGAATTGCAATTGGAGGAGAAGAAAAGAAAATTTGGGAAATTTAATGACTCTTAGAAAGTGGCCTGGGGTTTTATCAGGTGCAGTGCAAAGGACCAAAAGATGCCAAAACTAAGCTCACAGATGTTGCAAAAGCAGGGGAAAAAGTCAAGGAGGAAGACACAACTTAGGGGGCAAGATATGAGGGACATGGCATGAACACTTCAGAAAACAACCAAAAAAAGAAAAAAATCTTTCCCAAAGTCAAAGCCATCAAAAGGCATGGCCTGCCATAAAGTGCAGGGACATGCACCAAAGATTCCTCAATTGGCCCCTTTGAAATCGCAAGATTCCTTTTCCCTTCCCGAAAGGAATTGAAATTTCCTTTCGGGAAGGGAAAAGGAATCTTGCGAATCCCAAAAGAAAGGCTTACAAACACTCTGGAAAGGAGATAGGTTCAAATGAAATGCAATTGAAAAAAGCAGAAAATCGGGAATTTTAGTCTCTACAAAAAACAGGCTGTGAGGAAATCAGCTGCATTGCAAAGGACCAAAAGGTGGCAAAACTAAGGTCACAGATGTGGCAAAAGCAGGGGAAAAAGTCAAGGAGGAAGACACAACTTAGGGGGCAAGATATGAGGGACATGGCATGAATACTTAAAACAAAAAAAAATAAAAAAAGAAAAAATCTTTCCCAAGTCAAAGCCATCAAAATGCAGGCAGGCCATATGCCAGCAAGGGCAGGCACATGCAGCAAAGCTTGCCAAAATTGATCCCCACTGAAGGCCAAAACAGAAAAGAAGGACTTGCAAACACACTGGAATGGAGTCAACATCAAAGGATTTGCAATTGGAGGAGAAAAAAAGAAAATTTTGGAAATTTAGTGACTGTAAGAAAAGGGCCTGGGTTTATATCAGGCGCAGTGCAAAGGACCAAAAGATGCCAAAACTAAGCTCACAGATGTTGCAAAAGCAGGGGAAAAAGTCAAGGAGGAAGACACAACTTAGGGGGCAAGATATGAGGGACATGGCATGAACACTTCAGAAAACAACCAAAAAAAGAAAAAAATCTTTCCCAAAGTCAAAGCGATCAAAGGCATGGCCTGCCATCAAGTGCAGGGACATGCACCAAAGATTCCTCTATTGGTCCCCATTGAAATCGCAAGATTCCTTTTCCCTTCCCGAAAGGAAATTTCATTTCTTTTCGGGAAGGGAAAAGGAATCTTGAGAATCCCAAAAGAAAGGCTTACAAACACTCTGGAAAGGAGATAGGTTCAAATGAAATGCAATTGAAAAAAGCAGAAAATTGGGAATGTTAGCCTCTTAAAAAAATAGGCTGTGAGGAAATCAGCTGCATTGCAAAGGACCAAAAGGTGCCAAAACTAAGCTCACAGATGTTGAAAAAGCAGGGGATAAAGTCAAGGAGGAAGACACAACTTAGGGGCAAGATATGAGGGACATGGCACGAATACTTAAAATAAAAAAAAAAAAAAAAAATGAAAGAATCTTTCCCAAAGTCAAAGCCATCAAAATGCAGGCAGGCCATACGCCACCAAGGGCAGGCACATGCAGCAAAGCTTGCCAAAATTGATCCCCACTGAAGGCCCAAACAGAAAAGAAGGACCTACAAACACGCCGGAAAGGAGTCAACATCAAAGGAATTGCAATTGGAGGAGAAAAGAAGAAAATTTTGGAAATTTAGTGACTCTAAGAATATGGCGTGGGTTTATATCAGGTGCAGTGCAAAGGACGAAATGGTGCAAAAACTAAGCTCACAGATGTTGCAAAAGCAGGGGAAAAAGTCAAGGAGGAAGACACAACTTAGGGGGCAAGATATGAGGGGACATGGCATGAATACTTAAAGCAAACCAAAAAATAAAATAGGAAAAAATCTTTCCCAAAGTCAAAGCCATCAAAATGCAGTCAGGCCATGCGCCACAAAGGGCAGGCACTTGCAGCAAAGCTTGCCAAAATTGATCCCCACTGAAGGCCAAAACAGAAAAGAAGGACCTACAAATACGCTGGAAAGGAGTCAACATCAAAGGAATTGCAATTGGAGGAGAAAAAAAGAAACTAAAAAACTCTAAGAAAATGGCCTGGGTTTATATCAGGTGCAGTGCAAAGGACCAAAAGATGCAAAAACTAAGCTCACAGATGTTGCAAAAGCAGGGGAAAAAGTCAAGAAGTCAAGTAAAGGGCAGGCACATGCAGCAAAGCTTGCCAAACTGAAGGCCAAAACAGAAAAGAAGGACTTGCAAACACACTGGTAAGGAGTCAACATCAAAGGAATTGCAATTGGAGGAGAAAAAAAGGAAATTTGGGAAATTTAGTGACTGTAAGAAAAGGGCCTGGGTTTATATCAGGCGCAGTGCAAAGGACCAAAAGGTGCCAAAACTAAGCTCACAGATGTTGCAAAAGCAGGGGAAAAAGTCAAGGAGGAAGACACAACTTAGGGGGCAAGATATGAGGGACATGGCATGAATACATAAAATAATAAAAAAAAAAAAAAAAAGAAAAATCTTTCCCAAAGTCAAAGCCATCAAAATGCAGGCAGGCCATACGCCACCAAGGGCAGGCACATGCAGCAAAGCTTGCCAACATTGATCCCCACTGAAGGCAAAACAGAAAAGAAGGACCTACAAACACGCTGGAATGGAGACTACATCAAAGAATTGCAATTGGAGGAGAAAAAAAGAAAATTTGGGAAATTGAGTGACTCTTAGAGAGTGGCCTGGGGATTTATCAGGTGCAGTGCAAAGGACCAAAAGATGCCAAAACTAAGCTCACAGATGTTGCAAAAGCAGGGGAAAAAGTCAAGGAGGAAGACAAAACTTAGGGGGTAACATAGGAGAGACATGGCATGACTACTTAAAATAATAAAATAAAAAAAAGAAAAAAATCTTTCCCAAAGTCAAAGCCATCAAATGCAGGCAGGCCATACGCCACCAAGGGCAGGCACTTGCAGCAAAGCTTGCCAAAATTGATCCCCACTGAAGGCCAAAACAGAAAAGAAGGACCTACAAACACGCTGGAATGGAGACTACATCAAAGGAATTGCAATTGGAGGAGAAAAAAAGAAAATTTGGGTAAGTTAGTGATTCTAAGAAAATGGCCTGGGTTTATATCAGGTGCAGTGCAAAGTACCAAAAGATGCCAAAAACTAAGCTCACAGATGTTGCAAAAGCAGGGGAAAAAGTCAAGGAGGAAGACACAACTTAGGGGGGCAAGATATGAGGGACATGGCATGAATACTTGAAACAAAAAAAAAAAAAAAAAAAAGAAACAATCTTTCCCATGTTAAAGCCATCAAAATGAAGGCAGGCCATAGGCCACCAAGGGCAGGCACATGCAGCAAAGCTTGCCAAAATTGATCCCCACTGAAGGCCAAAACAGAAAAGAAGGACCTACAAACACGCTGGAAAGGAGTCAACATCAAAGGAATTGCAATTGGAGGAGAAAAAAAGAAAATTTGGGAAATTTAGTGACTCTAAGAAAATGGCCTGGGTTTATATCCGGCGCAGTGCAAAGGACCAAAAGATGCCAAAACTAAGCTCACAGATGTTGCAAAAGCAGGGGAAAAAGTCAAGGAGGAAGACACAACTTAGGGGGCAAGATATGAGGAACATGGGATGAATACTTAAAACAAAAAAAAAAAAAAAAGAAAAAATCTTTCCCGAAGTTAAAGCCATCAAAATGCAGGCAGGCTATGCGCCACCAAGGGCAGGCACATGCAGCAAAGCTTGCCAAAATTGATCCCCCACTGAAGGCCAAAACAGAAAAGAAGGACTTGCAAACACGCTGGAATGGAGACAACATCAAAGGAATTGCAATTGGAGGAGAAAAAAAGAAAATTTGGGAATATTAATGACTCTTATAAAGGGGCCTGTGGTTTTATCAGGTGCAGTGCAAAGGACCAAAAGATGCCAAAACTAAGCTCACAGATGTTGCAAAAGCAGGGGAAAAAGTCAAGGAGGAAGACACAACTTAGGGGCCAAGATATGAAGGACATGGCATGAATACTTAAAACATACAACAAAAAAAAAAAATAGAAAAAATCTTTCCCAAAGTCAAAGCCATCAAAATGCAGGCAGGCCATACGCCACCGAGGGCAGGCCCATGCAGCAAATCTTGCCAAAATTGATCCCCACTGAAGGCCAAAACAGAAAAGAAGGACCTACAAACACGCTGGAAATGTGTCAACATCAAAGGAATTGCAATTGGAGGAGAAAAAAAGAAAATTTGGGAAATTTAATGACTCTTAGAAAGTGGCCTGGGGTTTTATCAGGTGCAGTGCAAAGGACCAAAAGATGCCAAAACTAAGCTCACAGATGTTGCAAAAGCAGGGGAAAAAGTCAAGGAGGAAGACACAACTTAGGGGGCAAGATATGAGGGACATGGCATGAACACTTCAGAAAACAACCAAAAAAAGAAAAAAATCATTCCCAAAATCAAAGCCATCAAAGGCATGGCCTGCCATCAAGTGCAGGGACATGCACCAAAGATTCCTCTCTTGGTCCCCATTGAAATCGCAAGATTCCTTTTCCCTTCCGGAAAGGAATTGAAATTTCCTTTCGGGAAGGGAAAAGGAATCTTGCGAATCCCAAAAGAAAGGCTTACAAACACTCTGGAAAGGAGATAGGTTCAAATGAAATGCAATTGAAAAAAGCAGAAAATCGGGAATTTTAGTCTCTTCAAAAAATAGGCTGTGAGGAAATCAGCTGCATTGCAAAGGACCAAAAGATGCCAAAACTAAGCTCACAGAAGTTGCAAAAGCAGGGGAAAAAGTCAAGGAGGAAGACACAACTTAGGGGGCAAGATATGAGGGACATGGCATGAATATTTAAAATAATAAAAAAAAAAAAAAAGAAAAAATCTTTCCCAAAGTCAAAGCCATAAAAATGCAGGCAGGCCATACGCCACCAAGGGCAGGCACATGCAGCAAAGCTTGCAAAAATTAATCCCCACTGAAGGCCAAAACAGAAAAGAAGGACCTACAAACACGCTGGAAAGGAGTCAACATCAAAGGAATTGCAATTGGAGGAGAAGAAAAGATAATTTGGGAAATTTAATGACTCTTAGAAAGTGGCCTGGGGTTTTATCAGGTGCAGTGCAAAGGACCAAAAGATGCCAAAACTAAGCTCACAGATGTTGCAAAAGCAGGGGAAAAAGTCAAGGAGGAAGACACAACTTAGGGGGCAAGATATGAGGGACATGGCATGAACACTTCAGAAAACAACCAAAAAAAGAAAAAAATCTTTCCCAAAGTCAAAGCCATCAAAAGGCATGGCCTGCCATAAAGTGCAGGGACATGCACCAAAGATTCCTCAATTGGCCCCTTTGAAATCGCAAGATTCCTTTTCCCTTCCCGAAAGGAATTGAAATTTCCTTTCGGGAAGGGAAAAGGAATCTTGCGAATCCCAAAAGAAAGGCTTACAAACACTCTGGAAAGGAGATAGGTTCAAATGAAATGCAATTGAAAAAAGCAGAAAATCGGGAATTTTAGTCTCTACAAAAAACAGGCTGTGAGGAAATCAGCTGCATTGCAAAGGACCAAAAGGTGGCAAAACTAAGCTCACAGATGTTGCAAAAGCAGGGGAAAAAGTCAAGGAGGAAGACACAACTTCGGGGGCAAGATATGAGGGACATGGCATGAATACTTAAAACAAAAAAAAATAAAAAAAGAAAAAATCTTTCCCAAGTCAAAGCCATCAAAATGCAGGCAGGCCATATGCCAGCAAGGGCAGGCACATGCAGCAAAGCTTGCCAAAATTGATCCCCACTGAAGGCCAAAACAGAAAAGAAGGACTTGCAAACACACTGGAATGGAGTCAACATCAAAGGATTTGCAATTGGAGGAGAAAAAAAGAAAATTTTGGAAATTTAGTGACTGTAAGAAAAGGGCCTGGGTTTATATCAGGCGCAGTGCAAAGGACCAAAAGATGCCAAAACTAAGCTCACAGATGTTGCAAAAGCAGGGGAAAAAGTCAAGGAGGAAGACACAACTTAGGGGGCAAGATATGAGGGACATGGCATGAACACTTCAGAAAACAACCAAAAAAAGAAAAAAATCTTTCCCAAAGTCAAAGCGATCAAAGGCATGGCCTGCCATCAAGTGCAGGGACATGCACCAAAGATTCCTCTATTGGTCCCCATTGAAATCGCAAGATTCCTTTTCCCTTCCCGAAAGGAAATTTCATTTCTTTTCGGGAAGGGAAAAGGAATCTTGCGGATCCCAAAAGAAAGGCTTACAAACACTCTGGAAAGGAGATAGGTTCAAATGAAATGCAATTGAAAAAAGCAGAAAATTGGGAATGTTAGCCTCTTAAAAAAATAGGCTGTGAGGAAATCAGCTGCATTGCAAAGGACCAAAAGGTGCCAAAACTAAGCTCACAGATGTTGAAAAAGCAGGGGATAAAGTCAAGGAGGAAGACACAACTTAGGGGGCAAGATATGAGGGACATGGCACGAATACTTAAAATAAAAAAAAAAAAAAAAAAAATGAAAGAATCTTTCCCAAAGTCAAAGCCATCAAAATGCAGGCAGGCCATACGCCACCAAGGGCAGGCACATGCAGCAAAGCTTGCCAAAATTGATCCCCACTGAAGGCCAAAACAGAAAAGAAGGACCTACAAACACGCCGGAAAGGAGTCAACATCAAAGGAATTGCAATTGGAGGAGAAAAGAAGAAAATTTTGGAAATTTAGTGACTCTAAGAATATGGCGTGGGTTTATATCAGGTGCAGTGCAAAGGACGAAATGGTGCAAAAACTAAGCTCACAGATGTTGCAAAAGCAGGGGAAAAAGTCAAGGAGGAAGACACAACTTAGGGGGCAAGATATGAGGGACATGGCATGAATACTTAAAGCAAACCAAAAAATAAAATAGAAAAAATCTTTCCCAAAGTCAAAGCCATCAAAATGCAGTCAGGCCATGCGCCACAAAGGGCAGGCACTTGCAGCAAAGCTTGCCAAAATTGATCCCCACTGAAGGCCAAAACAGAAAAGAAGGACCTACAAATACGCTGGAAAGGAGTCAACATCAAAGGAATTGCAATTGGAGGAGAAAAAAAGGAAATTTGGGAAATTTAGTGACTGTAAGAAAAGGGCCTGGGTTTATATCAGGCGCAGTGCAAAGGACCAAAAGGTGCCAAAACTAAGCTCACAGATGTTGCAAAAGCAGGGGAAAAAGTCAAGGAGGAAGACACAACTTAGGGGGCAAGATATGAGGGACATGGCATGAATACATAAAATAATAAAAAAAAAAAAAAAGAAAAAATCTTTCTCAAAGTCAAAGCCATCAAAATGCAGGCAGGCCATACGCCACCAAGGGCAGGCACATGCAGCAAAGCTTGCCAACATTGATCCCCACTGAAGGCAAAACAGAAAAGAAGGACTTACAAACACGCTGGAATGGAGACACCATCAAAGGAATTGCAATTTGAGGAGAAAAAAAGAAAATTTGGGAAATTGAGTGACTTTTAGGGAGTGGCCTGGGGATTTATCAGGTGCAGTGCAAAGGACCAAAAGATGCCAAAACTAAGCTCACAGATGTTGCAAAAGCAGGGGAAAAAGTCAAGGAGGAAGACACAACTTAGGGGGCAAGATATGAGGGACATGGCATGAATACTTAATATATGAAAAAAAAAATAAAGAAAAAATCTTTCCCAAAGTCAAAGCCATGAAAATGTAGGCAGGCCATTTGCCACCAAGGGCAGGCACATGCAGCAAAGCTTGCCAAAACTGATCCCCACTGAAGGCAAAACAGAAAAGAAGGACCTACAAACACGCTGGAAAGGAGTCAACATCAAAGGAATTGCAATTGGAGGAGAAAAGAAGAAAATTTGGGAAATTTAATGACTCTTAGAAAATGGCCTGGGGTTTTATCAGGTGCAGTGCAAAGGACCAAAAGGTGCCAAAACTAAGCTCACAGAAGTTGCAAAAGCAGGGGAAAAAGTCAAGGAGGAAGACACAACTTAGGGGGCAAGATATGAGGGACATGGCATGAATACTTAAAATAATTAAAAAAAAAAAAAAAAGAAAAAATCTTTCCCAAAGTCAAAGCCATAAAAATGCAGGCAGGCCATATGCCAGCAAGGGCAGGCACATGCAGCAAAGCTTGCCAAAATTGATCCCCACTGAAGGCCAAAACAGAAAAGAAGGACCTACAAACACGCTGGAAAGGAGTCAACATCAAAGGAATTGCAATTGGAGGAGAAAAAATGAAAATTTGGGAAATTTAGTGACTCTAAGAAAATGGCCTGGGTTTATATCAGGTGCAGTGCAAAGGACCAAAAGATGCCAAAACTAAGCTCACAGATGTTGCAAAAGCAGGGGAAAAAGTCAAGGAGGAAGACACAACTTAGGGGGCAAGATGTGAGGGACATGGCATGAACACTTCAGAAAACAACCAAAAAAAGAAAAAAATCTTTCCCAAAGTCAAAGCCATCAAAAGGCATGGCCTGCCATAAAGTGCAGGGACATGCACCAAAGATTCCTCAATTGGCCCCTTTGAAATCACAAGATTTCTTTTCCCTTCCCGAAAGGAATTGAAATTTCCTTTCGGGAAGGGATAAGGAATCTTGCGAATCCCAAAAGAAAGGCTTACAAACAGTCTGGAAAGGAGATAGGTTCAAATGAAATGCAATTGAAAAAAGCAGAAAATCGGGAATTTTAGTCTCTACAAAAAACAGGCTGTGAGGAAATCAGCTGCATTGCAAAGGACCAAAAGGTGGCAAAACTAAGCTCACAGATGTTGCAAAAGCAGGGGAAAAAGTCAAGGAGGAAGACAAAACTTAGGGGGCAAGATATGAGGGACATGGCATGAATACTTAAAACAAAAAAAAATAAAAAAAGAAAAAATCTTTCCAAGGTCAAAGCCATCAAAATGCAGGCAGGCTATATGCCAGCAAGGGCTGGCACATGCAGCAAAGCTTGCAAAAATTGATCCCCACTGAAGGCCAAAACAGAAAAGAAGGACTTGCAAACACACTGGAATGGAGTCAACATCAAAGGATTTGCAATTGGAGGAGAAAAAAAGAAAATTTTGGAAATTTAGTGACTGTAAGAAAAGGGCCTGGGTTTATATCAGGCGCAGTGCAAAGGACCAAAAGATGCCAAAACTAAGCTCACAGATGTTGCAAAAGCAGGGGAAAAAGTCAAGGAGGAAGACACAACTTAGGGGGCAAGATATGAGGGACATGGCATGAACACTTCAGAAAACAACCAAAAAAAGAAAAAAATCTTTCCCAAAGTCAAAGCCATCAAAGGCATGGCCTGCCATCAAGTGCAGGGACATGCACCAAAGATTCCTCTATTGGTCCCCATTGAAATCGCAAGATTCCTTTTCCCTTCCCGAAAGGAAATTTCATTTCTTTTCGGGAAGGGAAAAGGAATCTTGAGAATCCCAAAAGAAAGGCTTACAAACACTCTGGAAAGGAGATAGGTTCAAATGAAATGCAATTGAAAAAAGCAGAAAATTGGGAATGTTAGCCTCTTAAAAAAATAGGCTGTGAGGAAATCAGCTGCATTACAAAGGACCAAAAGGTGGCAAAACTAAGCTCACAGATGTTGAAAAAGCAGGGGATAAAGTCAAGGAGGAAGACACAACTTAGGGGGCAAGATATGAGGGACATGGCACGAATACTTAAAATAAAAAAAAAAAAAAAAATGAAAGAATCTTTCCCAAAGTCAAAGCCATCAAAATGCAGGCAGGCCATACGCCAACAAGGGCAGGCACATGCAGCAAAGCTTGCCAAAATTGATCCCCACTGAAGGCCAAAACAGAAAAGAAGGACCTACAAACACGCTGGAAAGGAGTCAACATCAAAGGAATTGCAATTGGAGGAGAAAAGAAGAAAATTTGGGAAATTTAGTGACTCTAAGAATATGGCGTGGGTTTATATCAGGTGCAGTGCAAAGGACGAAAAGGTGCAAAAACTAAGCTCACAGATGTTGCAAAAGCAGGGGAAAAAGTCAAGGAGGAAGACACAACTTAAGGGGCAAGATATGAGGAACATGGCATGAATATTTAAAATATTAAAAAAAAAAAAAAGAAAAAATCTTTCCCAAAGTCAAAGCCATCAAAATGCAGGCAGGCCATATGCCAGCAAGGGCAGGCACATGCAGCAAAGCTTGCCAAAATTGATCCCCACTGAAGGCCAAAACAGAAAAGAAGGACTTGCAAACACACTGGAATGGAGTCAACATCAAAGGAATTGCAATTGGAGGAGAAAAAAAGAAAATTTGGGAAATTTAGTGACTGTAAGAAAAGGGCCTGGGTTTATATCAGGCGCAGTGCAAAGGACCAAAAGATGCCAAAACTAAGCTCACAGATGTTGCAAAAGCAGGGGAAAAATTCAAGGAGCAAGACAGAACTTAGGGGGCAAGATATGAGGGACATGGCATGAATACTTAAAGCAAACCAAAAAATAAAATAGAAAAAATCTTTCCCAAAGTCAAAGCCATCAAAATGCAGGCAGGCCATGCGCCACCAAGGGCAGGCACATGCAGCAAAGCTTGCCAAAATTGATCCCCACTGAAGGCCAAAACAGAAAAGAAGGACCTACAAATACGCTGGAAAGGAGTCAACATCAAAGGAATTGCAATTGGGGGAGAAAAAAAGAAACTAAAAAACTCTAAGAAAATGGCCTGGGTTTATATCAGGTGCAGTGCAAAGGACCAAAAGATGCAAAAACTAAGCTCACAGATGTTGCAAAAGCAGGGGAAAAAGTCAAGAAGTCAAGTAAAGGGCAGGCACATGCAGCAAAGCTTGCCAAACTGAAGGCCAAAACAGAAAAGAAGGACTTGCAAACACACTGGAATGGAGTCAACATCAAAGGAATTGCAATTGGAGGAGAAAAAAAGGAAATTTGGGAAATTTAGTGACTGTAAGAAAAGGGCCTGGGTTTATATCAGGCGCAGTGCAAAGGACCAAAAGATGCCAAAACTAAGCTCACAGATGTTGCAAAAGCAGGGGAAAAAGTCAAGGAGGAAGACACAACTTAGGGGGCAAAATATGAGGGACATGGCATGAATACATAAAATAATAAAAAAAAAAAAAAAAGAAAAAATCTTTCCCAAAGTCAAAGCCATCAAAATGCCGGCAGGCCATACGCCACCAAGGGCAGGCACATGCAGCAAAGCTTGCCAACATTGATCCCCACTGAAGGCAAAACAGAAAAGAAGGACTTACAAACACGCTGGAATGGAGACACCATCAAAGGAATTGCAATTGGAGGAGAAAAAAAGAAAATTTGGGAAATTGAGTGACTCTTACAGAGTGGCCTGGGGATTTATCAGGTGCAGTGCAAAGGACCAAAAGATGCAAAAACTAAGCTCACAGATGTTGCAAAAGCAGGGGAAAAAGTCAAGGAGGAAGACACAACTTAGGGGGCAAGATATGAGGGACATGGCATGGATACTTAATATATCAAAAAAAAAATAAAGAAAAAATCTTTCCCAAAGTCAAAGCCATGAAAATGCAGGCAGGCCATTTGCCACCAACGGCAGGCACATGCAGCAAAGCTTGCCAAAACTGATCCCCACTGAAGGCAAAACAGAAAAGAAGGACCTACAAACACGCTGGAAAGGAGTCAACATCAAAGGAATTGCAATTGGAGGAGAAAAGAAGAAAATTTGGGAAATTTAATGACTCTTAGAAAATGGCCTGGGGTTTTATCAGGTGCAGGGCAAAGGACCAAAAGGTGCCAAAACTAAGCTCACAGAAGTTGCAAAAGCAGGGGAAAAAGTCAAGGAGGAAGACACAACTTAGGGGGCAAGATATGAGGGACATGGCATGAATACTTGAAAGAAACAAAAAAAAAAAAAAATCTTTCCCAAAGTCAAAGCCATAAAAATGCAGGCAGGCCATACGCCACCAAGGGCAGGCACATGCAGCAAAGCTTGCCAAAATTGATCCCCACTGAAGGCCAAAACAGAAAAGAAGGACCTACAAACACGCTGGAAAGGAGTCAACATCAAAGGAATTGCAATTGGAGGAGAAAAAATGAAAATTTGGGAAATTACAGACTCTAAAAAAATGGCCTGGGTTTACATCAGGTGCATTGCAAAGGACCAAAAGGTGTCAAAACTAAGCTCACAGATGTTGCAAAAGCAGGGGAAAAAGTCAAGGAGGAAGACACAACTTAGGGGGCAAGATATGAGGGACATGGCATGAATACTTAAAACAAAAAAAAAAAAAAAAAGAAAAAATCTTTCCCAAAGTCAAAGCCATCAAAATGTAGCCAGGCCATATGCCACCAAGGGCAGGCACATGCAGCAAAGCTTGCCAACATTGATCCCCACTGAAGGCCAAAACAGAAACGAAGGACCTACAAACACGCTGGAAATGTGTCAACATCCAAGTATTTGCAATTGGAGGAGAAAAAAAGAAAATTTGGGAATTTACTGACTCTAAAAAAATGGCCTGGGTTTATATCAGGTGCATTGCAAAGGACCAAAAGGTGCAAAAACTAAGCTCACAGATGTTGCAAAAGCAGGGGAAAAAGTCAAGGAGGAAGACACAACTTAGGGGGCAAGATATGAGGGACATGGCATGAATACGTAAAAGAATAAAAAAATAAAAAACAAAAAATCTTTCCCAAAGTCAAAGCCATCAAAATGCAGGCAGGCCATACACCACCAAGGGCAGGCACATGCAGCAAAGCTTGCCAAAATTGATCCCCACTGAAGGCCAAAACAGAAAAGAAGGACCTACAAACACACTGGAAAGGAGTCAACATCAAAGGAATTGCAATTTCTATGAGAAAAAAAGAAAATTTGGGTAAGTTTGCGATTCTAAGAAAATGGCCTGGGTTTATATCAGGTGCAGTGCAAAGGACCAAAAGATGCCAAAACTAAGCTCACAGATGTTGCAAAAGCAGGGGAAAAAGTCAAGGAGGAAGACACAACTTAGGGGGCAAGATATGAGGGACATGGCATGAACCCTTCAGAAAACAACCAAAAAAAGAAAAAAATCTTTCCCAAAGTCAAAGCCATCAAAAGGCATGGCCTGCCATCAAGTGCAGGGACATGCACCAAAGATTCCTCTCTTGGTCCCCATTGAAATCGCAAGATTCCTTTTCCCTTCCCGAAAGGAAATTTCATTTCCTTTCGGGAAGGGAAAAGGAATCTTGCGAATCCCAAAAGAAAGGCTTACAAACACTCTGGAAAGGAGATAGGTTCAAATGAAATGCAATTTAAAAAGCAGAAAATTGGGAATTTTAGTCTCTCCAAAAAATAGGCTGTGAGGAAATCAGCTGCATTGCAAAGGACCAAAAGGTGGCAAAACTAAGCTCACAGATGTTGCAAAAGCAGGGGAAAAAGTCAAGGAGGAAGACACAACTTAGGGGGCAAGATATGAGGGACATGGCATGAATACTTAAAATAATAAAAAAAAAAAAAAGAAAAAATCTTTCCCAAAGTCAAAGCCATCAAAATGCAGGCAGGCCATACGCCACCAAGGGCAGGCACATGCAGCAAAGCTTGCCAACATTGATCCCCACTGAAGGCCAAAACAGAAAAGAAGGACTTACAAACACGCTGGAATGGAGACACCATCAAAGGAATTGCAATTGGAGGAGAAAAAAAGGAAATTTGGGAAATTGAGTGACTCTTAGAGAGTGGCCTGGGGATTTATCAGGTGCAGTGCAAAGGACCAAAAGATGCCAAAACTAAGCTCACAGATGTTGCAAAAGCAGGGGAAAAAGTCAAGGAGGAAGACACAACTTAGGGGGCAAGATATGAGGGACATGGCATGAATACTTAAAATATTAAAAAAAAATAAAAGAAAAAATCTTTCCCAAAGTCAAAGCCATCAAAATGCAGGCAGGCCATACGCCACCAAGGGCAGGCACATGCAGCAATGCTTGCCAAAATTGATCCCCACTGAAGGCCAAAACAGAAAAGAAGGACCTACAAACACGCTGGAATGGAGTCAACATCAAAGGAATTGCAATTGGAGGAGAAAAAAAGAAACTTTGGGAAATTGAGTGACTCTTAGAAAGTGGCCTGGGGTTTTATCAGGTGCAGGGCAAAGGACCAAAAGATGCCAAAACTAAGCTCACAGATGTTGCAAAAGCAGGGGAAAAAAGTCAAGGAGGAAGACACAACTTAAGGAGCAAGATATGAGGGACATGGCATGAATACTTATAAGAAACAAAAAAAAAAAAAAGAAGAAATCTTTCCTAAAGTCAAAGCCATCAAAATGCAGGCAGGCCATACGCCACCAAGGGCAGGAACATGCAGCAAAGCTTGCCAAAATTGATCCCCACTGAAGGCCAAAACAGAAATAATGACCTAAAAACACGCTGCTAACGAGTCAACATCAAAGCAATTGCAATTGGAGGAGAAAAAAATAAAATTTGGGAAATTTAGTGACTCTAAGAAAATGGCCTGCGTTTATATCACGTGCAGTGCAAAGGACCAAAAGATGCCAAAACTAAGCTCACAGATGTTGCAAAAGCAGGGGAAAAAGTCAAGGACGAAGACACAGCATAGGGGGCAACATATGAGGGACATGGCATGAATACTTAAAATAATAAAAAAAAGAAAAATAGAAAAAATCTTTCCCAAAGTCAAAGCCATCAAAATGCAGGCAGGCCATTCGCCACCAAGGGCAGGCACATGCAGCAAAGCTTGCCAAAACTGATCCCCACTGAAGGCAAAACAGAAAAGAAGGACCTACAAACACGCTGGAATGGAGACAACATCAAAGGAATTGCAATTGGACGAGAAAAAAAGAAAATTTGGGAAATTGAGTGACTCTTAGAAAGTGGCCTGGGCTTTTAGCAGGTGCAGTGCAAAGGACAAAAGGTGGCAAAACTAAGCTCACAGATGTTGCAAAAGCAGGGGAAAAAGTCAAGGAGGAAGACACAACTTAGTGGGCAAGATATGAGGGACATGGCATGAATACTTAAAATAATAAAAAAAAAAAAAAGAAAAAATCTTTCCCAAAGTCAAAGCCATCAAAATGCAGGCAGGCCATACGCCACCAAGGGCAGGCACATGCAGCAAAGCTTGCCAACATTGATCCCCACTGAAGGCAAAACAGAAAAGAAGGACTTACAAACACGCTGGAATGGAGACACCATCAAAGGAATTGCAATTGGAGGAGAAAAAAAGATAATTTGGGCAATTGAGTGACTCTTAGAAAGTGGCCTGGGGATTTATCAGGTGCAGGGCAAAGGACCAAAAGATGCCAAAACTAAGCTCACAGATGTTGCAAAAGCAGGGGAAAAAAGTCAAAGAGGAAGACACAACTTAAGGAGCAAGATATGAGGGACATGGCATGAACAATTCAGAAAACAACCAAAAAAAGAAAAAAATCTTTCCCAAAGTCAAGGCCATCAAAAGGCATGGCCTGCCATCAAGTGCAGGAACATGCACCTAAGATTCCTCTATTGGTCCCCATTGAAATCGCAAGATTCCTTTTCCCTTCCCAAAAGGATATTACATTTCCTTTCGGGAAGCGAAAAGGAATCTTGCGAATCCCAGAAGATAGGCTTACAAACACTCTGGAAAGTAGATAGGTTCAAATGAAATGCAATTGAAAAAAGAAGAAAATCTGGAATTTTAGTCTCTTCAAAAAATAGGCTGTGTGGAAATCAGCTGCATTGCAAAGGACCAAAAGGTGCCAAAACTAAGCTCACAGATGTTGCAAAAGCAGGGGAAAAAGTCAAGGAGGAAGACACAACTTAGGGAGCAAGATATGAGGGACATGGCATGAATACTTAAATCAAAAGAAAAAAAAAGAAAGAAAAAATCTTTCCCAAAGTCAAAGCCATCAAAATGCAGGCAGGCCATACGCCACCAAGTGCAGGCACATGCAGCAAAGCTTACCAAAATTGATCCCCACTGAAGGCCAAAACAGAAAAGAAGGACCTACAAACATGCTGGAAAGGAGTCAACATCAAAGGATTTGCAATTGGAGGAGAAAAAAAAAAATTTGGGAAATTACTGACTCCAAAAAAAATGGCCTGGGTTTACATCAGGTGCATTGCAAAGGACCAAAGGTGCCAAAACTAAGCTCACAGATGTTGCAAAAGCAGGGGAAAAACTGAAGGAGGAAGACACAACTAAGGGAGCATAATGTGAGGGACATGGAATGAATACTTAAAACAAAAAAAAAGAAAAATGAAAAGATCTATCCCAAAGTCAAAACCATCAAAATGCAGGCAGGCTATAGGCCAGCAAGTGCAGGCACATGCAGCAAAGCTTGCCAAAATTGATCCCCACTGAAAGCCAAAATAGAAAAGAAGGACTTAGAAACACACTAGAATGGAGACACCATCAAAGGAATTGCAATTGGAGGAGAAAAAAAGAAAATTTGGGAAATTTTATGACTCTTAGAAAGTGGCCTGGGGTTTTATCAGGTGCAGTGCAAAGGACTAAAAGATGCCAAAACTAAGCTCACAGATGTTGCAAAAGCAGGGGAAAAAGTCAAGGAGGAAGACACAACTTAGGGGGCAAGATATGAGGGACATGGCATGAATACTTAAAACAAAAAAAAAAAAAAAAAAAGAAAAATTCTTTCCCAAAGTCAAAGCCATCAAAATGCAGGCAGGCTATGCGCCACCAAGGGCAGGCACATGCAGCAAATCTTGCCAAAATTGATCCCCACTGAAGGCCAAAACAGAAAAGAAGGACCTACAAACACGCTGGAAAGGAGTCAACATCAAAGGAATTGCAATTGGAGGAGAAAAAATGAAAATTTGGGAAATTTAGTGACTCTAAGAAAATGGCCTGGGTTTATATCAGGTGCAGTGCAAAGGACCAAAAGATGCCAAAACTAAGCTCACAGATGTTGCAAAAGCAGGGGAAAAAGTCAAGGAGGAAGACACAACTTAGGGGGCAAGATATGAGGGACATGGCATGAATACTTAAAAGAAACAAAAAAAAAAAAAAAAAGAAAAAATCTTTCCCAAAGTCAAAGCCATCAAAATGCAGGCAGGCCATATGCCACCAAGGGCAGGCACATGCAGCAAAACTTGCCAACATTGATCCCCACTGAAGGCCAAAACAGAAAAGAAGGACCTACAAACACGCTGGAAATGTCTCAACATCAAAGGATTTGCAATTGGAGGAGAAAAAAAGAAAATTTGGGAAATTACTGACTCTAAAAAAATGGCCTGGGTTTATATCAGGTGCAGTGCAAAGGACCAAAAGGTGCAAAAACTAAGCTCACAGATGTTGCAAAATCAGGGGAAAAAGTCAAGGAGGAAGACACAACTTAGGGGGCAAAATGTGAGGGACATGGCATGAATACGTAAAAGAATAAAAAAATAAAAAACAAAAAATCTTTCCCAAAGTCAAAGCCATCAAAATGCAGGCAGGCCATACACCACCAAGGGCAGGCACATGCAGCAAAGCTTGCCAAAATTGATCCCCACTGAAGGCCAAAACAGAAAAGAAGGACCTACAAACACGCTGGAAAGGAGTCAACATCAAAGGAATTGCAATTTCTATTAGAAAAAATGAAAATTTGGGTAAGTTTGCGATTCTAAGAAAATGGCCTGGGTTTATATCAGGTGCAGTGCAAAGGACCAAGAGATGCCAAAACTAAGCTCACAGATGTTGCAAAAGCAGGGGAAAAAGTCAAGGAGGAAGACACAACTTAAGGAGTAAGGTATGAGGGACACGGCATGAATACTTAAAAGAAACAAAAAAAAAAAAAAAAGAAAAAATCTTTCCCAAAGTCAAAGCCATCAAAATGCAGGCAGGCCATACGCCACCAAGGGCAGGCACATGCAGCAAAGCTTGCCAAAATTGATCCCCACTGAAGGCCAAAACAGAAAATAAGGACCTACAAACACGCTGGAATGGAGACACCATCAAAGGATTTGCAATCGGAGGAGAAAAAAGAAAATTTGGGAAATTTAATGACTCTTAGAAAGTGGCCTGGGGTTTTAGTAGGTGCAGTGCAAAGGACCAAAAGATGCCAAAACTAAGCTCACAGATGTTGCAAAAGCAGGGGAAAAAGTCAAGGAGGAAGACACAACTTAGGGGGCAAGATATGAGGGACATGGCATGAATACTTAAAATATTAAAAAAAAAAAAAGAAAAAATCTTTCCCAAAGTCAAAGCCATCAAAATGCAGGCAGGCCATACGCCAGCAAGGGCAGGCACATGCAGCAAAGCTTGCCAAAATTGATCCCCACTGAAGGGCAAAACAGAAAAGAAGGACCTACAAACACACTGGTAAGGAGTCAACATCAAAGGAATTGCAATTGGAGGAGAAAAAAAGAAAATTTGGGAAATTAAATGACTCTAAGAAAATGGCCTGCGTTTATATCAGGTGCAGTGCAAAGGACCAAAAGATGCCAAAACTATGCTCACAGATGTTGCAAAAGCAGGGGAAAAAGTCAAGGAGGAAGACACAACTTAGGGGGCAAGATATGAGGGACATGGCATGAATACTAAAAATAATAAAAAAAAAAAAAAGAAAATACCTTTCCCAAAGTCAAAGCCATCAAAATGCAGGCAGGCCATTCGCCACCAAGGGCAGGCACATGCAGCAAAGCTTGCCAAAACTGATCCCCACTGAAGGCAAAACAGAAAAGAAGGACCTACAAACACGCTGGAAAGGAGTCAACATCAAAGGAATTGCAATTGGAGGAGAAAAAAAGAAAATTTGGGAAATTTAGTGACTCTTACAAAGTGGCCTGGGGTTTTAGCAGGTGCAGTGCAAAGGACCAAAAGATGCCAAAACTAAGCTCACAGATGTTGCAAAAGCAGGGGAAAAAGTCAAGGAGGAAGACACAACTTAGGGGGCAAGATATGAGGGACATGGCATGAACACTTCAGAAAACAACCAAAAAAAGAAAAAATCTTTCCCAAAGTCAAAGCCATCAAAAGGCATGGCCTGCCATCAAGTGCAGGGACATGCACCAAAGATTCCTCTATTGGTCCCCATTGAAATCGCAAGATTCCTTTTCCCTTCCCGAAAGGAAATGAAATTTCCTTTCGGGAAGGGAAAAGGAATCTTGCGAATCCCAAAAGATAGGCTTACAAACACTCTGGAAAGGAGATAGGTTCAAATGAAATGCAATTGAAAAAAGCAGAAAATCGGGAATTTTAGTCTCTTAAAAAATAGGCTATGAGGAAATCAGCTGCAATGCAAAGGACCAAAAGATGCCAAAACTAAGCTCACAGATGTTGCAAAAGCAGGGGAAAAAGTCAAGGAGGAAGACACAACTTAGGGGGCAAGATATGAGGGACATGGCATGAATACTTATCATAATAAAAAAAAACAAAAGAAAAAATCTTTCCCAAAGTCAAAGCCATCAAAATGCAGGCAGGCCATACGCCACCAAGTGCAGGCACATGCAGCAAAGCTTGCAAAAATTGATCCCCACTGAAGGCCAAAACAGAAAAGAAGGACCTACAAACACGCTGGAAAGGAGTCAACATCAGAGGAATTGCAATTGGAGGAGAAAAAAAGAAAATTTGGGAAATTTAATGACTCTTAGAAAATGGCCTGCGTTTATATCAGGTGCAGGGCAAAGGACCAAAAGATGCCAAAACTAAGCTCACAGATGTTGCAAAAGCAGGGGAAAAAGTCAAGGAGGAAGACACAACTTAGGGGGCAAGATATGAGGGACATGGCATGAATACTTAAAACAAAAAAAAAAAAAAAATGAAAAAAATCTTTCCCAAAGTCAAAGCCATCAAAATGCAGGCAGGCCATACGCCAGCAAGGGCAGGCACATGCAGCAAAGCTTGCCAAAATTGATCCCCACTGAAGGCCAAAACAGAAAGTAGGACCTACAAACACGCAGGTAGGGAGACAACATCAAAGGATTTGCAATTGGAAGAGAAAAAAAGAAAATTTGGGAAATTTAGTGACTCTAAGAAAATGGCCTGCGTTTATATCAGGTGCATTGCAAAGGACCAAAAGATGCCAAAATTAAGCACACAGATATTGCAAAAGCAGGGGAAAAAGTCAAGGAGGAAGACACAACTTAGGGGGCAAGATATGAGGGACATGGCATGAATACTTAAAATAATAAAAAAAAAAAAAAGAAAAAATCTTTCCCAAAGTCAAAGCCATCAAAATGCAGGCAGGCCATTCGCTACCAAGGGCAGGCACATGCAGCAAAGCTTGCCAAAACTGATCCCCCTGAAGGCCAAAACCGAAAAGAAGGACCTACAAACACGCTGGAAAGGAGTCAACATCAAAGGAATTGCAATTGGAGGAGAAAAAAAGAAAATTTGGGAAATTGAGTGACTCTTAGAAAGTGGCCTGGGGTTTTATCAGGTGCAGTGCAAAGGACCAAAAGATGCCAAATCTAAGCTCACAGATGTTGCAAAAGCAGGGGAAAAAGTCAAGGAGGAAGACACAACTTAGAGGGCAAGATATGAGGGACATGGCATGAACCCTTCAGAAAACAATCAAAAAAAGAAAAAAATCTTTCCCAAAGTCAAGGCCATCAAAAGTCATGGCCTGCCATCAAGTGCAGGGACATGCACCTAAGATTCCTCTATTGGACCCCATTGAAATCGCAAGATTCCTATTCACTTCCCGAAAGGAAATTTCATTTCCTTTCGGGAAGGGAAAAGGAATCTTGCAAATCCCAAAAGAAAGGCTTACAAACACTCTGGAAAGGAGATAGGTTCAAATGAAATGCAATTGAAAAAAGCAGAAAATCTGGAATTTTAGTCTCTTCAAAAAATAGGCTGTGAGGAAATCAGCTGCATTGCAAAGGGACCAAAAGGTGGCAAAACTAAGCTCACAGATGTTGCAAAAGCAGGGAAAAAGTCAAGGAGGAAGACCACAACTTAGGGGGCAAGATATGAGGGACATGGCATGAATACTTAAAACTAAAAAAAAACCAAAAATTGAAAAAATCTTTCCCAAAGTCAAACCCATCAAAATGCAGGCAGGCCATACGCCACCAAGGGCAGGCACATGCAGCAAAGCTTGCCAAAATTGATCCCCACTGAAAGCCAAAACAGAAAAGAAGGACTTACAAACACGCTGGAAATGAGTCAACATCAAAGGAATTGCAATTGGAGGAGAAAAAAAGAAAATTTGGGAATATTAATGACTCTTAGAAAGGGGCCTGTGGTTTTTATCAGGTGCAGTGCAAAGGACCAAAAGATGCCAAAACTAAGCTCACAGATGTTGCAAAAGGAGGGGAAAAAGTCAAGGAGGAAGACACAACTTAGGGGGGCAAGATATGAGGGACATGGCATGAACACTTCAGAAAACACCAAAAAAAGAAAAAAATCTTTCCCAAAGTCAAAGCCATCAAAAGGCATGGCCTGCCATCAAGTGCAGGGACATGCACCAAAGATTCCTCTATTGGTCCCCCATTGAAATCGCAAGATTCCTTTTCCCTTCCCGAAAGGAAATGAAATTTCCTTTCGGGAAGGGAAAAGGAATCTTGCGAATCCCAAAAGATAGGCTTACAAACACTCTGGAAAGGAGATAGGTTCAAATGAAATGCAATTGAAAAAAGCAGAAAATCTGGAATTTCAGTCTCTTCAAAAAATAGGCTGAGAGGAAATCAGCTGCATTGCAAAGGACCAAAAGGTGCCAAAACTAAGCTCACAGATGTTGCAAAAGCAGGGGAAAAAGTCAAGGAGGAAGACACAAACTTAGGGGGGCAAGATATGAGGGACATGGCATGAATACTTAAACAAAAAAAAAAAAAAAAAAAAGAAAAATTCTTTCCCAAAAGTCAAAGCCATCAAAATGCAGGCAGGCTATGCGCCACCAAGGGCAGGCACATGCAGCAAATCTTGCCAAAATTGATCCCCACTGAAGGCCAAAACAGAAAAGAAGGACCTACAAACACGCTGGAAAGGAGTCAACATCAAAGGAATTGCAATTGGAGGAGAAAAAATGAAAATTTGGGAAATTTAGTGACTCTAAGAAAATGGCCTGGGTTTATATCAGGTGCAGTGCAAAGGACCAAAAGATGCCAAAACTAAGCTCACAGATGTTGCAAAAGCAGGGGAAAAAGTCAAGGGAGGAAGACACAACTTAGGGGGCAAGATATGAGGGACATGGCATGAATACTTAAAAGAAACCAAAAAAAAAAAAAAAAAGAAAAAATCTTTCCCAAAGTCAAAGCCATCAAAATGCAGGCAGGCCATATGCCACCAAGGGCAGGCACATGCAGCAAAACTTGCCAACATTGATCCCCACTGAAGGCCAAAACAGCAAAGAAGGACCTACAAACACGCTGGAAATGTCTCAACATCAAAGGATTTGCAATTGGAGGAGAAAAAAAAGAAAATTTGGGAAATTTACTGACTCTAAAAAAATGGCCTGGGTTTATATCAGGTGCAGTGCAAAGGACCAAAAGGTGCAAAAACTAAGCTCACAGATGTTGCAAAATCAGGGGAAAAAGTCAAGGAGGAAGGACACAACTTAGGGGGCAAAATGTGAGGGACATGGCATGAATACGTAAAAGAATAAAAAAATAAAAAACAAAAAATCTTTCCCAAAGTCAAAGCCATCAAAATGCAGGCAGGCCATACACCACCAAGGGCAGGCACCATGCAGCAAAGCTTGCCAAAATTGATCCCCACTGAAGGCCAAAACAGAAAGAAGGACCTACAAACACGCTGGAAAGGAGTCAACATCAAAGGAATTGCAATTTCTATTAGAAAAAAATGAAAATTTGGGTAAGTTTGCGATTCTAAGAAAATGGCCTGGGTTTATATCAGGTGCAGTGCAAAGGACCAAGAGATGCCAAAACTAAGCTCACAGATGTTGCAAAAGCAGGGGAAAAAGTCAAGGAGGAAGACACAACTTAAGGAGTAAGGTATGAGGGACACGGCATGAATACTTAAAAGAAACAAAAAAAAAAAAAAAAAGAAAAAATCTTTCCCAAAGTCAAAGCCATCAAAATGCAGGCAGGCCATACGCCACCAAGGGCAGGCACATGCAGCAAAAGCTTGCCAAAATTGATCCCCACTGAAGGCCAAAACAGAAAATAAGGACCTACAAACACGCTGGAATGGAGACACCATCAAAGGATTTGCAATCGGAGGAGAAAAAAGAAAATTTGGGGAAATTTAATGACTCTTAGAAAGTGGCCTGGGGTTTTAGTAGGTGCAGTGCAAAGGACCAAAAGATGCCAAAACTAAGCTCACAGATGTTGCAAAAGCAGGGGAAAAAAGTCAAGGAGGAAGACACAACTTAGGGGGCAAGATATGAGGGACATGGCATGAATACTTAAAATATTAAAAAAAAAAAAAGAAAAAATCTTTCCCAAAGTCAAAGCCATCCAAAATGCAGGCAGGCCATACGCCAGCAAGGGCAGCACATGCAGCAAAGCTTGCCAAAATTGATCCCCACTGAAGGGCAAACAGAAAAGAAGGACCTACAAACACACTGGTAAGGAGTCAACATCAAAGGAATTGCAATTGGAGGAGAAAAAAAGAAAATTTGGGAAATTAAAATGACTCTAAGAAAATGGCCTGCGTTTATATCAGGTGCAGTGCAAAGGGACCAAAAGATGCCAAAACTATGCTCACAGATGTTGCAAAAGCAGGGGAAAAAGTCAAGGAGGAAGACACAACTTAGGGGGCAAGATATGAGGGACATGGCATGAATACTAAAAATAATAAAAAAAAAAAAAAGAAAATACCTTTCCCAAAGTCAAAGCCATCAAAATGCAGGCAGGCCATTCGCCACCAAGGGCAGGCACATGCAGCAAAGCTTGCCAAAACTGATCCCACTGAAGGCAAAACAGAAAAGAAGGACCTACAAAACACGCTGGAAAGGAGTCACATCAAAGGAATTGCAATTGGAGGAGAAAAAAAGAAAATTTGGGAAATTTAGTGACTCTTACAAGTGGCCTGGGGGTTTTTAGCAGGTGCAGTGCAAAGGACCAAAAGATGCCAAAACTAAGCTCACAGATGTTGCAAAAGCAGGGGAAAAAGTCAAGGAGGAAGACACAACTTAGGGGGCAAGATATGAGGGACACTGGCATGAACACTTCAGAAAAACAACCAAAAAAAGAAAAAATCTTTCCCAAAGTCAAAGCCATCAAAAGGCATGGCCTGCCATCAAGTGCAGGGACATGCACCAAAGATTCCTCTATTGGTCCCCATTGAAATCGCAAGATTCCTTTTTCCCTTCCCGAAAGGAAATGAAATTTCCTTTCGGGAAGGGAAAAGGAATCTTGCGAATCCCAAAAGATAGGCTTACAAACACTCTGGAAAGGAGATAGGTTCAAATGAAATGCAATTGAAAAAAGCAGAAAATCGGAATTTTAGTCTCTTAAAAAAATAGGCCTATGAGGAAATCAGCTGCAATGCAAAGGACCAAAAGATGCCAAAAACTAAGCTCACAGATGTTTGCAAAAGCAGGGGAAAAAGTCAAGGAGGGAAGACACAACTTAGGGGGCAAGATATGAGGGACATGGCATGAATACTTATCATAATAAAAAAAAAACAAAAGAAAAAATCTTTCCCAAAGTCAAAGCCATCAAAATCAGGCACATGCAGCAAAGCTTGCAAAAATTGATCCCCACTGAAGGCCAAAACAGAAAAGAAGGACCTACAAACACGCTGGAAAGGAGTCAACATCAGAGGAATTGCAATTGGAGGAGAAAAAAAGAAAATTTGGGAAATTTAATGACTCTTAGAAAATGGCCTGCGTTTATATCAGGTGCAGGGCAAAGGACCAAAAGATGCCAAAACTAAGCTCACAGATGTTGCAAAAGCAGGGGAAAAAGTCAAGGAGGAAGACACAACTTAGGGGGCAAGATATGAGGGACATGGCATGAATACTTAAAACAAAAAAAAAAAAAAAATGAAAAAAATCTTTCCCAAAGTCAAAGCCATCAAAATGCAGGCAGGCCATACGCCAGCAAGGGCAGGCACATGCAGCAAAGCTTGCCAAAATTGATCCCCACTGAAGGCCAAAACAGAAAGTAGGACCTACAAACACGCAGGTAGGGAGACAACATCAAAGGATTTGCAATTGGAAGAGAAAAAAAGAAAATTTGGGAAATTTAGTGACTCTAAGAAAATGGCCTGCGTTTATATCAGGTGCATTGCAAAGGACCAAAAGATGCCAAAATTAAGCACACAGATATTGCAAAAGCAGGGGAAAAAGTCAAGGAGGAAGACACAACTTAGGGGGCAAGATATGAGGGACATGGCATGAATACTTAAAATAATAAAAAAAAAAAAAAGAAAAAATCTTTCCCAAAGTCAAAGCCATCAAAATGCAGGCAGGCCATTCGCTACCAAGGGCAGGCACATGCAGCAAAGCTTGCCAAAACTGATCCCCCTGAAGGCCAAAACCGAAAAGAAGGACCTACAAACACGCTGGAAAGGAGTCAACATCAAAGGAATTGCAATTGGAGGAGAAAAAAAGAAAATTTGGGAAATTGAGTGACTCTTAGAAAGTGGCCTGGGGTTTTATCAGGTGCAGTGCAAAGGACCAAAAGATGCCAAATCTAAGCTCACAGATGTTGCAAAAGCAGGGGAAAAAGTCAAGGAGGAAGACACAACTTAGAGGGCAAGATATGAGGGACATGGCATGAACCCTTCAGAAAACAATCAAAAAAAGAAAAAAATCTTTCCCAAAGTCAAGGCCATCAAAAGTCATGGCCTGCCATCAAGTGCAGGGACATGCACCTAAGATTCCTCTATTGGACCCCATTGAAATCGCAAGATTCCTATTCACTTCCCGAAAGGAAATTTCATTTCCTTTCGGGAAGGGAAAAGGAATCTTGCAAATCCCAAAAGAAAGGCTTACAAACACTCTGGAAAGGAGATAGGTTCAAATGAAATGCAATTGAAAAAAGCAGAAAATCTGGAATTTTAGTCTCTTCAAAAAATAGGCTGTGAGGAAATCAGCTGCATTGCAAAGGACCAAAAGGTGGCAAAACTAAGCTCACAGATGTTGCAAAAGCAGGGAAAAAGTCAAGGAGGAAGACACAACTTAGGGGGCAAGATATGAGGGACATGGCATGAATACTTAAAACTAAAAAAAAACCAAAAATTGAAAAAATCTTTCCCAAAGTCAAACCCATCAAAATGCAGGCAGGCCATACGCCACCAAGGGCAGGCACATGCAGCAAAGCTTGCCAAAATTGATCCCCACTGAAAGCCAAAACAGAAAAGAAGGACTTACAAACACGCTGGAAATGAGTCAACATCAAAGGAATTGCAATTGGAGGAGAAAAAAAGAAAATTTGGGAATATTAATGACTCTTAGAAAGGGGCCTGTGGTTTTATCAGGTGCAGTGCAAAGGACCAAAAGATGCCAAAACTAAGCTCACAGATGTTGCAAAAGGAGGGGAAAAAGTCAAGGAGGAAGACACAACTTAGGGGGCAAGATATGAGGGACATGGCATGAACACTTCAGAAAACAACCAAAAAAAGAAAAAAATCTTTCCCAAAGTCAAAGCCATCAAAAGGCATGGCCTGCCATCAAGTGCAGGGACATGCACCAAAGATTCCTCTATTGGTCCCCATTGAAATCGCAAGATTCCTTTTCCCTTCCCGAAAGGAAATGAAATTTCCTTTCGGGAAGGGAAAAGGAATCTTGCGAATCCCAAAAGATAGGCTTACAAACACTCTGGAAAGGAGATAGGTTCAAATGAAATGCAATTGAAAAAAGCAGAAAATCTGGAATTTCAGTCTCTTCAAAAAATAGGCTGAGAGGAAATCAGCTGCATTGCAAAGGACCAAAAGATGCCAAAACTAAGCTCACAGATGTTGCAAAAGCAGGGGAAAAAGTCAAGGAGGAAGACACAACTTAGGGAGCAAGATATGAGGGACATGGCATGAATACTTAAAAGAAACAAAAAAAAAAAAAAGAAAAAATCTTTCCCAAAGTCAAAGCCATCAAAATGCAGGCAGGCCATACGCCACCAAGGGCAGGCACATGCAGCAAAGCTTGCCAAAATTGATCCTCACTGAAGGCCAAAAGAGAAAAGAAGGACCTACAAACACGCTGGAAAGGAGTCAACATCAAAGGAATTGCAATTGGAGGAGAAAAAAGAAAAATTGGGAAATTTAGTGACTCTAAGAAAATGGCCTTGTGTTTTATCAGGTGCAGGGCAAAGGACCAAAAGATGCCAAAACTAAGCTCACAGATGTTGCAAAAGCAGGGGAAAAACTGAAGGAGGATGACACAACGTAGGGAGCAAGATATGAGGGACATGGCATGAATACTTAAAAGAAACAAAAAAAAAAAAAAGAAAAAATCTTTCCCAAAGTCAAAGCCATCAAAATGCAGGCAGGCCATACGCCACCAAGGGCAGGCACTTGCAGCAAAGCTTGCCAAAATTGATCCCCACTGAAGGCCAAAACAGAAAAGAAGGACCTAAACACACGCTGGAAAGGAGTCAACATCAAAGGAATTGCAATTGGAGGAGAAAAAAAAGAAAATTTGGGAAATTTAGTGACTCTAAGAAAATGGCCTGGGTTTTATATCAGGTGCAGTGCAAAGGACCAAAAGATGCCAAAACTAAGCTCACAGATGTTGCAAAAGCAGGGCAAAATGTCAAGGAGGAAGACACAACTTAGGGGGCAAGATATGAGGGACATGGCATGAATACTTAAAATAATAATAAAAAAAAAAGAAAAAATGTTTCCCAAAGTCAAAGCCATCAAAATACAAGCAGGGCATTCACGACCAAGGGCAGGCACATGCAGCAAAGCTTGCCAAAATTGATCCCCACTGAAGGCCAAAACAGAAAAGAAGGACCTACAAACACGCTGGAATGGAGTCAACATCAAAGGAATTGCAGTTGGAGGAGAAAAAAAGAAAATTTGGGAAATTGAGTGACTCTTAGAAAGTGGCCTGGGGTTTTATCAGGTGCAGTGCAAAGGACCAAAAGATGCCAAAACTAAGCTCACAGATGTTGCAAAAGCAGGGGAAAAAGTCAAGGAGGAAGACACAACTTAGGGGGCAAGATAAGAGGGACATGGCATGAACCCTTCAGAAAACAACCAAAAAAAGAAAAAAATCTTTCCCAAAGTCAAGGCCATCAAAAGGCATGGCCTGCCATCAAGTGCAGGGACATGCACCAAAGATTCCTCTATTGGTCCCCATTGAAATCGCAAGATTCCTTTTCCCTTCCCGAAAGGAAATGAAATTTCCTTTCGGGAAGGGAAAAGGAATCTTGCGAATCCCAAAAGATAGGCTTACAAACACTCTGGAAAGGAGATAGGTTCAAATGAAATGCAATTGAAAAAAGCAGAAAATCTGGAATTTTAGTCTCTTAAAAAATAGGCTGTGAGGAAATCAGCTGCATTGCAAAGGACCAAAAGATGCCAAAACTAAGCTCACAGATGTTGCAAAAGCAGGGGAAAAAGTCAAGGAGGAAGACACAACTTAGGGAGCAAGATATGAGGGACATGGCATGAATACTTAAAAGAAACAAAAAAAAAAAAAAGAAAAAATCTTTCCCAAAGTCAAAGCCATCAAAATGCAGGCAGGCCATACGCCACCAAGGGCAGGCACATGCAGCAAAGCTTGCCAAAATTGATCCCCACTGAAGGCCAAAACAGAAAAGAAGGACCTACAAACACGCTGGAATGGAGTCAACATCAAAGGAATTGCAATTGGAGGAGAGAAAAAGAAAATTTGGGAAATTTAGTGACTCTAAGAAAATGGCCTGCGTTTATATCAGGTGCAGTGCAAAGGACCAAAAGATGCCAAAACTAAGCTCACAGATGTTGCAAAAGCAGGGGAAAATGTCAAGGAGGAAGACAGAACATAGGGGGCAAGATCTGAGGGACATGGCATGAATACTTAAAATATTAAAAAAAAAAAAAAAGAAAAAATGTTTCCCAAAGTCAAAGCCATCAAAATGCAGGCAGGCCATACGCCACCAAGGGCAGGCACATGCAGCAAAGCTTGCCAAAATTGATCCCCACTGAAGGCCAAAAGAGAAAAGAAGGACCTACAAACACGCTGGAAAGGAGTCAACATCAAAGGAATTGCAATTGGAGGAGAAAAAAGAAAAATTGGGAAATTTAGTGACTCTAAGAAAATGGCCTTGTGTTTTATCAGGTGCAGGGCAAAGGACCAAAAGATGCCAAAACTAAGCTCACAGATGTTGCAAAAGCAGGGGAAAAACTGAAGGAGGATGACACAACTTAGGGAGCAGGATATGAGGGACATGGCATGAATACTTAAAAGAAACAAAAAAAAAAAAAAAGAAAAAATCTTTCCCAAAGTCAAAGCCATCAAAATGCAGGCAGGCCATACGCCACCAAGGGCAGGCACATGCAGCAAAGCTTGCCAAAATTGATCCCCACTGAAGGCCAAAACAGAAAAGAAGGACCTACAAACACGCTGGAAAGGAGTCAACATCAAAGGAATTGCAATTGGAGGAGAAAAAAAGAAAATTTGGGAAATTGAGTGACTCTTAGAAAGTGGCCTGGGGTTTATATCAGGTGCAGTGCAAAGGACCAAAAGATGCCAAAACTAAGCTCACAGATGTTGCAAAAGCAGGGCAAAATGTCAAGGAGGAAGACACAACTTAGGGGGCAAGATATGAGGGACATGGCATGAATACTTAAAATAATAATAAAAAAAAAAGAAAAAATGTTTCCCAAAGTCAAAGCCATCAAAATACAAGCAGGGCATTCACCACCAAGGGCAGGCACATGCAGCAAAGCTTGCCAAAATTGATCCCCACTGAAGGCCAAAACAGAAAAGAAGGACCTACAAACACGCTGGAATGGAGTCAACATCAAAGGAATTGCAGTTGGAGGAGAAAAAAAGAAACTTTGGGAAATTGAGTGACTCTTAGAAAGTGGCCTGGGGTTTTATCAGGTGCAGTGCAAAGGACCAAAAGATGCCAAAACTAAGCTCACAGATGTTGCAAAAGCAGGGGAAAAAGTCAAGGAGGAAGACACAACTTAGGGGGCAAGATAAGAGGGACATGGCATGAACCCTTCAGAAAACAACCAAAAAAAGAAAAAAATCTTTCCCAAAGTCAAGGCCATCAAAAGGCATGGCCTGCCATCAAGTGCAGGGACATGCACCAAAAATTCCTCTATTGGTCCCCATTGAAATCGCAAGATTCCTTTTCCCTTCCCGAAAGGAAATGAAATTTCCTTTCGGGAAGGGAAAAGGAATCTTGCGAATCCCAAAAGAAAGGCTTACAAACACTCTGGAAAGAAGATAGATTCAAATGAAATGCAATTGAAAAAAGCAGAAAATCAGGAATTTTAGTCTCTTCAAAAAATAGGCTGTGAGGAAATCAGCTGCATTGCAAAGGACCAAAAGGTGGCAGAACAAAGCTCACAGATGTTGCAAAAGCAGGGGAAAAAGTCAAGGAGGAAGACACAACTTAGGGGGCAAGATATGAGGGACATGGCATGAATACTTAAAACTAAAAAAAAACCAAAAATTGAAAAAATCTTTCCCAAAGTCAAAGCCATCAAAATGCAGGCAGGCCATACACCACCAAGGGCAGGCACATGCAGCAAAGCTTGCCAAAATTGATCCCCACTGAAGGCCAAAACAGAAAAGAAGGACCTACAAACACGCTGGAATGGAGTCAACATCAAAGGAATTGCAAATGGAGGAGAGAAAAAGAAAATTTGGGAAATTTAGTGACTCTAAGAAAATGGCCTGCGTTTATATCAGGTGCAGTGCAAAGGACCAAAAGGTGCCAAAACTAAGCTCACAGATGTTGCAAAAGCAGGGGGAAAATGTCAAGGAGGAAGACACAACTTAGGGGGCAAGATCTGAGGGACATGGCATGAATAATTAAAATATTAAAAAAAAAAAAAAGAAAAAATGTTTCCCAAAGTCAAAGCCATCAAAATGCAGGCAGGCCATACGCCACCAAGGGCAGGCACATGCAGCAAAGCTTGCCAAAATTGATCCCCACTGAAGGCCAAAAGAGAAAAGAAGGACCTACAAACACGCTGGAAAGGAGTCAACATCAAAGGAATTGCAATTGGAGGAGAAAAAAGAAAATTTGGGAAATTTAGTGACTCTAAGAAAATGGCCTTGTGTTTTATCAGGTGCAGGGCAAAGGACCAAAAGATGCCAAAACTAAGCTCACAGATGTTGCAAAAGCAGGGGAAAATCTGAAGGAGGATGACACAACTTAGGGAGCAAGATATGAGGGACATGGCATGAATACCCAAAAGAAACAAAAAAAAAAAAAAGAAAAAATCTTTCCCAAAGTCAAAGCCATCAAAATGCAGGCAGGCCATACGCCACCAAGGGCAGGCACATGCAGCAAAGCTTGCCAAAATTGATCCCCACTGAAGGCCAAAACAGAAAAGAAGGACCTAAAAACACGCTGGAAAGGAGTCAACATCAAAGGAATTGCAATTGGAGGAGAAAAAAAGAAAATTTTGGAAATTTAGTGACTCTAAGAAAATGGCCTGGGTTTATATCAGGTGCAGTGCAAAGGACCAAAAGATGCCAAAACTAAGCTCACAGATATTGCAAAAGCTGGGGAAAAAGTCAAGGAGGAAGACACAACTTAGGGGGCAAGATATGAGGGACATGGCATGAATACTGAAAATAATAAAAAAAAAAAAAAAGAAAAAATCTTTCCCAAAGTTAAAGCCATCAAAATGCAGGCAGGCCATACGCCACCAAGGGCAGGCACATGCAGCAAAGCTTGCCAAAATTGATCCCCACTGAAGGCCAAAACAGAAAAGAAGGACCTACAAACACGCTGGAAAGGAGTCAACATTAAAAGAATTGCAACTGGAGGAGAAAAAAAGAAAATTTTGGAAATTTAGTGACTCTAAGAAAATGGCCTGGTGTTTTATCAGGTGCAGTGTAAAGGACCAAAAGGTGCCAAAACTAAGCTCACAGATGTTGCAAAAGCAGGGGAAAAAGTCAAGGAGGAAGACAGAACTTAGGGGGCAAGATATGAGGGACATGGCATGAACACTTGAGAAAACAACCAAAAAAAGAAAAAAATCTTTCCCAAAGTCAAAGCCATCAAAAGGCATGGCCTGCCATCAAGTGCAGGGACATGCACCAAAGATTCCTCTATTGGTCCCCATTGAAATCGCAAGATTCCTTTTCCCTTCCCGAAAGGAAATGAAATTTCCTTTCGGGAAGGGAAAGGAATCTTGGAAATCCCAAAAGAAAGGCTTACAAACACTCTGGAAAGGAGATAGGTTCAAATGAAATGCAATTGAAAAAAGCAGAAAATCAGGAATTTTAGTCTCTTCAAAAAATAGGCTGTGAGGAAATCAGCTGCATTGCAAAGGACCAAAAGGTGCCAAAACTAAGCTCACAGATGTTGCAAAAGCAGGGGAAAAAGTCAAGGAGGAAGACACAACTTAGGGGGCAAGATATGAGGGACATGGCATGAAAAATTAAAACAAAAAAAAAAAAAAAAAAAGAAAAAATCTTTCCCAAAGTCAAAGCCGTCAAAATGCAGGCAGGCCATGCGCCACCAAGGGCAGGCACATGCAGCAAAGCTTGCCAAAATTGATCCCCACTGAAGGCCAAAACAGAAAAGAAGGACTTACAAACACGCTGGAATGGAGACACCCTCAAAGGAATTGCAATTGGAGGAGAAAAAAAGAAAATTTGGGAAATTTATTGACTCTTAGAAAGGGGCCCGGGGTTTTTGCAGTGCCGTGCAAAGGACCAAAAGATGCCAAAACTAAGCTCACAGATGTTGCAAAAGCAGGGGAAAAAGTCAAGGAGGAAGACACAACTTAGGGGGGCAAGATATGAGGGACATGGCATGAACCCTTCAGAAAACAACCAAAAAAAGAAAAAAATCTTTCCCAAAGTCAAAGCCATCAAAAGGCATGGCCTGCCATCAAGTGCAGGGACATGCACCAAAGATTCCTCTCTTGGTCCCCATTGAAATCGCAAGATTCCTTTTCCCTTCCCGAAAGGAAATTTCATTTCCTTTCGGGAAGGGAAAAGGAATCTTGCGAATCCCAAAAGAAAGGCTTACAAACACTCTGGAAAGGAGATAGGTTCAAATGAAATGCAATTGAAAAAAGCTGAAAATCGGGAATTTTAGTCTCTACAAAAAACAGGCTGTGAGGAAATCAGCTGCATTGCAAAGGACCAAAAGGTGGCAGAACAAAGCTCACAGATTTTGCAAAAGCTGGGGAAAAAGTCAAGGAGGAAGACACAACTTAGGGAGCAAGATATGAGGGACATGGCATGAATACTTAAAACAAAAAAAAAAAAAAAAAAGAAAAAAATTTTTCCCCAAGTCAAAGCCATCAAAATGCAGGCAGGCCATACGCCACCAAGGGCAGGCACATGCAGCAAAGCTTGCCAAAATTGATCCCCACTGAAGGCCAAAACAGAAAAGAAGGACCTACAAACACGCTGGAAAGGAGTCAACATCAAAGGATTTGCAATTGGAGGAGAAAAAAAGAAAATTTGGGAAATTTAGTGACTCTAAGAAAATGGCCTGGGTTTATATCAGGTGCAGTGCGAAGGACCAAAAGATGCAAAAACTAAGCTCACAGATGTTGCAAAAGCAGGGGAAAAAGTCAAGGAGGAAGACACAACTTAGGGGGCAAGATATGAGGGACATGGCATGAATACTTAAAATATTAAAAAAAAAAAAAAGAAAAAATGTTTCCCAAAGTCAAAGCCATCAAAATACAAGCAGGCCATTCGCCACCAAGGGCAGGCACATGCAGCAAAGCTTGCCAAAATTGATCGCCACTGAAGGCCAAAACAGAAAAGAAGGACCTACAAACACGCTGGAAAGGAGTCAACATCAAAGGAATTGCAATTGGAGGAGAAAAATGAAAATTTGGGAAATTGAGTGACTCTTAGAAAGTGGCCTGGGGTTTTATCAGGTGCAGTGCAAAGGACCAAAAGATGCCAAAACTAAGCTCACAGATGTTGCAAAAGCAGGGGAAAAAGTCAAGGAGGAAGACACAACTTAGGGGGCAAGATATGAGGGACATGGCATGAACCCTTCAGAAAACAACCAAAAAAAGTAAAAAATCTTTCCCAAAGTCAAGGCCATCAAAAGGCACGGCCTGCCATCAAGTGCAGGCACATGCACCAAATATTCCTCTATTGGTCCCCATTGAAATCGCAAGATTCCTTTTCCCTTCCCGAAAGGAAATGAAATTTCCTTTCGGGAAGGGAAAAGGAATCTTGCGAATCCCAAAAGAAAGGCTTACAAACACTCTGGAAAGAAGATAGATTCAAATGAAATGCAATTGAAAAAAGCAGAAAATCAGGAATTTTAGTCTCTTCAAAAAATAGGCTGTGAGGAAATCAGCTGCATGGCAAAGGACCAAAAGGTGGCAAAACTAAGCTCACAGATGTTGCAAAAGCAGGGGAAAAAGTCAAGGAGGAAGACACAACTTAGGGAGCAAGATATGAGGGACATGGCATGAATACTTTAAATATTAAAAAAAAAAAAAGAAAAAATCTTTCCCAAAGTCAAAGCCATCAAAATGCAGGCAGGCCATACGCCACCAAGGGCAGGCACATGCAGCAAAGCTTGCCAAAATTGATCCTCACTGAAGGCCAAAAGAGAAAAGAAGGACCTACAAACACGCTGGAAAGGAGTCAACATCAAAGGAATTGCAATTGGAGGAGAAAAAAGAAAAATTGGGAAATTTAGTGACTCTAAGAAAATGGCCTTGTGTTTTATCAGGTGCAGGGCAAAGGACCAAAAGATGCCAAAACTAAGCTCACAGATGTTGCAAAAGCAGGGGAAAAACTGAAGGAGGATGACACAACGTAGGGAGCAAGATATGAGGGACATGGCATGAATACTTAAAAGAAACAAAAAAAAAAAAAAGAAAAAATCTTTCCCAAAGTCAAAGCCATCAAAATGCAGGCAGGCCATACGCCACCAAGGGCAGGCACTTGCAGCAAAGCTTGCCAAAATTGATCCCCACTGAAGGCCAAAACAGAAAAGAAGGACCTAAACACACGCTGGAAAGGAGTCAACATCAAAGGAATTGCAATTGGAGGAGAAAAAAAGAAAATTTGGGAAATTTAGTGACTCTAAGAAAATGGCCTGGGTTTTATATCAGGTGCAGTGCAAAGGACCAAAAGATGCCAAAACTAAGCTCACAGATGTTGCAAAAGCAGGGCAAAATGTCAAGGAGGAAGACACAACTTAGGGGGCAAGATATGAGGGACATGGCATGAATACTTAAAATAATAATAAAAAAAAAAGAAAAAATGTTTCCCAAAGTCAAAGCCATCAAAATACAAGCAGGGCATTCACGACCAAGGGCAGGCACATGCAGCAAAGCTTGCCAAAATTGATCCCCACTGAAGGCCAAAACAGAAAAGAAGGACCTACAAACACGCTGGAATGGAGTCAACATCAAAGGAATTGCAGTTGGAGGAGAAAAAAAGAAAATTTGGGAAATTGAGTGACTCTTAGAAAGTGGCCTGGGGTTTTATCAGGTGCAGTGCAAAGGACCAAAAGATGCCAAAACTAAGCTCACAGATGTTGCAAAAGCAGGGGAAAAAGTCAAGGAGGAAGACACAACTTAGGGGGCAAGATAAGAGGGACATGGCATGAACCCTTCAGAAAACAACCAAAAAAAGAAAAAAATCTTTCCCAAAGTCAAGGCCATCAAAAGGCATGGCCTGCCATCAAGTGCAGGGACATGCACCAAAGATTCCTCTATTGGTCCCCATTGAAATCGCAAGATTCCTTTTCCCTTCCCGAAAGGAAATGAAATTTCCTTTCGGGAAGGGAAAAGGAATCTTGCGAATCCCAAAAGATAGGCTTACAAACACTCTGGAAAGGAGATAGGTTCAAATGAAATGCAATTGAAAAAAGCAGAAAATCTGGAATTTTAGTCTCTTAAAAAATAGGCTGTGAGGAAATCAGCTGCATTGCAAAGGACCAAAAGATGCCAAAACTAAGCTCACAGATGTTGCAAAAGCAGGGGAAAAAGTCAAGGAGGAAGACACAACTTAGGGAGCAAGATATGAGGGACATGGCATGAATACTTAAAAGAAACAAAAAAAAAAAAAAGAAAAAATCTTTCCCAAAGTCAAAGCCATCAAAATGCAGGCAGGCCATACGCCACCAAGGGCAGGCACATGCAGCAAAGCTTGCCAAAATTGATCCCCACTGAAGGCCAAAACAGAAAAGAAGGACCTACAAACACGCTGGAATGGAGTCAACATCAAAGGAATTGCAATTGGAGGAGAGAAAAAGAAAATTTGGGAAATTTAGTGACTCTAAGAAAATGGCCTGCGTTTATATCAGGTGCAGTGCAAAGGACCAAAAGATGCCAAAACTAAGCTCACAGATGTTGCAAAAGCAGGGGAAAATGTCAAGGAGGAAGACAGAACATAGGGGGCAAGATCTGAGGGACATGGCATGAATACTTAAAATATTAAAAAAAAAAAAAAGAAAAAATGTTTCCCAAAGTCAAAGCCATCAAAATGCAGGCAGGCCATACGCCACCAAGGGCAGGCACATGCAGCAAAGCTTGCCAAAATTGATCCCCACTGAAGGCCAAAAGAGAAAAGAAGGACCTACAAACACGCTGGAAAGGAGTCAACATCAAAGGAATTGCAATTGGAGGAGAAAAAAGAAAAATTGGGAAATTTAGTGACTCTAAGAAAATGGCCTTGTGTTTTATCAGGTGCAGGGCAAAGGACCAAAAGATGCCAAAACTAAGCTCACAGATGTTGCAAAAGCAGGGGAAAAACTGAAGGAGGATGACACAACTTAGGGAGCAGGATATGAGGGACATGGCATGAATACTTAAAAGAAACAAAAAAAAAAAAAAGAAAAAATCTTTCCCAAAGTCAAAGCCATCAAAATGCAGGCAGGCCATACGCCACCAAGGGCAGGCACATGCAGCAAAGCTTGCCAAAATTGATCCCCACTGAAGGCCAAAACAGAAAAGAAGGACCTACAAACACGCTGGAAAGGAGTCAACATCAAAGGAATTGCAATTGGAGGAGAAAAAAAGAAAATTTGGGAAATTGAGTGACTCTTAGAAAGTGGCCTGGGGTTTATATCAGGTGCAGTGCAAAGGACCAAAAGATGCCAAAACTAAGCTCACAGATGTTGCAAAAGCAGGGCAAAATGTCAAGGAGGAAGACACAACTTAGGGGGCAAGATATGAGGGACATGGCATGAATACTTAAAATAATAATAAAAAAAAAAAGAAAAAATGTTTCCCAAAGTCAAAGCCATCAAAATACAAGCAGGGCATTCACCACCAAGGGCAGGCACAATGCAGCAAAGCTTGCCAAAATTGATCCCCACTGAAGGCCAAAACAGAAAAGAAGGACCTACAAACACGCTGGAATGGAGTCAACATCAAAGGAATTGCAGTTGGAGGAGAAAAAAAGAAACTTTGGGAAATTGAGTGACTCTTAGAAAGTGGCCTGGGGTTTTATCAGGTGCAGTGCAAAGGACCAAAAGATGCCAAAACTAAGCTCACAGATGTTGCAAAAGCAGGGGAAAAAGTCAAGGAGGAAGACACAACTTAGGGGGCAAGATAAGAGGGACATGGCATGAACCCTTCAGAAAACAACCAAAAAAAGAAAAAAAATCTTTCCCAAAGTCAAGGCCATCAAAAGGCATGGCCTGCCATCAAGTGCAGGGACATGCACCAAAAATTCCTCTATTGGTCCCCCATTGAAATCGCAAGATTCCTTTTCCCTTCCCGAAAGGAAATGAAATTTCCTTTCGGGAAGGGAAAAGGAATCTTGCGAATCCCAAAAGAAAGGCTTACAAACACTCTGGAAAGAAGATAGATTCAAATGAAATGCAATTGAAAAAAGCAGAAAATCAGGAATTTTAGTCTCTTCAAAAAATAGGCTGTGAGGAAATCAGCTGCATTGCAAAGGACCAAAAGGTGGCAGAACAAAGCTCACAGATGTTGCAAAAGCAGGGGAAAAAGTCAAGGAGGAAGACACAACTTAGGGGGCAAGATATGAGGGACATGGCATGAATACTTAAAACTAAAAAAAAACCAAAAATTGAAAAAATCTTTCCCAAAGTCAAAGCCATCAAAATGCAGGCAGGCCATACACCACCAAGGGCAGG